>VZTH01013939.1:944500-978352 GCA_013397815.1 Aleadryas rufinucha | reverse complement strand
GCCTCCGCGCCAGCGACCCCTGCGGGCGCCGCCGCCGCCCGGCCCCGCCGGCACAACCCACCTGCCCCGGCCCGCCCGGCTTGGACATCGCGGGGTGGGGGGCAAAGCCTAACGCGGCGTTAAGGTCCGCTGCCTTTATAGTCGTGTAACATCGTTCGTGGGGGACGAACGGGACCGCTCATCTCCTTGCAGCTTTGCTGGGGTGATTAAAGTGGAGCTGTTGTCTACTAGGGACAAGGCTTTAGACAATTACTTAAATTACAAAATTAAGATTGCACACACAACCTTTATTTGACCCCCTTGTACATATGGCTTATGATACAGCCTCTAATTACTAGATCATGCTATTTTTCCTAGACAGCCGCTTCCAACCATGTGACTGGCTGGTGAATGGCATTCTCTCCGCGCTGAGCTGTGTAATAGCTTCATCCTCTTTGTACAACATATGTCCCCAATGTGTCCTGATGGCTTATTTGGAGCTATTCTTGTTCTTGGGCATTGTCTGATGCAGAAATATATTTCATTCCCCCATGCAGCTGCGTTGCCAGCGCAGCAGTGGAGGGAGGAGAGCTTGGGGTGGTAATGCTGGTTCACCATTTTGTTTTATGGACCTGGCTGGAATCGGGGGGATTTCCCAAGATCCTGCCCATGGCATCACATGAGACTCTTCATTTCTAAGGAACAGAAAAATTGGAAATCAAGAGCCAAGTGTAACTCGCCATGTCAGAAAATAAAAAGCAATCACACTTTTCCTTTTAAGGCTTAAAAAAAAGTATTCTGGTTTAGAGGACCTGACTCATAATCTTCGCACTCTTGCAGCTGGAAATTTTGCTCAGGAGACTGCATTCAGATGTTTTTGCCACTTGCCCTGCAAGGCTTGGGTGAATGCTACCTATGCTACTGGCTTTGATATTTTGGTGGCAACCAGCAGCAAAGGGTAAAATATGGAAATTAATCTTGCTGGTGTGGTTAAGAGCACAAAGAATCCAATAAGAAAGAACCATTCCTATTGCATTCCTTGATAAAAAATACGTACTGCTTGAAAAAACAGACCTTCTTAGTTTGGAGAGGAATCTCCTGGTTTTGGTTACACAGTTCTACGATATCAATGCACAGATGCTCCTCAATCTTACATGAAACCTGTAGCAATGGAAAAATTAGGTATGACATATCATTGCTGAAAAAGAGAAGGTAACAGGATACAAAAAATAAGCCCGCTTTGGGCTAAACCTTTAGGGCTCCAGTTCACTTAAAACAGAAATAGCCAACACCTATCACCAGACAAAGTCATAACTCTAATTGCGTGGTTAAACTACCACTTCTTAATTCTCATGAACATTTCTTTGAAACACTTAGGAAGTACTGGAGGCTTACTTACCGTGCTCTGCTTCCATGAACATTTTAATGTTTTATTTTCTTTTGAATACTTCAATATCTGCTGTCTTGTTTGGATGACAACACCGCAGATTTGGTTAATAGTGCTTGTTGCTGTTGCAGATGAGAAACAGATAAGCACTTATGCTGAATGTTTGAGAAAAAATGGATGCTTTGATGAGAAGACAGACAACACCTGTAAGGTGAATCAATAAATCTTTCTTTTTCTGGTTGCAAAGAATGTCTTTGATCTCCAGGCAGAGATTAAAAAAAAAAAGGATGGAAAAATAGACCCATTAATGGAGCAAAATTTATGTGGGAAAGCTGTACTATGGAGAGTTCTTGCCATGTTTCTAAGCATCAGCAGATTAAAAAAAAAACATCTCTTGGGAGGAAGAAGAAATAGAAATCTTTGTTGTTGAAACATATGCTTAAACATGTACATTAGCTGTAAAATTATTTACTTTCATATATACAAACTATCGCACCTACTATTATAATGCCCAGCTAGGGTAACGTGCAGGAAAAGAAATACAATTTACTTTGTGCTATAGCTTGATACAATGCAACTGTTTTCCTATTTTTAATTCCCCTGTTACTCATCTGCTTTAACAAATGATTTTGCATGCACAGCATAAAGCAGTTTATATATATATATATATCTATATCTATCTCCTTAAATTATTACATTCTGTTCACACAAAAACCCCCAAAGAATCCAAAACACAAACCCCACATGAAAGGAATATTATGGTTTAAAAGCTAAGTATTGACACTTCAGTATAGGCCAAAGGTAAGTGTTTTCAGACAAACGTGTTTTGACTTGTAGAGGGTATGACTTACAGCTTAGCTTTTAATTGTGTGATGATACTGTTTTGCTCAGAGGACCACTGCCTTGTAGAGTGCATGGGACAGACACTGTTCACTGCATGTGCAGTCTTTCAGTTTATGTTTAATCTCTTTGTTCAGCATATGTTCTCGGGCTTTGTTTAAAGCTGTTTAATCCTGCTTGTAGTGTGGAATTATTGACATTGTAGCAGGCTTTTCTACAGCATTCGTTGTTACAGTATCTTGAGCATATAATGAATGCTTATGGATTACATTCATGAGATGTAGGGAACATCAACATTTTACTTATTGGGAAATGAGTCAGACAGATTAGGGTTAAGTATGGCTATTAATTTTGGTTGCCAGCCTTGAGATGGCAGGGGTTTGCCTTGGTGAAATAGCATGACACAGTGCTTTATATGTTTGAAGCATAGCTCCTTTTGACTTCAGACGCAGCTGTGAATGCTAACTACTTCTACAAATCAGACTTCAGGCTCTCAAACTGAACACCAAACATAGAAAGAGTGCTCGGTGGCCACCTGTAGTTCAAGTAATGCGCCTGACATCATGTAGGAGTGCTCTGGTGCTAGCAGACACAGAATCAATCATTTTCAGTGGTATCCACTGCAGCAGTCGTCATCTTCTGCTTGCCCTGACCTTGTGTCGCTATTTTTCCTCCTCTTCTAGATCTAATCTCAGCTCCAAGATCTTTGTCCAAATCTGTTTTCTTCCATGACCTCATCCAGACTAGGTCCAGCTTTTGCTCAGACTGAATCCCCCTCCCAGCTGCAACAGTTCCAGCAAGAAGGACATTGTGAGCACAGAGGCACTTTCCCCAGGGCTGGAAGAGGATGCTCCTCTGTACAAAGGAACAGAGACCATAGCTGCCTAAAGTTTCCAAATGAGTCTACACTGGTACTGTGCTAGATTTTCCTGCACTGAATCATAATTCCAAATGCAAGGATTCAGAAACAAGTTCAATGAGTGAGATAAAGATTGCAAGGAGGTTTTGTGTCTGGCAATTCTTTGCAGAGAGACTCATTTGGCCAGATCAGTGTGGGTTACCTACCAGCTGGTCAGATCTGCTAGGCAAAACATATTTTTATTATTCCTGGAACATCTGAACACCTTTTTTTTTTAAATTAATTTTAATTTAATTTTTTAATTTACTTTAATAAGTAAATTCTCGAAATAAATTCTCATTAAGCCACATTTCTCAGCTGTTATATTTCAGAATTGACAGTTTGCAAAAGTATAAATAACTAGAAAGGGATAAGATATAGACTGGGCCCTAGTTTTCAGAAGACAGTAAGAATAGAAGAAATCTAGATACCAGGCTTCACTGAGTAAAGGTTCACTGGTATAACAGAATGACATAATGTCCTCTGGGAAGCACCTGTGAAAGATTTCAGATTTCAATTCCTCCAGTATTCTCTGCAATTCAGAAAGGGTTCAGAGTGTTACAGAGTAACTGATGGCAACTATGCAAGCTTTATTTTGCTTTATTCAGCAACAGTGGATAATTTGATGAACATGAAATAAGGATGCACCATACTCTTTCATCTCATACATATAGAATTCTTTCATGTTTCATCTGCCTTGGCTGAACTGGAATTGCAGCTCTCTGCTGGTGGTATTAATTTCTGTCCTTTGTGAAAGGTTCAGGAATATATATGCCCATGAAAAATATGATAGTAAATATCTGAAGACAGGGAAATGAGCTTGTGTGCCAGATGGATACAACTTAGTGACACTCTGATGGAGCAAGTTCCTTGCAGAAGAGAAATTTATAATTTGTAATTGAAATGGTACTTGGAATTACCTTAGCATGTTATATTGATTGACATATTGGAGTATGATGGATTTGTCACAAGGAATTTATATTAATCCCTTGGCATGGCTGGCTATATCCAGCAAACTGCTACTTACAGGGCCATCTTAAGTGCTGATACCATGGTTTTTATTTGTTTGGTTAATTTTCTCAAAAAATGGCTAACAAGAGAATTCAGCCAGATTGCTTTCCTTTTTAGTCAGCATGCATATTATTCAGAAGGGGCAATCGAAGCTAGATATAAATGAGAATGCCGTATAATATATAGTCTTGATGATCAATCCTCTCCTCTCATAAATATCCACTCAGAACGACCCAACTGTCTTCCCTTTGTCTTTGTGTCCTCTTTGTATTGATTTTCAAATTGCAGTCTAATTCCTGCATTTGTCTGCAGAAACTACTAATGGAAAGGCAGAAGTTTCAATCTGTAAACATGACTTTTCACACAACAGACCCATTAAAAGCTACATTTGTTTAGACAGTTAACAGAGTAACACCATATGATGAACTGGACAGATTTAGACATGTAAAGATGGAGACAGTCACATGGGGAAAACACAGTACTGGTGCTAATTAGGCACCAATTAAAGTAGATAGTTAGGCAGTAATGTCTAAATCCAGGAAAAGCAAAATATGTTGGAAAGACACAGCTACCTCCTAAATAGTTGGTGCATGCATGCAACCCCGTGCAGTGTTACAGCACTGCAACACCAGAGAGCAGCAGTGACAGGTCAGCACGGGGCTCTCAGTAGGACTAGCCAGAGTGGGCAGAGAGCCATCCTGGCACTGATTTACCTCAGCCAAATGGAGGGACATTTTACAGCTTCCTGTGGAGCANATTTGTCTGCAGAAACTACTAATGGAAAGGCAGAAGTTTCAATCTGTAAACATGACTTTTCACACAACAGACCCATTAAAAGCTACATTTGTTTAGACAGTTAACAGAGTAACACCATATGATGAACTGGACAGATTTAGACATGTAAAGATGGAGACAGTCACATGGGGAAAACACAGTACTGGTGCTAATTAGGCACCAATTAAAGTAGATAGTTAGGCAGTAATGTCTAAATCCAGGAAAAGCAAAATATGTTGGAAAGACACAGCTACCTCCTAAATAGTTGGTGCATGCATGCAACCCCGTGCAGTGTTACAGCACTGCAACACCAGAGAGCAGCAGTGACAGGTCAGCACGGGGCTCTCAGTAGGACTAGCCAGAGTGGGCAGAGAGCCGTCCTGGCACTGATTTACCTCAGCCAAATTGAGGGACATTTTACAGCTTCCTGTAGAGCACCACATTCTGTAGCATAGGAAAAGGCTTCAGGGAGAAGCACTGAGAGGCGTCTTGGTGTTGGAGCTGGGAACACTGTGAGAAGATGAAGCAGCTACCTGGTCTAGTCTGTATGGAACCCCAATCCAGATATCCAAAACTAGTCCTAAAATTAATATTCTAACTCCTAATATTATACTAAGAGTAGTGCCACCACTGTGGTCTTATAAAATAAGGCAGACCTGAAAACAAGGTCTCTCTCACGGATGAGAGCTCTAACCAGTGTGAGATGGCTCTCCAGCTTGTTTGGTTTTAGGGTTTTGGGCGAAGGGGCAGGGATTTTAAGGAAAAGGAAAGTGAAAAGCCAAAGTGAAGTTAAAAAAAGAAGTGGGAAGCAAGTTCATATGAGGGACTGGAAAAGAGTGGTTCACCAAAGGTGAAGACAAAGATCTCTCACCTAGTGTGGTGTGCAAGGTGGAGGGGTGATTTGTACTTAGAGAGGAGAAGAAGGAAATTCTTTCCTAGTGGGGTGGGAAAACAGCAGCTGATATGATGTCCTTAATGCTTAGCAGTCTCAGACTCCATATAGGGTTTTTGAAGGTGGGTGTCTGAACAACAGGGGGTAAATCCCCCTGTAAATTTCAGTAATTTGGCCCTGTGTTTTTTCAGCTCATCTCAGACCTTATATATGAAAAAAGTCACAAGCTGAAAGTTATTTTACTGAATTATTCATAAACAGATTGGGAGTTATCAAAGTATTTCAGAAAAACTGTTTGTTCACATATCAAGAAGTCACCTAATGTCAAGCTCTGTAGCATGGATCCCTTGCTTGGGAAAGTGGTATTAACCAAAAATAGAGTCATGTGTTGGCTGCTTTTGTATAATCCGCCACCGGGATGTCATTACATATATCATGTCAAATTTTGGAAAAAACTGTGCAAAAAAGGACTTACGCAGAAGACAGAGTTTACTGTAAAGCCTGTGAATCAGGCTAACTCATCTTCTAACCTCCTACAGAAGTGGTGGCCATTCAGTGCATGTGTTGCATGAAACTGCCTTTTCTCCTCATTTGGCTGCCCGTGTCCTGCTGCTCCCAAGCCCAAACCAGAAGTACACCGTGTTTCAGTGGATACAAGCTTCCCTCGTGAGCCACAGCGGAGAGAATGTCCCTCGGAACTGTTTGCATTTGCTGCAGAGGTAACTTGGTCTTCCAGGCGCTCGGTTCTATCAGCAAGCTTTTGACTGCAGAGTGGGGATACGTGGCTGAGACTTGAAATGGAAGGTCAAAATTTAAAAACACCAAGCCAACAGCTTAACATAGCAATTGCTAGAACATTATCTGATAATTCTCCCCTCACATGAGGGGACTGGTGAACAGTGGAACACCAAAGGTGAAAACCCTGTCCTGTATACAAGTATGCACACACATCTATGAGGTACCTATAGGTGCAAAATGCTGGCTTAGGCTGGTTCAGGCAGCTTACTGCAACAGCTCAGAGAGTTCTTTTTCTAACTTAAGTTTTTTGACTCATTTTCTACATGGTTACTTATAGAATCTTTGGTTCCCATCTCTTCCTTGACACATGTACATATAAACCTGAAAGCTTTTAAACTTGTATGTAAAGTTTCATTTTGTTTCTATACAGTCAGATTAGGAGTTTTATTCAGTATCAGCTTGCAGAATAACTGTGGGAAATATGGAACTTATTAATTTTTTTAATTCAGTAAGAATAGCTCTCACTTAAGTAATTAATTCTTGTTACTCTTGCAGTTTCATGTTGCCGTTAAAATGTGAAATATGCAAAGCAGGAAGTAGATCTGCATATCATAAAGTATTTCCCTCTACTTTTAAATTAGATTCTTTGGCAACAGTACTTCTGGAATGCAGTATGCATTTCTTTTAAAACTATACAAAGTACATCTGGAAGATAATGCTTATGAAAATGCTTATTGAAAAAGTATACTATATAAATCAAATATTTAGGACCTCTAAAGTAGAGCAATAAAATCTATAAAATGAATATAAAAAGATACAATGCAATTAACATAGTCATGAACGTTTACACAAAAATAGCAGCCAAGCATTTGCAAGACGAGAAAGAATGTAATTCATTTATAATTAATCAAGGCAAATAAATCAAAGTCTCCTTGCTCAATTTATTGAGTTCTATTCAATATCAGGACTTCCTCTGAACCAATTTGATCTTTGTCCAGAGCCACGTGACTGGAGCAAAACTATGAATTGCTTTAAGCACTCCCAGATGCTGGAGTTGTCAGTCTTAGATCATACCACTTCCAATTCTTGTGGAAAAAGAAAGCATATATTCTCATTATACTTCAGCTGAGTAATCTCCTGGTTTAGAGACTTGAGTTTAAAAAAACAGAGTAACAATTATGATTAACTGGTAAGATTTCTGCTGCTTGATGAAATAAAAAAATTACTGTGCTGTTGCTGCTGGTGTTTTGTTGACACTATGTTTTAATTCCCTGTCTCTTGCTGCAGCAACCTTAGCAGTTTCAGTGGGACTGCACGTGTGCTGCTGATTGAGCTAAGCCAGACTTCAACATCACACCTTGTAAAGGCAGCTCCTATTGCCCTAATGGGATGCTCTTTCAAAAGATGTCACCTTTTTTTTTCCCTTTCTTTTTATCTCCAATTAACACAAGCAGGCTCAACCATATGTCGTTTGCATTTACAAGAACAGTACACTGTGTCTTTTGAAGATCTGCCTAAAGTGTTGCTTTTTCATATTCACAGCATAAATCAAAACCACTATATGTGTTTGTAACTTTATGAAAAATGTTAATTTACTGCAAAAGAAAGATCCTATTGCCTTCTCCTCAGCCTTGCCTTTTTATTTCATGACATTTATCTGTGGACAGCAGGCTGTTTCAAGGACTGTGTGTGACAGTCCCTGCTTACACCCTCAGATGAGTTACAGACGTATTGCATTTGTAGTCTTACACTGGCTGAAGGATGGGAGATAACAGATGTGCATCTGGGTAGGAAATCTCACCCTGAATTGCATAATGGAAACCCCCAAATACATATGGAGATTATGTGGTATGTAAATCCCCCTTTCCTTCAGGACAGATAACCAGAAAAGGGTGGCAGGACAAGGCTATTGCTCCAAAATCTGCACATTGCACCAGCTGCATCTCCATTCTTTTGGATTTCAGCCTTTGTTCCTTGTGCCAAGCACAATGTGGTGAAGAATTATTCTTGCTGCAATCATCTGCGTCTGATCCCAGGTCAGGAAAAAACTACAACACTGTGCTGCACGTGTATGAAATGCAAGTGCTGTGGAAGAAATTACAATACAGGATCAAAAGTGTGATTCTCCCATCAATTATTTGGTTTCAAAAGGTTTGGAATTAAAAGGTTTTATTGGCTTGTCTCTGTAACTGTAAAATTTTTCCTCAGAATTACATTTTAATAATTACTTTAATTGGCTTGAGGGTTCTATCATGAGCATCCATACAGTTATGGATCCTATAGCAGTTAGAGGATAAACTGCACCTTTTATCTCCATTCGAGTTCCCCTTGTACCTCTAACTGTTCTCAAGATGGAAAGCTAAAATTTTCCCACTCTACGTAACTGCATGTACTGCTCACACAAGTGACCAAAATGTCTCTGTCTTCTCTAACATATAAATGTGGTATGTTTGTTCAAGCCAGGGGAAGTAGGTGCAAAGCTGAACACTGATCTCTTGAAAATTCTTCTCCTTTTAACCAGAAACGTAAACATTAGGTGGAAATCATTATTAGACCAAGCTCTCAGACAAAACCAAAGAAGAATGTTTGTTGTAGGGATGAGATAGTATTTTAGAAAAATAGGAAAGTCAAAAGTTGGGTTTGTTTTGTTTCTTAAATTCTTGACGCTTTAAATCTAAGCTTCAGAAATATAGAAATATCTTCATTTTTAGCCTTTGGACTTACCCCAGACATGATCCCTCACAAGGACAAGTGACTGTGTATTGTATATGTATACAATGGACTAACTATTAGACTAATGGGGGGCTGCAGGAGATTTCTGTGGCCCCTTCATTAAACTAATGACAAACATTCATCTCTTATTACAGAGGATACATTCTCTTCCATTTCCCTTTTGCAACTCACCGTATTTTCTATTTTTTGCAAAGGCTTTTCAGTTGTGTTCTCTGCATTCTAAAGGGAATATATGATGAAGATTCTTATTACCTATTAATTGCTAATCTAATTTTCTAATTTGTAATAATACTAATAAGCAGCTGAAGTTCATGTAACTGCAGCTCATCCTATACTATAGCTGAGACATTTCAACTTCTCTAAGCTTGTGGACATGGAAGTCTAAATCCATTGACATATGATTTGGTCTTGGGGCAGAGCCACAACTCACCTGAGGACAGACCCACATATTTACTGTATCTCAACTGGACAGATGTTCCTTCCACTGGGATGCCTCTACTTCTTACCCCCGGCTCTGTTTTAAAGGTCTTTTCCATTGAATAGATGGAATATAAATAAGAAACTAAAGCTAGAAGGGGGTGATGATAGTAATTTTACAGAAGTTTCACAGCTGGAGAAATTCTGAGAAGCCAAAAAATCAATATAGTTTCAGAAGACATGGGATAACATTGCTTAATGGTGGGAGTTATTAGATGGGGAATGGTGAAAGCACATGAGTACCCCACGTGCTGTTTTTCTGCATAGCTCAAGATTTTTGTATATTAAAGCAGGGCTGGAAGAGCCCAAAGAAGTTTGGCAGGGTGACTGTGAAACATTTTATAACATTTACATCATTGTCTTATGTTTTTCAAGGGAAATTACTCATAGTGTGATTTCTACAGTAAGTAGAAATCTGCTCCCTCCTGCAGCACTGCACACTAACTTAGAGAGAGGAAAGATTAGCTGATGATAGCAAGGGGAGAATTCTCAAAAGTTTGTCCAGTGTATCCAAATTTAAACTCTAACTGTCCTTTACTGAGTGAATATGAAAACATGTTGATGCTTTGGGGATGTCTGTGGTGAGAAGTTGAGATGAGATGCTGAACTTACTGTGCACAACTCAGTTCTTTGCTTCAGAGAGGCTGACGGATGTTTGCACTCTGAGCATGCTTTGTAGCACAGTCTCCATCTTGAAAAGAGTAATCACATACCTGCTTTGGCAGTGCATCCAGCTGGAAGGAATTTTTGAATAAGTTGCTTCAGGGGCTGCAGTGCTTCAAAGAAAAGTTTTTGAGAAAATGTCAGAAGTCTTGAAGAGTGCAGAATGCAGTCATAATAACAACAAAATGGGATGAGCTGTGGTCTTGCAAGCAGATACAGTGCTAGTTGAATGAAAGCAAAAGGAAGGAGATGTTAAACAGGAGAAGAATGCAAAAAAAAAAAAGCTACAGTAGGAAAATTTCCAAATTCAGAGCCCCCAGAACTTTCCATTGCCACTGTTTTCCAACATTCTATATTTTGGTAAATACAAAATACACATAATGTCACTTTATCTTTTAAAGAAGACATTGACTAACAAGTAAACCTAAACTGCCACTGCAAAGTTCACTTTTGAGCTGTCACCACTGGGTGATGCAACATATTCCTTGCACACTTGAAAACAGTAATGAAAGCCTTAGCAGGAAGAAAGGACTGGATCTTATATTGAAAGCAAGTGGTACATTAAGAGGTAAAGTAAAGCCTACAGGAATTCTGCAGTGGTTTGTGTTATGCCATAGAAAGTGAGAAGAAACTGCTGTCATTGAAACTGTCAAGTTCTGTTGGGATTTGACTGGCTGGTAATTGAAGAATGCAAATAACTGAGGATAGAACAGTATTTTAAGAAATTGCAAATGCATCACGTTCAGAACATGTGCAATTTTTGCAAAAGCCAGACACAGAAAATCTGACACTGTCCCCAAACACAGGTTCTCTGGCTGGCAGGGTGGTAAGCGTGCTGCAAAAGCAGCTGCAGGGTGGAGCTGCCTGCGGAGCCCTAAAAAAGGGCTGCCTGTGGAGACCACCTTCCTGTAATTTAGTGCTTCTTTTTAAATTTTCAGTTTAAATCACTCTTTAAAAGAATTTGAAATTTGTATTTGTTATTATGTGGACTTTCCAAGCATGTAATTATTACATTCTGGTAGAATCTGCAGCAGTCCCTCATGCTGACATTTTAATCACTAGTACTTACTGTTGCAAAACTTCTCACAGGCAGAACTGATTTGTAAAATCAAATCTTACATCCTTTATGGGGTTTGACATCTTACATAATTAACTAATTTACTATAAATCATAGTTCATTGATTTTACCATAGAAAAAACTAGAAGTTAGACCAAAATTTGCATCTATTATCTTATTCCAATGGATCATTCTGCACACTATAAATGTTCTTTTTTTTTTTTCATCTCCATGAAAGAAATTTTGTTACTGAGATAAATGTGTCATGGTTATTCTGTTTGGTTATTGATATATTTTTCTTTTTAGAAGTGCAGTTTTTGTTTCTGAATGTGGGTGAAGTAGTTAGCCCCCAAAACCTATCTGACAAAAGGATGCTTTATGCCTTCTCATTTCAGCCTTTTTATAAAAATCAATATTCTTTCTATATGAATTATGACTAGCTTACTGAATAACTTACCTTGCATAACAGGGTTTTCTTACTATTATTATTAATAGAAGCAGAATAGAAAGGAAAATAGTGTTTTATGTCATCTATGTATCATATTGAAGTAGCTGAATGACTGGATGAATTTTTCTAACTCAAGTTGCAGGGTTAGTGTTTTGGAAGCAAAATAGTTTTATACATCATGGAAATATAAGTATTATGCATTGCATTTTAATTCCCTTTCCAGTACAAAAAGGTAGCTTGTTTATCGACTTTTAGTATATCAATTTGCTCTTTAAGATAATGCATATTTAGTTGAATATAATCTAACTGATGAAAGAAGTAACAGTTTACAGGACTACAATTCCTTTGGTGTTTTGATGTTACAGATATACCTATCATGGGAGCAGTTTCTGAACATAGAAAGAATGACTTAATTAACAGGTAACAAGCAAAACTCATCTTGTAAATATTAGTGATGCAGATCAAACTGTAATACTCAGCTTTGACATAGAGCATTTCCTATGGTTAGAAGTGATTTATAAACACTAAATGTTCATTTAAAAGTATAGAAAGCCTATGTTCTTGCTTGCGGAACAGGCAGGCTGCTGTTGTCAAGATTTCAGATGCCCAATTCCTTAATTCGATGCTGGCTGAAGAACTTCTCGGTGACCAGCCAGATCCTGTGGACACTTCTGACTCTGCCTGAAGCCAGGCCCTCTCCAGCTTTCACAACAGGCCTTGGTTCCTTCGTCTCCCTCCTTCTCTCTCCTCTGAAGGAGCCTTGCTGTCCTCCCCAGATTTCTGTTGATACTGTCTTTGTTTCCTGCCTCCACTCCTCATTTCTGGGCAGTGTGAGCTATGATCACAAATGCAGTTACTGTGGGTTTGTTGTCTTGCAGATTCACTTCAGATTGGTCTCGAGTTCAAGCTAACCTTGCAGCCTGTCTCCCTTGCACTGCAGGGATCTTCAGCTGTTAATACAGTAGAAAAATTACTCAATTGTCCTCTATGTGTTCTTTTCCTATTTTCTTCTTCATGCACTTAGCCACGCTGCCAGTCTCTCAGCCCTAGTATCTGGTGTTATCTCTGAGGTGCACTTCTTCCACATTCTACAGTGCAGGCAATTGTAAAACGTTCTGTTCTACCAGAAACACAGACCTTTGCTTACAAAACACCAGCAGCTGTAATTAACACCTGAGAAGCCCAAGCAGGAGCATACCTGTAAGGCTTGTGCAAACACATCCTTACTACTTAGTTCTGTTACGATGTAAACAAAAGCCATATGCCTCAGGACATAAGAGTATAAGAAACAGCAATAAATATTTCATAGAGATGGAAATAAACAGGCAGGAGGGGTTCAGAAATGATAGCTGGAGCTAGCTTACTACATAAACAAATGCCAACCTGAACTTAAGTATGACAGGGAGAAAACAAGGTGGAAGGAAGAAGGGCATGTTCACTTGAATTCTTAAATTTCTTGTGCTTCATTCACTCAGTATTTTATGTCGTTATTAAATTTGGTGTCAAGCTGGTGGTCTGAATTCTCATATCCCATTTAAAATAAAATTATGTTCCTCAGGGTCATGACTATGGAGAAATCCTTGAAGACATGAATCAAACAGGACTGATGTAGTCTTATGTTCAAGAGACCAAAGACAATCAAAAGAATAATTTTCAATTGGTATGACCTGTTCATCCCTTTACAATACTGACTCTGAAATCTGAAGATGACAGAAAGAATGTGAACATTGTTAACTGTTCAACTGCTGATCATTGTAGTCAAAATTTAGCTAATACAGAAAATATACCTGCAGGCAAGAATATGTATATGTTCCACTTAGAGCACTGAATCAGCCTGATTGTACAATCAAACTGATTTTACTTGGTATTTCTGAATAGAAATAAAATTACCACAATATGTTCATAAGTTATTCTTTTCTGTATATTTGTTATGAGCTTGATAATTTTCAAAGACCATCTAGAAAAATATTCTAGAGTTGGGATCTGGAAATTGGTTCACTTATCTCAAAATGAAAGGTGATTTCTTTTTTAAGGTTTATTATTATTTAGTCAGTGCTCTCATGTGAATGAGCTGGTTCATGGATTTTAATAGAGTTAGTATCTGTCAAAATATCTCCTAACCCATTTCTCTCCCTCAGCTGGGCTGGGCATCTGCTTCCCAAATTATTGTGGCATGAACAGAAGACAGGAAGTGAAGTTTGCCCATGAAAACAGCAGCAAAACCCCACCAAACCAAACTCCACACCCAGAGTACTTCAGTCTTTACATCAGTAGTCTAGGCAGGTGAGTGCAAGCGTAACATCTTGTCATCATTGACTCAGAATTACAGATGCAGAATGCTATGTAGATGTTTAGGGTTTATATGAAAAAAACATTGGTAGAAGAGAGGATGAGATGGGAGATTTAGGAGAGAGCGCAAAAGGGAAAAGTCTCCACCTGGAATTTTAAACCAGCAGCCACAGCTGGAGCCACAAAACCAGTACCTAAAGACCAAGTAATGCAGTCATAAGAGCTCTACTTAGACCTTTACCTTTCAAGGTAGGAAAGCTTTAAATATCTGGAACTTTTGGGGCCAGCAATCCCTCCTCCTTGACTGCCAGAGGCTCCTAACACTTCATCCTGCAACAGTGATGGAACCACCTGTGGTTTTCCCCAGAGGGCATCCAGAGCTTGAAGGAGTTGGAGCCAGGACTTCAGAACTAGCTCCGTTTTCCTCTTCAACTCAGAGATTTCAGTGCCAACATTTACATCTATATTATTGTTTTCAAAATTTCTAATACATTCTGTCCTCCTGGAAATGTAAGAGTTTAAAAAAAAAAGAAAAAAGAAATAAAACAAAAAAAAAAGAAAAAGGCTGAGTGGAAATCACTTTTAGTTATGCAAAACTGGCAGTAATCTCTCCTGAATGGATGTGGAGGTCAGCAGCTCAGTTTTACTGTTTCACTCTGAAAATAGCTCCTTTCAGCACTGAGACAGTGGGAAATGACATCTACTGAGCAACTGGGGAAAATGTGGTGCTTCTGTGTTTTTCTGACGCCTCCTACCCAGTTCTGCAGGCTGATGAGGCTTGACATTACCACTTTTTAAAAGGCTGGCAATCTCCACCTGCTGAAGACAGTTTTTCACTGTGTGATTTTGACCATCTGGATACAGCATCCTTATTTACTTTATTTTTTTTTTGGAGATGCCTCTTTTCATGAATTCCCAGGAAATTGCGTTTTACTCTTCTTCTTGATTCAAGCTGACAAAATCATTTGTTGTTTTCTTCCAACTGGTTAAGCTTTTCCCTTCAAAATCTTTTGGCTTTGGGACAGATCATTCATCCCAGATTTTACTGTGTCTCCCCTCAATAATCTATAAACTGCCTTTGAAATGAGTTTCCAACAGTTTCTCTGCAGGCTGCCTCCTTCCTATACAGAAGGTTTGATAAAATGAGCGCAAACATGTTTTTTCTTTACGTAAGTTGTCATGTACTTTATGAAGAGAATGCACAGCCCTACTTTTTACAGTCCCAGAAGTAACTGTAAATGAGTTTAGCACTATCATTTGAGCCTTAAAATCCCAATTTTATCACTAAAAACACCACGAGGAACACTGTTTCTCTTGGCAATGGATGTTTTAGTGTGCACTGTGAGCTTCAGTGATGAAGAGAATGTAAAGACATACCAAGAAGCAGTGAGGCATACATGGGAGGTGGATCTTAGACAAGATGCTTTCATCATTAATTGACAATTATCCAAACTTAAATGCCAAACTACATGTAGGAATGTATGTGTACAGTATGCATATAGTATATATGTATTCCATATTGGACTGTGCTAGCTCCTTTCTAATGAAAACTTGCTAGTTACAAAATGTGCTAGACTCCTATATCACCTTTTTATTTGCATGTCATTGGTTTTTTTAAATCCTTTTTTTTTTAGGGTCTGTCTCAAGTTTTAACTGGGGATAGGAGAAACACTCAGACTCAATAAAACAGATTATTTTGAGAAAGAGATCTAATCATAAACAAGGCCAAGAAGTAGTACTCACAGCAACTGTGTTTGTCATCGCCTCTCATAGACTTTCCTGCATTATTTTCCTTAAAGCTAGAATGCTGCTAGATATCCTGAACCCTTATCTGCTTTTCTGCTGGGAGAAAAATAAATCCAACAATCAAGCTTTGTATTGGTTTTCCCGAATGCCTTCTGAACCTGGCTTTCAATCTGGCTTTACCCCTGTACCAAGTACAAAACTCTGCAACCTCTGTGGTATTCAGCATGACTTGATACAAATGAAACACATTTTGCACATTTTTCCAGAGCACATTTAATAAACAATATATCTGAGCAGGTCCACACAGGACCTTCTCTCAGGGGATCTTAATATGTTTTTGGAGTCCATCTCTGCACCTCTTCTTTCACACTTGCTTACGTAAGGGGAAGAGAGGAGTGGCCAGCAGCTAATGCTCCATCACATGGGAACCCTTAGGGAATTCTTGCTGCGTTTACAATGTAGAACAGGTAGTCAAGAAAGGTAGAGATGGACACTTGTAAACATGTATCTGAAAATACCATGGTTGGCTCTTCAGCCTGTACGTGTAGACTCAGGAGCTCAGGGAAACCATGGGGTACAGGTCATGGATTAAACCCCTTGTTCAGTTTGCTGTACTGTGTGGTATCTTGTATTTGTCATTAACTTGTGAATAAGGTTCCTCAAACTCTTATATCTGGCACACAACTATGAGCATTACAGAACCTGGGTCACAACAACACCATTTAGTTTATAGGGATGTTGATCTATAGATTCAAAAATTCATAAATTCCCAGAGGGCTTGCATCTGGTATCAAGAAGAAAAGTCAGTATGATCATAACAGACAGTTCAGTACTTCCACAAGTGTAGCAGTCAACACCCTTACAACCGAATTCCTGTGGTTTTGCATATCTAAACTATGGGTGGGGTCAATGCCTGCAGCTGCCCCACTAACTGCCCCCACTGGTCAGCTTTGGGGAGGCTCTGGGCAAGAGTCCTGGGCAAAAAAGTTACCAGCACAACAGAGACTTGGGAGCACGACACAGAGACAACCCAGTAGCTCAGGTCAGAACTCAGCCAGGAGCTGTTACGCCCAGTGCTCTGTCACTGGACACCTTTGCTGTGCTTTGCTCAGCTCTCTGGCTCTGGGGAGGCTCCTGCTGTGGTGCAGAGCATGGTGTGACTCTCTGGAGCCTGTCTCAGGGTAGGATGCTGAGTGCTGCAGCAGGAGAGCCCTCCGGGGATGTCACAGCAGTGAAGCATAGAGCAACCGGAGCAGCTCGGCACCTCAGCCATGGAGCCAGGCTAAGCACCAGTGTGCCCACTTGTATGGCTCCTCACTCACACTTCAGTGCCAGCCACATCCCAAATGAGACTCCCGCATTCCTGCCTGTGCAAAATGCTCCCACTATTACCCATGCTTTTTCATCACACCAGTCTTTCTTGAGGTAGGGCAGAGCTAGCTGTGTTCAGAAATCACAGACAGCACACGTAGCATGACGGCGCATAAACGCGGCCTCCTGCATTCTTCTGTCAGGCCCTGGTAGAAGGGGAGGGCCGTGAATTCCACTAGAAAAGACCTAGTTATTCACATATATTCACATGCATACCCACCAGCTCCTAGACACCAGAGTCTGTCCTCCCTGCTGTTAGGCCATTTTTTACTAATGTGTCCACTTAAAAAAAAAAAACAACACAACAACAGAAAACCCCCAACCTCTAAACACTGCCACACATGAGTCCTGGGGTAAGATTCAACAAACTCCAAGCCAAGATAAGCATGTTTCATATCTTAATACTAGAAGAATGTTGCATGCTTTCTGTATTTCAATGAAAGCAGCTTTTTTCCACAATACAGAAAATGAATAAAATACCCTTTCATGGAAATAACTAAACAAAAGCTGTTGTTTGTCAGCTTACCGTAGGTGTGTCTGAAATCTTCAGTGAGGGATACAGAAAATTCACTGTGTCTGTTCTGCATACCATAAAAAGAGGTGCTTGAAATGTCCTTAAGTCCATGAAACATGATGATAAGCAACAGATGAATGATCTTGTTGGTTGCCAGTGGAAGATTGCAGTTTTGTGAGGTGGGAAGAAAACCTTTGCTACTTCTAGCTTTTTTTGACCAGACTGAATTCTAAAGATGTCTGTTAGAGTTGAAAGCAAGGGGAGAAGAGAGCATCATTTTTACAGTTCTTTAGTCAACATGCTTATTTAGGAGAGAGACTTGGGAAAAAAACCTAGACACCTGTTTTCTTACTATTTTTAAAGAACTCTCTTCTTAAAACAGGGTAAGTATGTTCTCAACACTCAAGCTGTTGAGCATATCCCAAAGAAGGCTGGCAGGCAGGATGGGGGTGCGTGGTACTATATGAGGGGGTGTCAGTGGAGCAGCTGAGGTGTTGTCTAGCCAGGTGGTTGGCAGCACAATCAAGGATTGTCTGTTGGTGGGGAGAGCATCTGTGAGTGCTGGCAGAAGTTGAAACTGGATGCAGCTCCATCCCCAAAAACCTGTACCCATCTCCAGAGAGCGTTCTGGCTCTACCACCTTTCCTTTGATATCCTAGACTGGGTCTTGACAAGAAGCATGTTCTGGTTTTAATCAGACCTTGACAGATATTTTTGTGCAATGGTAAATGTAGATAGCATTGGAGGAGTGGATTTGCTGGAGAGCTTTGGAGATACAATCAGTGTTGCAGGGAACAGAGTGAGTGTGCAGTGCTGATACCTCTGTGTAGGAGAAAGCTACAGTTGTCCCCCTTTTCTTCTCCTTCTTACGTCCCAGCCTCTTGTCTCAGCAAATATGGTGTTTAAGCATGTCACTGAATGGGCAATGCAAACAATATGTTTTCTATACTAGTCCCACAGCTGTCCACCAAAAGTCAAGCTGTTGTAAGGCATGAAGAGTGGAATGAAGGTTAGTTTCTTCAGTCCCTCTGCTCTCACTGGACTTCTGCAGCTGCCAGCTACCTGGCAGATATTACCCTCCAACAGCACTACATATAGGAGAAGTAATTCCCACCGGTAATTCATCATCATCTGTTTACAAGTGCTGTCACTTCTATGCAGTGACTTAAGAGAAATAATGCTCTGGTAAATCTTCCTGTAATAAGGGATGGTAGAAATTACAGCCCCCGATAGCTCAGGTCAGGCTGAAGTCAATGGTCTTGTGCTCCCTGGAGCTATGACAAAGTAATAAAACAAAACTAACAAGGAGTGTAGTCTTCATCCATCTTGTGACATCCATTTCCCCCTCTTTTGAAAAACCCTCCCTCTAATTTCCACAGCACAGACTCCTGGTGGGAACTCAACCTCTTCTCCTTTGTGCCATTGGTGAGGTTAAATGAGAGGCCGGTCCCACACACCTCACAGCCACATACTTTATGCTAATTAGAAGGCATTATCTTTTCATTAGTGCTGTGAACTATCCTACTTGGTCTCTCCTGCCTTCTGCTATAGCTTCCAAAATTATTTGTGTTGTTGTAAGCAACAGCAATAACCCTGTTTACTCAGATTTAAGTGAATTGGAAACAATATACATATATGTGTATTCCTAGGACCCATGAAAAAGATTCAGGTGCCTCTTAACCTCAAAATAAAATTGAACTAACTCCTTCCTGGTTCAGCAGTGTGCACTACGTGTGCTTACACCACCAGAGACCATCTTGAACTCTTATATGCTGAAGATG
Organism: Aleadryas rufinucha; assembly: GCA_013397815.1. Classification (NCBI taxonomy): domain Eukaryota; kingdom Metazoa; phylum Chordata; class Aves; order Passeriformes; genus Aleadryas; species Aleadryas rufinucha. Next base: position 958,754 of record VZTH01013939.1, on the reverse strand, counting down.
TAGTGGTTGGTAAATTATAGTTTCCTTCCTAAAGGCATAGGGAATGGTTTAGTTCTTATAGCTTAAAGATGACAATGGATTTATTAGTCACACAGCAATTCTTTACAGTGGTTTTGACACTCAAAAACAATTTGTGATGACACTCTGATGGCCCATACTAGGCAGATTTGGTTCCCTTCAATAAAAGATTTCACCCATTTAAGACCATAATTGCACTGACATTGATTTAATAAATTAAACAGCTGCCAACTTTTTTTCCCCTCTTTCAAGTGGACTGCTTGAAAATGCATGGGCAGTTACTCAGCAAAATAGCTTATCAGCCTCCTGAGTGAGAGCACAGATCAAAACAGTTCAGAATAGGACATTTATGAAAGTTTGTAAGGCAAAGAAAATGACCTTGTGTTGCGAAGCACTGAACCATATTATTAGCTACAGGCAGAGTCACACATATATAGATGAGAAGGAAAAATTGCCACGTTCCTGAAGGGGCAAAGCAGATCTGGAAGGTAACACCTTGTAGGAGAGAGCATAGGCAAAAAGAAGAAATCATTCAAAGAATAACAAAAGAGAAATATAACAAATTGAAAAGGAAAACAGACTAAGAGACCTCCACCACTGCTTGGGCAATCAGAAGGAGTTAAACTACAATAAAAAGCTTATATTTAATGCGAAAAGACCTTAAAATCTGCTCACCCTCCTCAGAGCAGAGACCCCACTGCACAGTCGCTGCCCTGGGCTGAGACATGGGCTGGAGTATCAACACAGAGCTTACCTCAGCAAAACGAGCTCAGAGCTCCCTACCTGCTTCTGACCGAGCCTTCAAACGCCCTGTAAACAAGGGCTAATTAGCAATTATCACATGAGCTATCCCTGCTCTTTTTTTTTGTTGTTTAAATTGAGCCTAGCCCATCTACAGGTGCTGCTGTGCTTGTGGTCTCAGCTTGGCTCCTGGAACCTCCTTCAACCTTTGTCCGTGCCGCTCTGTGCTCCCCTCTGCATCCAGCATGGGCTTAGCATTCCCCATGTATATTTTAGTGTCTCCCCAGCCTCTCCAGCAGCAGGCCTCGAGCATTTCCTGCAGATAGGCCTGGTGGTTGGTGGCACTCGGGCCAGGCTGGTGGTGCCTTCGATAGCACGTCCTTCTCGCGGCTGTGGTCACAGGCTCAGCTCCTTCTCTGGGAGCCACCATGTCCTGTGGGGTCCTTGCCTTTCCCTGCACTAGAAAGCTGTGAGAAATTTGTCTTCTGACATGACTTCCCATTATAAGTTCACGAAACCACATTAAAAAAAAAATAAAAATAGTGTCACTTAAATTTCCTGCCCATGGAGACATTTCTTCCCTCCAGTAGGACTTTGTGGTTCGTGTAACATAACTGCACTGTCTCTGCTGAGAGGTGCATTGGAGAGAAAGCCACAAGTGTTGTGAGGGAGGTGGCCCAGCTCATTAACAGGACAACAGTGACCTTTTCCATTAACTACTTGATGAGCATGTACCACTACTCACTTCTGCTCTTGGGCTATTTGGCACAACCTCAGGTGAATTCCAGAATGTTTCAGCTGACCAGTAGATTGAATGCACTCAGCTTATGACTAAAAAAAGCTATTTTATAAGGCTGCCAGCCCTGTAGACCCTCTCAGGGCTGTGAAAGACAGGCTGTGTTCCTCCTGGCACTGACTGCCCCATCCATAATCCCGTCCCACTGAGATGCCTCACAGGCACAGTGAAGGTACAGCCAAAGCCTGTGAGAGATGATTTGTGAGCCAGGTGCAGTTTAAGCACCAGCAGCTAGAAAAAACAGATTTTTTTTATTTTTAAATGAGCAGATCTGAGGTTTGAGTGACTTAGAACCGATAAATACGGATGTGTTTTTTTTTACAGAGTAACATTTCAGAGTGGAGCTGGAGTTGGAGCTCTTAACCTCAGAAGCTGGGACACAGCCATACCATATATTTTTATGTGGTGGTACAGGAAAAAAGGTTATCATGTTTTAGTTAGCTAAAAGAAGTTTAGTCTGAAAAGTTACCTTTCTGCTAAAACCTAACCTCAGCTCCTTCCCCTCCCCTAAGATTGTAAAGCAATTTCACACCATAAAAATGTGAATTTTGAAAACACAGCTGCTTTCCCTGACTCCCTGGTTAGAGTAAAACTGAGCAAAAACATGTCTGGAGTAATTTAAATGTTGTCTTTCTTCCTATTAAAAATTTCACTGGATAGTATGCCAGAGTACTAACTGACCTCCAGAACCAAGGTCTGCATGTGACTGTCTGTTTATCCCTCTCACTCCTGTGTTACCGCAGGCATCATTTTCACAGTCATCTCCTTTGGTTCATGGGGATCACTTAGTGATGCTGCTCTGGGAACTGCACGTCTCTGACAGCAAATCCACAAATGTCTTTTATCTGAACACAGATGTTTTCCTCCCCAGCTATTTACAGAATCTCAAGAAGTGTTAATCAGGAAGTTTCAAATAGTAAAGTGTCGCTGTTGAGCGCTAGCTGAGGGCAAGAACCAGACTGGATCGGGTGAGGCGGAATTCTGATTTTATTATTTAATTCTAAAACTTATATAGACTTTTAAAAGTTTCTCCAGATTGGGTCAATTCAAAACCTCCCCCTAGGCCCATAGGCCAGGTAGAACTGTCCATCTTTCCAGAGACAGTTTCAATAACATCCAAACCTTATCTTTATTTATAGAACACAGGGAGAAGAAGAGAAAAATTCCCATGGGAAAGAATCTGTGCTACCACAGTAAAGTATTTCCAGCTAAGAGCAGCCTTAACCCAAGGAGTAACTATTCCTACTTCGGAAGCATCAGCCTGCGAGCTCATTGTTGAAGTAAGAACAAATATCCCACTAGGACGTTTAGATCATCATTGTCATCTTCAAAATTCATTGGTGTGGGATCTTTTAAAAATAATAAATTGTCAACATTTACCAAGATACTGTGAGAAAATGGTTATTTAAACAGAGATCTGATTCTTGTAGTAGCCTGTTTTGGGCTATCAGATTTATGGGTTTTCTGGTGGTCTTCCAAACTCCATAGGGTATGGAGTTGCAAAATATCAGGTATCATTTAATAAATTTTATCAATTTATCCTTATTTCTATATGACTTGTGTGTTAGTATCACAGTTCTACAGATCATTTGGTGTAAATTCCTCATAGATTTCTCTTCGTTTTGAACCTGCCATGTAGCAGTAATCCAGTTGATGAGAGGAGTAATGGTAAATCTTCCCAAATTAAGGCAAGTTGTGTTATGGTTCCTTATGTACAAATTCTTGTGTCAGCTCAGCTCTGACAAGTGCTCCCCTGGAAGCTGAGGAGCACAGGAGTCCAGGACGAGTGTGCTGTTCAGACAGCAATGAATGAGATATCACTGCTATGCAGCTAAGTTTGTCTGGCATCTGTCTTGACATTGGCAGTTTGAGCAATAATTTCCTCCCCAGATGCTGTGCAGTTTGAGAGAGTTTGGCTCAAGAGGTTAAAAAAATAATGGTCTGGCAGTAAACAGCTTTTTAGAAGTAGTATTTGGAGACTTACTTAAACTTGTGCAATGCTTTGTCTACAGTGTTAGGAATCATAGCAAGTAACAGTTTTAGATACACAATATGTATCTTTGAATGGTCTGAAATGAGAGAGCCCTGCTGGACTTTCAAAACTTTCTCCCAGGACATGACTTTTTCAGTTTCTTTCTTTATATCCTGCTTGAATCAGTGGATAACACAAGTTGAACACTCACAAACTTTGGGAAAACTTGAATCTGGCTCTAAATGTCAGGTTTTGGTTCTGCTCTGCAGATCTGTGAATTTATTTGCCTATAAAGAAATCTCACTGGTAATAAACAAAATAAAGAAACATTTAATGATCTTCAGAGCAATAAACATTAGCCAGCTGAATTTCCTTCTTTCCTATCAAATTCAATCACTATTCTAAAATTGGTTTCTTTAAAGTCAGTCACTAAGAGGCAAATTTTCCCCTCATGAAGATGAACCATTACTCAGCCTTTGCATCCTGATATTTAGCCTAACACTTGGCTCTGGCCGCTCTGCATTTCAGAGGCAACAGTGGGGGATGAAGCATTCTTCATCTCCTCGAGGGGTCTGGACCACTGGAAAGGTCAAACAAACAAAGTTAAAATAACCACGAGGCTTTCTGGTCAGCCAGCACTCTGGGTCCAAGATCAGCGGTACTGCTGGTGGTGACTAATGCAATTAAATCAGCTCTCGGTCCTGTACTGCAGGAACAAATCTTATAGTGGTGCGTGCTGCTGCCAGATGGATTGCTCAAGCTTGGAAAACTCCCTCGTGTGCACATACTTAATCACAACAGGCCCTGTTAGTGGAAAAACGTGGCACCGGTGGAGGGATCTTTAGCCACTTTCCTGTAGGAAACAACGGCGGGGAGCAGACTCCAACCTGCAGGCTGTAGGTGGTGAGCGTGGGCTTTGTGGGTTGCAAAGAGCTGTCTATTTGTTGGGAATGGTGGCAAAGCAGAGCCTGGAGGAACGTGTACCAGGGGGACTTGCTGGAAAAGGGACCAGCAAACATGGTGGGCTGGCTGCCAGTGCTGAGGATGCTCCACCAGGCTTCCCCCTCCAAGCTGTGGCAGCCCCCAGCCTCTCCCAGAGAGGTGTTGGGTGTCTGGCTGCGTCCACTGTAGTTGTTTCTCCTCTGAAAAATTAGTAACTGGAATAACAGCGAGAAAGTAGGTATCTGGAATTTGTCTGGACTAAATGGCATGGATAGTTTCTCTGTTTCTCACTTCGTGAGGCGTTAGTGGAAAGCTGGAAGGAAAGGGTGGGAGGTCAAAGACAGCCTCTGAACCCCATTTATGTCACCACCCACTGTGCAGGTGCTTAATTCACCAAAGTCTCCCTGTGGTGAGGTGACCCTTACAATGAAAACACTTCTGCTTCCTTTCCTTCTCATCAGGTACTCCTGACTTTGTCACAAGCTTCATTATCACCTGTGAGGAGAAATGCAGCATCTGCTTATGGCCATATATTAACACTAAGCTCCATAAATTGTATATGAAAATGGAGTGTCAGCCAGGAGAGATCATTCTTCAGCTGCTGCTGTTGGCAACTGTTGAAGTTTGAGACATCCTGTAGGGCAACACAGTAGTGAGCTGCTCAGTTTTTAATGGAAAGCCCTTTTCCTATTCAATTTCAATTCTTACAGGGTTCTGGACAATTAAGCTGGGATTTGAGGTACTGCAGATTGCTCTTAGGCAAAAGAAAAGTGACCTCATATTTGACCACTGTGGCTAAATCCATCCTGTTACCACTAGTCCTAACTATGGAAAAAATGAGATACAAGGAAGGAAGCACAAGCTGCACCTTCCAGTCTTCCAATAAGTCTCCCAAATTTATTAACATCAGAACAGTAGTGTTAGATCAGACTAAGGGTTTATTCATCCCAGTATCTTTCCTTCAGATGCATCTTGACTATGTTTGTGGAAAGAGTGTGAAACCCTTTCCCCTGTACACTCTTCCAGCTCTCTGTGGTTTAAGCATGTCCTGATGTAAAGCCTGCACTCACACCATAATCTTTTTAGCAGCCATAAACAAAGCTAAATTCCACAATCTCCTCAATTCATTAATTCTTGTGGCCTCTGAAGCAGCTTGCTGTAAACAACACCACAATATAACTCCACAGTCATGAACAATTATTTCCTTTCACTGAATTAATATCAGTTGTTCACTGCGTTTTGAAGTCCCTGAGCAAAACGTTCTCCATTCACATTTTCCCTGGCCATCATCACTTCACTGCTCCTCATCCCATCCTGCATCAGTCTCTCCATTCAGACCTCAGGGCTGTTTAGTCTCTCTTCATAGGAAAGCTGTGCTGCACTGACTATCCATGTCCTCATCCTGCACTGTATCCAATTCTGACACAACGTTTTCTGGGACAGCAGTGACCTTAATGACTTTCAGTAGGTAAGGTATAGATAAACAAGCAAACTCCACAGCTTTTAAGTTAGGAAGGAAGTTACTCAATTAAATATTATTAACTCAGACAACTGAAAGAAGAGGTGCCCCTCCAAAGGCATGAGGAAGGCAGGGGCAGCCTGCATGGTGGTGCTATGAGTGGGGAAGAAAAGGGGCAGATATCAGGGGCAGGAACTTCATGGGGTTAATTTTTAAGATAGTTGAGGCTAAAATAGGGTTAATACTTTGAAGGGAAAGTACTGAGTGTGGGGGTAATGATAGTAGCCATAGTAGCCAAAAAGAAAGTGGGTAGGGTCATTGGAGCCCCTGGAACAATTAGAGGAGGATAGCTACAGAGTAGTACTATTTGTGCATAAAGAAGGCTGAATATGCGTATTTTAGGTGGGAAAAGCCTGTCTTCTTGTCCTCAAGAAGGCAAAGGATGCACAGAACAAACAAACAAACAAACCCATGCTTGAGTAATTATATCAAGATATATGCTAGGCTTCATTATGACACCAGGGCCAGCAATAGGTTGGTTTATCATTTTTATGGATCAGGATGGGAGAAATAAATGCCTTAGTTGAGGGCAGCCTGTGGAAGTATATAGAAGAATATCAGTATGTTTTGTTGCTGTAAAGAGAAAGTAACAAAACTTAAAGGAATGACACGTAGACTTTGCTGCAGTCTTTGAGTAAGGTGATTAAAAGGTTTTGCAAAAAGTAGTTCACAGACTTCTCCTTCTCTTGCCCCTTCTGCAAGATGCTTCAGCTTCTGCAAGGCCCAGCTGGCTATCCAGGTGAATTGTTTTCCCATCTCTACCACAGAGAGAGGTATGAGCTGACTCAGGATGAGGCAAGGACAACATAAACACTCACTTTCAGACAAATATAAAGTAGCCCCTGCAGCAAGACACAAAATCAAGACAGTAATAATTTGCTATTAAGCCTGGATTCTAGATCTGAGGACAGGGAGGTGCTCTAGCAGACATGGGACTTTCCTCAGTTTTGCACCTCCCCATGGTGGCTAATGGGGCTCTGACTGAGCTGCCAGATGTGTCAGCCCTGGCCTGCACACCCTAGCTGGAGGGAGACATTCAGGTGGCACAGGTGGTGGCACAGTGGGCAGACATGGCTGGCTAACGTGTTCCTGGTTCTTGTAGGAGCCACAAGAAGTAAATGAAAGGGCTTTCACAGAGCTACATGAAATGCTATTGAATGACAGGACAGTGAATTGCAGACATTTTTTTGTTTTCTTTTTTGATGCCACTCAGAAATGATATTGGAAGACAGAAATATAGTATTATTTATGACATTTCTGTCTCTTCCACGCTGTCTTTCAGAGCTGCTTGGAAACCTCCCCAGCTCCCCACCCTGTTTGGCTTTTTGTCTCTGTTTTCAAGAAATACAGTCTCATCAAAATGGAAAAATATCCCAACTGCTGCACAGAAAATTGAGCCAATAGACTGATCACCTGACTTGGAGCTTGAAGGATAATGCACTAATAGCAAACTGATTTTGTTTTTTTTTCCTTTCAGTCATACATTGCTCAGCACTGAGATTTACCCCTGTCTTAAGGGTTGCTGCAAAAGTCACAGTGGTATAGATTTTCTTCAGAGAGGCGCAGCACACCAGTATGAGATGCAGAGAATAAAATATGCTTTGTTTTCAAGGAAAGGAGATTAGGAGAGATGGACTTACTCCTGAAAGAGAAATCTCAAAATTATTGGGATAAACACCATTCTAATAAGTATTAGTGTCCAGTCCTGGGAGGCTGGACTTCCCTGGTTAAACTGCAGACCGATCTGTGTCCTCCTGAAAGAAAATTCATTCAACCATTTCAGAAAAAAATTTAGGGAAAATTATATAATAGCAACAATAACAATAATCCCTCAACTGTACTTACTGCTCTTCCATCACTGAGCGCTTGTTACCTCATTGCTTTAGGATCAGGGCTACTGGCAAAGCCTGGGTCTCATCCTTTCCGTTTGCTTACTTGCTAAAATGTTTACAGTTAAATGATGAGAAGATTTAATTTATTTTGCACTGAAAATGGTCCAGCTCAAAGCGCGTCTCAATGCTGGTTGCAGCCACTGTACACCATATGAATCTGTTCAACATATTTGCCACAACACTGCAGGATCTGGGTGGGATGTTCCCCAAAATGCACTTCTCCGGCTGCACCAGCTGAGCCTCAGCAGCAATGAGCGAGTTGGCTTGAGTGAAACACTCATAGCTGTGGTATTCAACAGAGAGGGACAGACTGGAACAAGCACCTCTACAGATGATCTAATGACAAGGTGAGCAAGGAGAGTCGATGAGGAGAAAAGGGGGAGTGAAAACACAGGATCATCAAAGGAAACACGGGCAGGAGGCAGGCGTGTGGGCACGTGGAAGGACTCAGAAGAGCTGTGGTGGCTGGAGCTTGTTCCTCTTGAAATACAGCTGACTTTTCAATAATCTTCATCTGCCTTTTTAAACAAAGTATTTTCTGTTACAAGCATGACTCAAAGCAGCCTCAACTGACACAGTCATGAAACCATTCTTTCTTGTACTGTATTTACCTGCCTCATTTGATATCTGCCCCAAACTTCCTCAGTAATGTAGTCCACAGTCCTATAGATTTATTTTTCCCCCCTCTTTTAAATCTGCCACCTGGACAGGATCAAGTTCTGCAGTGAAGGAGAGGAGCATCCTATAGCAAAACATTCAGCTCATCAAGGCAGTTGTAGTGCACTTGGTAGTGTGACTTGAGGCTGTACCACAAATTGTAATTGTTCTTTTCTCTACCTTCTAAGAGCATTTGGCTTTATGGTCTTTAAGAAAAGTAAATGGAAGGCAGCAAGAGATTACTGTATATTAATAGGCTTAAATACACAGATTCCTTTCACAGACAAAAGGAGATAGAGGGAGAAAGCTTTAAATATTTCACTTTAATTAGCCTTTGGCATAAATTCTTCCAGCAGTAGTTTTATTTCTCAGTAGTAATACTATTTAGCTATCCAGTAACCATTCTTAAAACTGTAAGAACACAAAGGTCACACAAATACAGCATATCAGAATTAAGAAAACTTTAATGTTTAGCAACATTTTTACTTGCTGCTTATCTGGTAATTCCAGCTTTAAATGGACAATATATGCTTATTTTGAAGAAACCTTTTTAAAAACTTTTCTAGTGCCTTGTTCTAAATGTATTATTTATGCAGTCTAACACTGAAGATAGTGAAGACTAGAAGCTGCTTACCATAACAGAGAAACAGCTTTATAGGCCATCACAGACTTGTATTAATTGTACAGAAGCTGGGAAAGTTAAAGCCAAAAATGCAGACAACATAGTTCCCTCACTATGAAATAGCTGTTTATTGGATTTTATTTCTTTATTCTCCAGTAGATGGCAATCCAGCACTTGGCCAATAAAATACTCATGTGGAGACACTTCTCTGTATACAAGTCTGTGGTGGGTTTAGTTATACATTCTAAGTCCAACTCTGGACTGCAAACTTTATCCAAGTGAATCATTCAAGTAGTGTTTTATTATATTGCTGGTTAGCATGAGACAACACCAGAACAAATACGACTTGAGAAGTGAATGTAGAAATGGCACTGACTTTCAGAGCTGGGCAAAATTTTAATGTCTTTAATGGCTGCTTGTTATTTTAGTTATGCCTCTTACACGGATTTTTAGAAGACTTGGGAGGTAAAATCATAAATTTTGGTATCTTCCCATTTGGAAGTTTACTTGCTCTTGAAGTGTTGTATTTCTTGTGCTCAAGAAAAGATTGCACAGAACTCTCTGAATTCTCTACCTTCTGTATGACCCTCTCTCCAGGAGGTAGCTGTGTGTCACAGAGTGTCTGTGCCTTGTCTGCTCATTTACATTGCTCCAGGGACATTTCTGGGATTTTCACTGAAAGATCAAACCCACAGAATATGTCAGATTTGGCACAGACCCTGCCTCAGCTGCCAGCCTGGCTACTCACCTGTCCCACCTGCCCACATCACCAGAGCCTTCCGTAGGGTTTGGGGTGGGTGCAAGTGGTGGTATTTCCCCTCCGAGCAAGGAGCTAGGGGAGGTGTCGCTGCCCTAGAAGGGGTCAGCCTAGCTGGGCTGCTATCCCAGGCGAGGCAGCAGTGTCCTTCCCGCAGACCCGCAGTGTACGTGCTGTGTCTCGGCGGCCGCGTGTTCGGGCAGCACCGGCTCGGTATAAGCAGGGTGCGCCGTAGGCGAGGTGACCCTGGTGTTCAGGTCTCCCAGGATCCCCGGAGGCGAAAGAGAAGAGGGAGAGAGCCACTTCCAATGACACTTCCAGAGTTTATTGCTCCGAAAGGCGCAGGAAGGGAAATGGCCGGAGGGTCCAGGCTTACACGGTCTTTTTTAGGGAATCGGAACCGAACCATGTTTGATAGACAGATAGATAATGGGAGGATCCGAAACACATACAACCAGTGGGAGACCCACAGAGGAGGGGTTAACTCACAACAACTAATGGGGGACAAAACTTAACAGAACCTTCTAGAGGGAGAGGTGGTGGCTTCAGACCTGGGTCTCGCCCTCTGAGGATCCTTCACTCTCCAATTCGTCCTCCCATTTGATGGGCAGGGCATTAGGAGCCGAGGGCAAGCCTCTAGTGGCCCAATGCGCCCCAACAGGGAGGTATGGATTTAGGGGCACCAGGAGGGAGATCAGGGGGGTTGGCACCAGCTGTGCATTGTATGACACGGGGATGGCTGAAATGCTCTGCATTATCCCATGGCTGTGTCCCAGCTCAGGGCTGCACAGGCAGTGAGACCCATAGTCCAGCAAAGGTTAGGTGGAGAGAGGTGCAACACATCCTTCTGTGGAAGAGAGTGACAAGTCAGTAAGCAACAAAGTGAAGGGAAGGCAGGGAATCAATAGACGTTCAAGTGTTTTTTGCTAATATCTCTGAGGCCTCATAAGCTTTCATCACTTCATTTATGTGTTTGTTTTGAAGCTTTGCGATTTCTAAAAGTATGGATTGATAGGGGCAAAAATGGCCCTTTGTCAAATATTTGACCCTTTTGTAACAGATGAAAGCAGCAGCCCTGCAGAACAGTTTTCATTTTCAAACCTTTGTACCAGCCATCAATTACTATTTGCACTCCACCTTGAATCAAGCTGGAGCTTGAAGGAAACCGCAGGTTTCCACGGGATGGAGATAACGGCAGCAAGTGGCAGAGTTCCTGTACAAATGTGGCTCAGAGAGGCTGTTTGTTAATTGGCTCACTAGCAACAAGGGTGGGGCTGCTTATTTGGTCGACTGTCATCGTTTGGGTTTTGTTTGGTTGGTTTTTAAAAAGCCCTTGGGTTTAAGATGTAATTGATGCAAAGGCTGGTGAGAAACCTTGTAGTGGCTGCTTCCTTTATAGATTAAGCCAGTGAGCAGAAACTGTATGTCTGGGAAAACTAACAATCTCTTTCATGTTCCCACTGCTATGTGTGAGGAAGGATGAATTGGATGTTGCAATTCAGAGTTAGCCACAGCCTGCTCAGAGCAGCACAAAAACACAGAACAGCGGCCCACGGCGAGAGCCTGATGTCTCGCCTTGTCCAGTGGTAATTGTCTTGAGCCAAGAGATGCCTCTTCTGGGGGAGAACAGCATGTAGCTCCCACAAGTGGAAATAAATGACACCTTTCTTCTTGTCCTTAAATTCTTCATATATTTTTAAGGAGTTCCTCCTTTAAAAATATATGCTTAAACTAACTTATTAAATGCATAATAAGGCAAGGCACAACCTCGCCTAATTCACACCAAATATACGCCTGAGAATGGGAGACCTCTATGTTCCCAGAAGGTAAGAAATATAAGACATTCATCATCTTTCCACTAATTTCTTCATCCCGTCCTTCCTTCTTCCCCACCTGTCTCTCCCACTAAGCCTCACTACCGCCTCAGCCATTCCATGAGGTGGCTGATCCCTTTTCCTTCCTCCTGTGCCCTTAATGCAGCCAGAGCAAATACATGCCAGGAATACTACAGAGACGGATTTTCACTTTGGCTGCTTGGAGGGACTGTCATACTTGGGTGATTCAGGCACACCTTGGGAGGGCATGAAGGAATAAGAGAGGCACAGCCTGGAAATGTTATTCCCACAGCACACGCAGGATTAAACAGAGGTAAGGAACTATTGGGGCTGATATTGGAAATAAGAGAAAACAAATAAGAGAAATCGAGTGTTTCCTACTCCGGCACTGTGAAAACCTTGCAAAAGCTTCAGGGTGCAACCTGACAGATCTTTGCTGTTTGCTCTAAGTAGGATTTGTCTAGATTTACTTCATTTACATCAAAAAGACAGTGTATAGGATTTCACTGTCAGCCACTAAAACTTCCTGCTTTTTTGGGCCTTTCACTGCTTGTGCCTCAGGACTCAATTTACTTACTCCCAGTAAAAGCAGTATTTCTCAGAATTAAAGAGTGCATCTGGCATGGATGCTCTCTCAATCACCTGATTGAAATGAGTTTCTCTTCTCCAAATAGCACCTTGAATTCACAGAACTTTACAAAAGTTCTCAGCAAAGTAGATACACCTGGAAAAACGAGCAGAAATAGTCACCAGCATGGAGGGTCTCCAGCTCGCTGGTTTGTTTTCCTGCCTCCCTTTCCCAGCTGAACCTGGGATCTTTGTGAGGCCCTGAGGAGGTATTCACCAGATCAGTGCAGTGTTAACTGTATTTTCCCCAGGCCACTTATACCTCTGGGGCTGCTTATAGAGGGCATCACAAGCCACTTTTGTTTGTGCACACTCCTAAGTGAGCACTGAACAATGACCAGAACTTGACAAAACCTTGGCTTTGGTCTTCTCACAGGCCAAACAGGTAACATGACAGGAGAAGGCAGTAGGATTCAGCTCACAAGGACACAAGGAGTGAGGCTGAATCTTGCTTTACTGTGTATGCAGACAAGCACAGACAAATTTGTTTATATGTTCCTGGGCATGAAACAACTCTGAAGCTTTGCCTGCAAGGTTAAAACACTGTGTTGCAGACACCTGTCAGCTCCAGGGCACACATATGTACACATGGACAGGCATTGTGTGGGAGATTGGGCCATTGCTTGTGATGTGAATTTGCATGAATCCTCACAGACTCAGGTAGAAGCCTCCCATATTCCTGAAGCAAGACACAACTGACAAAATTGCTAAAATAGACACACACACACAAAAAGAAAATAAACAAGTTTTTGAATGCCTTCCAGAGGTTTTCCTGTGCCAAAAAGCAAATTTTTGACTCACGCTCACATGTGTTAGAAAGCAGCCTGAAACCCTTCCTTACTTTGTCATCAGGCTGATGAGAAGAAAACTGAGAAGGCAGCAGTTGGTCCCAAGGCATGTTCTAAATCCAGAAAAAAAGTCTCTCTCAAAGGGAAGTGGTTTAATGAATTGAGAGAGCCTCTCATCTCTCATTTTATTAGATGACTTTATTAAGCACATAAGCGCTTATTTGTGTACTTGAATTGATCTAAGCCATTCTTCTGCTCTTCAGAAATTGCACTGTTCCAAATCCAAAACACCTTCTATGATGCTCATGCTTTGATGTTCACAAGCAAATGCAGCCTGTGCTGCTCTGTAACAGCAGCAGATCTGATTGCCGTGGGAGGCAGGAGGGGAGCAATCCTGCTTCTCACTCTCAGCAAATGTGGCCTTACTCATGCAGCAGCTCCTGTGGATGGCAGGCAATTCAGTGCTGCTACAGGAAAACAAAAAGGTGTGTAGTGTTTGCCTGTAGTCTCAGTGTGCTCAGAGGAGCATCACCAATTTTCCTTTCAGATAGCCAGTGCCAGCTATAAAATTACTCACACCTCAGGGTATAGTAGGTGGTCCACAGGATTACAAATTCATTTAGTTTTTGGCTTTGTAGGATGGCTAGGACCTGAACACACCTGCAAGTTGAACTACCCTTAGCTCTCATTACCAAGCTCGTTCCAGTGGGGACTCTGGACATCAGAGTGGAAGACTGGCTACTGTCACTCTGCTAGTGCTATACAGGAACAGCTCACCACAGGGTTGAGGTGGCATTGCATGGTTTTTTTAATCAGCATTAAACTTGGCAGGGAGACAATCCAGTTCCACTCTTCGAGGCAGAGAAATGGTGGTGGTTTTTTTGTTTGGCTAAGTGCAAATGGAGCCACTTAAATCAGAACTTTAAAAGTGAATGCTTATATTAGGTAACAGCTTAGTCATGCTTCAGTGAAACATAAAAAACCAAAAAATTGTAACTTCCATTTTTAGTACCTGGTGAGTATATATTCATTACCATAGGAGTCAGTTGAGCCAGAGACAAAAAAAAAAAACCAACCCAACAAAAAAA
>VZTH01013939.1:820773-944474 GCA_013397815.1 Aleadryas rufinucha | reverse complement strand
AAAAAAAAAAAAAAGAAGAAGAAAGGCAGTAGATTGATAGCCTAATTCACAAGGGTACCCCCTTAAGGCAGGATTTGTGGACATAAACCATAAACACCGGTCTTGTTTTCACAAACTCGCACAGCTGTGTATGCATTTTATGGCTAAATGAAAAAAAATGCAACTAGTGGGAATTTCAGAATAGCATATGCATAATATCATAAGGAATGTAGAACTTGTCAGGGATACAAAGGGCTCTGCCCACCTGGGATGTGATCCACCTTGGGAGAGCCAAGTCCAGAACCTCCAAGCCTGTGCAGGACTCGTCTCAGAGATGGTGAGCTTAAGCAGATTCAATAAACGACATAGCTGTTTAAAGTGCAAAACTGTAATCCCAACTCACCTTTCTCTCCTACTCAAACCTGTCTACTCTTGGAAGCAGCTAATCCCACCAGGCGTCTTTCTGTTTGACCATAGGCACCTATATTTTCCATGAACTTCAACTTCAGCAGGCCAAACAACATTATTCCTTTGAAATAAGACCTATGGCTTTGTTCTAGTCTGACTCTTTCTGGAAGAATACTAATTCTATAAACGTCCTGAAAAGTTTTTAAAGAGGGCTTGGTGTCTTTTTGGTGTAGAATATTAATAAGTTCATTTATGAGTGCAAAAATTCTTCTACTTGGAGTCAGGCCCAAACCCACTGGAAAAGACAGAATCTCGGTAATATCAGAGCTTGGGAGTCAGGACTTAAACATTAGCAATACACTTACACCTGCAAGCACAGTCTTGCAGGCACAAGCCCAGCATAGACTACTTGTGTTGCAGAATTGAAGGAAACAAATAATTATGTCCATTCATGCAGTGAAAGATGGCAGTGCCTTCAAAAGAGAAAGGCTAAGACCTATTAAGAATCACAGAATCACAGAATATGCCGAGTTGGAAGAGACCCACAAGGATCATTGAGTCAAACTCCCGTCCCTGCACAGCACCATCCCCAAGAGTCACACCATTTGTTTTGTGCTGCTTCCTGAATGTTAAAGGATTAACCTTTAGTGGACTCCTGAGGTAGCTCTGGTGGTACATATAACATTACATTCATAGCTTTTAAGTCTCTATGGGCTTAAAACCCATAGAGACTATGGGTTCTATGGGTTTTAACGTGCACCCTCTGCTCAGGCAGAAAGTTTCTTTTCTAAGTATTAGCAGCAAGAATTTTTAGCACGTTTCTCCCACATCTTTTTCTGGTGCAAACACATATGGAAAGAGAACTTTTAGAATAACGATAGGTATGTATGTGTTGGGGGCTGGCGGCGTTTGGTTTTGGCAGCAGCTACTGTGATTAGCACACATTTGGATCAAACACAGCAGCAAAACGCTGAGAGCAATAGATGGGGGCTTTGTGTTTCAGCTGCTCCCAATGCAATCCTGGACCACAGCAATCTTGGAAGGGAAGCAATACTCCTTCCAGCTGCAGAAATGGCAAGCGCCCTGGCTTTTCATGTTGTGCAGTGTTTGTTTTGTTTTTATTTCTGTTTTGTTTCTTGAGAGACCCTTGGAAACAGCCTGTGCCTGCGCCAGCCGCTCCCGCTCCCGCTGCCCGCGGCGCGGCGCCCTCTGCCGCCCGAGCGCCCTCAGGGCCCCACAGAGAGCGCGGAGAGCTCGCAGCCCTCACCTCCCTCATTCCCACGGAATGCTCGCCACGTCGTGCAGTTCTGGTGGGAGCGCTGCCCGAGGGGAGCCGAACATTCAGCTGCCTGGATCCAGCCCAAAAGATTTTTTTGCTTTCCTCTTTATGTCGTTTCCTGAGTTCAGCTTCCGGTTAACGACAGCTCGTGGAGACAGCCCCACCTCGTTCCTTGGGGCTAAATCCACAAAGGATTAACTTCAAGCTGTTGCCACGAGGAGCTGGCAGCTCGCTGTTAGGCAGCTAAGCATACCCTTTAATTACACAGCAAATTTAACCAGACCAACAAACGCAGAAGAGTAAGCAAGAAGTTACTCAAGTGAGCTGGAAGTGCCAAGAGTCATGTCCCAAGGCTCCTTTGCCCCAAACCCTGGACACTGGCATCTTACCACAGACTGGAGACATAACCTGATTGCTCAGGAGTTACAGCTTCAGGAGTTACAGTACCTCACCAGCCAAACGAAGCACCGCCGCATTTGAAAACCAGGACTGAAATCCCTTCCGGCAGCCAAGAGCTGTAACTGCAACTCCACAGCGCTGCACTCATGGGCCCTTTCTCTGGGCCCACCCGTTAGTAATTATTCCACTGCAAAGCGGTAAAGCTCCCAAGGGGAGACCTGGGAGACCTCTTACACGTATCTCGCTGAGCCCAGCAGCTGGACATTCACAGGATATAACACACAAAGTTTGGACAGTGCTGATACACATCATATCATAATTCAACAGCTGCTTCTAGTCCTGGATTATCAGGGCTTTTAATATTTTAAATGTTTCAAACCTTTTTCTCCTGCTGTAGATTTGTTGAGAGTGTTTACAAGGAGAGGAACTAGAGGCTTGGTAAGCTACAGGTTGAGGGCCCAAGATATAAGCAAAAAAATTAAATCACTGGACACCGCAACCAGAGCACTAAATAAAGGATCTGTTAGCAAAATTAAAAACAATGAAAAAAAAAGAGAGAGACCATGGAAATTTATTTACTTTTTATCTATGAACAGTATGACATATAATTATAGACAAGTTTTGATACACAGGAAAACCCTTTTGTCAACCATTTTTTTTGCTAAATGAAACAGCACAATAATCTTTACACATTCATATTTTGTTTTTGTTTTTTTTTCTTTACAATACACAGCTTTCTTGGGTTGAAGCAAACTGCAGGACATATTGAGTACTGGTATATTACAGCTACTTACATCATTTAAGAACAGCAAATGGAGAAAAATAAGTTATTTAAATATTGATTTCATATACAGAAAGTGCAACTTTGTTAGTTGTTACATAACTTGCTTGACAGTTTTGATTCCCCAAAGGGTGTCAATTAATGACAATAGTATCTTGGACCAAAAGTATTATTTATTCTAAAAATAATACAGTACAACTGCACAGCTGTGACTTGGTGAATCGACCACTATTGCTGCTCTTAGAGATGATGGCCTGTTTGAATAATGCAATGTTTAATGCTTCTGATCATGCTCCCAGTCTGCATCCACAGCCAGGCTCATATAAGAGCACAGGAATTGCCACCTGGGTAGCAACAGCAGGTTATTGATCAAAGCATAGGATTATGATGGCATTTGGTAATATTTTGGGCTTGCTGCTTCTATTGTTAAATAGCTGTTTGAGTTACTAAGATACAATGGATAGATACTTAACATGGTAAGCCTGAGCAGAGCAGATGAGGATTCCAGCAGCAGGTTTCTTCTGTGCTTCCCAAGAGTTAATGAGTGAACTTTTGCTTAGAGTGCTGAAGGGTTGCAAGAAGATGCAAGAGGTTATGGCTCTCATAATGCACCACCTCACCTGCTTGGGGAATGCCACAGGTCACTGAAACCACAGCAGGGAAGCTCAAACACTGAGAAGCTTAAGGCTTTTTTTAGATTAGAATATAAACTAAAATTGTAGTTCAAATAAGACCACAAAGCACAGTCTTTAAGAGAAAACAAACCAAATATTAAAATTCATAAATCTCAAACAGTCCTGATGGGTGTGATTTGGTTTCCCTGGGTCACATAATCATTTAAAAAGTATGGATTTACAAAGAGAATTTGGCAAACAGGTTCAGCTTATTCCCATAATTCTCCTTCTGTTATTAAGAGAGGAGAAAGGGATTAATATGGGAGAGCATTATTATATGACTTGTCTGCCCTGCAACATGAGGAAATTTGTTTCCTATTTTATTGCTATAGTCAGCTTGGACTTTTCCCCTGCTCCGATATAACTGCTGTCCACTTACTGCTACTCTGTTCTGGTCCCTGCCAGCAATCCCAGGAAGTCTCAATACTCTTTCCATCTCCTGCTTACTGATAGTTACCATGTAAGCCTCAGAGAGGAACATGAGAAAAATAAACATTATTAAAAAAACCTTAATTTTTTAAACTTCTTTTTTCCTTTTTTTTTAAGAATCACAGAAAATACTGAGCTACACAAGGGGACCCATCGAGTCCAACTCCTGGCCCTGCACAGCACCATCCCCAAGAGTCACACCATGTACCTGAGAGTGTTGTCCAAATGTCTCTTGAACTCTCTCAGGCTCGGGGCTGTGACCACTTCCTGGGGGAGCCTGTTCCCGTGCCCAACCACCCTCTGAGTGAAAACCCTTTTCCTTATATCCAACCTAACCCTCCCCTGACTCAGCTTCATGCCGTTCCCTTGGGTCCTGTCCCTGGCCACCAGTGGGAAGAGATCGATACCTGCCCTTCTGCTTCCTCTTGTAAGGATGTTGAGACTGCAATGAGGTCTGCCCTCAGTCTCCTCCAGGCTGAACAGACTCAGCTGTTCCTCACAAAGCTTCCCCTCCAGACCCTTCACCATCCTTGTGGCCCTCGTTTGCATGCTCCCCAATAGCTTGTCTTTTCTATATTCTGGTGCCCAAAACTGCACACAGGACTCGAGGCGAGGCTACACCAGATTTTCACCAGCTGTACAAAACATGTCTCCAGTATGTCTCCTGATTTTGTCATATCAGAACATGCTGCTTATCAGACACCAAGGAGAATATTACAGAGCTTTGCTTGAGAACAATTTCAAGTTTCATCAGTGAGTTAGTTGCCTTCTTATGATGGTGTGCAGTAGACACTAGTGAAATACAAAATGAGGGAAGTAAACCTAACAGCTATCAATTGTACGAGGAGGCAAATTAGTTATCATCTGTAGTAAAATGCATATTCATCTACTTATAACATGACCATGAAAGGACCAGATATAGTAAGGAATCATGGAGTAACCACAATTTTTCATTCATCAATCTGTGAGCATTTTATCAGGAGAAGTCATTAGCTCAGTATGAGGCTGGGATAATTAGGGCACCGAACAGTGAAGTGCCTTGTCTGGTTTTATACAGTAAATTGATGTCAGAACTGATATTGAAAATAGCTACACATCCTGGCCCGTGCCCAGGTTTCTGTACTATCTTCTTTTGGCTGCCAGACTAAGCTTGCTCTGTCTTCCATGGAGCATTTGCACTACAAGAAGCTGAAGGACGCACCATATATAGACCCCAAAGAAAAAGCTAGTTATGTGCTATTTGTGATAATTTGTATTTAGTATATAAAACGTGTACCCAATATAGAAAAATAAAATCTGTCATTAGTCATACACGCGACTGGAACGTTTCACATGGAGTTAGGCAGAAAAATATCATTGCATCATGAAAAATGGTTCATCACATTTTCCAGAACAATGCTCTTTTCCAGTGAGAGGTAACATTAACGCAGTGGTGGGGGATATCAACTGTTCTAAAAATCACAGTGTTATTCATAAGACTATAAGGGCATTTTCTTGTCCATGCAATGGAATTACTGGGTCTAATGATTTCCATGGGACACAGTTTGTTTTTTCAATGCAAGTGAATTTTCATTTGCAGAAACCCACTGTTTGGAATCAATATGGTCAGGATACCAAGTCAAAGCTGCAGCATAATGATTGACAATATAACACAGTACACAGAATATGATTAAAATGAAAAGCAGTTACATATATACAAGGCAGTATATCTTGGAACAGTTTAGTAACAACAGTAAATGCAGACTGTAGTGAGCAAGGAGTTAACCTGACAACCGAAACCTAGCATAACCCTGCATTTGTAAAAGCACCTCTACAACACAGGAGATGTTATGATGAGGCATTTTATAGAAACTACTTCAGCTGGAAATCAGCCTAAATGCAACTTAAGTGTGACAGGTTGAAACAAGGCTTGGGAAATGTGAATACAGGTAAGTGAACACTAGGTAACTGCTTAAAAGCTTATTTTAAGGCAAATAAAAAGCTGATTGCTAGGAAGCAGTTATAAAAATGACCTCAGCTCTGTACAAATAAAAAGAAGCTTCTGACTCTCTGTAGGTTAGTTGCATTGAAGTGACAGAGATGGACCACACTGAAAACTAATTTCAGTCCATCAACTTCAGCCTAGCTAAAGGCTTCGTGGCAACTGGGACCTACACCAAGCAACAGCAAAGATGACTGGGGAGGGCTTTGTGTTTAGCTCTAGACTGCTAAAATAAACAAAAGGCATTTGCCAAACAGCTTCTACGGGAATTTGCACCTTGATTTGTACCTGGTCTTCAGGACTGATTTCAGGTACCTGGAACCTAGATGTACAAAAGACCTATTACTAGCATCACTATCACAAACTCGAGGAAAATGTGCAAGGGCCCCTTAATTCTGTGAAGCTGTCTGATTCTCAGGCCAACCCTGTGCAGTTTATGAAATAGGAATACTTTAGATGGGAGTGAGGGGGGAGGGAAGTACCACATCAATGTTACCTGGTGGTTGCTTCTCTTCTCCTTCAGTCGCCAAAGACTTTCATATCCTTTGAAGAAGATATCTGCCTGTCCTGGGGAGCCACTTCCTTGATCCCTTTAGCTACATGAAGTAATTAGAGCGATACTGGTGCAGGAAGAAGCACTGGATTCTCAATCAGGCAATGTCACACTATGGAGCATGTTAAATTGCCTCTGGATCAAGAGGTTTGAAGAGTCTTGCTGCTGCCAGGAGCTTGCTTATGTGCCTTTCCTCTGTGATGCCAGCTTTTTGAAGGCAAGTTTGTGACAGAGAAGGCACTTTGCTCAGTGTGTTGAATCCTGCTTCTGTGAGCAGGCTGGAATACATAGGCAGACCAATGGAAATCAGCCAGTCAGATACAGAGGTGATGAGTCCTGGGGATACAGGTTTACGGCAAATTTCTGTGAGTCCTCCACTTGGAATCTGGGGAGTAAAAAAAGAAAAAAAAGAGAACTCTTAATGTTAAACATACCTGATTCTACAACAATTTTTTATTTATTTATTTTCTCTTCCAAACTGGTAGAATTTCATAGCAGATGTTTTAACTTCTCTCATGTCACATTTGTCAGTATGAGAGTGGTGTGGGCTGAAAGGCTCAGATCCCTTGGCCAGAAGCAATGACAACAATTTTGGCAATACAGACACAGTGGGCAGTATCCAGCTGTTTGGCTGACTGTCAAGTACCATTCTGAATTAGTTTGAGATCAGTAAAGAATACTCAGTAACAAGACTTTTCAGAGTGATCCATTTAATTTCTCAGTAAGGCAAGAGAATACCAATTTTGCCTATTACCTCCTCAAACAGACCGAGTTCTCTCAGAAAAAGCCATCAAAGTTTTTGATCGTTTCTCCCTTCTGCTTTTGCTAAGGAGGACTGGACACTAGTATAGTTTAAGAAATGAAAAAGGAGTGTAAAACCTTTCAGATTTTAATACAGAAGCATTTAACACATGTCACCCTTAGTGAGCAAGTCTCTGTTACCACCGCTTGCAGTCTGCTTAGACTTTTAAGACCATTATTTGGTCAAGAGAGGGCTATCCACTCTCCTTTCAACTACTGACTGTCCTCTTTTGGGACTGGGGGAGGTACCCCCTGCCCCTGCAGTACCTCTATCTATGCTGTACCTGCTGGATGAACATAAGGAGCACTTCTGTACCAGGACTTCCCAAGTATCTCCCTTTACTACTAGTCAGTCCTTTTAAAAATCTGCTAATAAATAAGAAAATCTGGTTTATGGGAATACTCACTGCCATGCGATGCTGCTTCCTCAGCTGCTTTACCCGGATTTGGTCCATGTTTGTAGCAACGTCCTTTTCAGGCTGCTCTAAGTCTTCAGAGTACCTCTGTACCAAAGCCTCAGGAATGCCACAGCGACCATGCTGAATGTTCCCAGCCAGACACAAAGGAGAGAGGACAGATTAAAGAAGTGTATCTATACAGACCAACCAATGCAACAGAAAGAGAAGTGCAGGATGGGAGCAAGAAGGAGCTTTCCTCAGGGATCCATGGAAACTGAAAAAGTAATCCCTAAAAGACTCCTTCCTTCCTTCCCCCCACATAAAGATGTACTAGTTGATGCTATCAATTCAGAGTTTCTTGGAAACACAAAATCTAATCATTACCTCCTTTTTCAGTTCTACTCCCCCATATTAGCAGAGAAAGAGACATTTCCATGCCCAGTGCCACCAAGGCACCAGTGGTCTGAAAAGATGAAGGTTCAGAATAAGTCTGGGATTTCTGAGTCCCCCACAACACAAGAACTACTTCAGGCATACAGTCTGATAGCAAAGACAAACAGAGTTACAGAATGTCTAATGTCCCAATGATTGTTGGTTTATCTTACCCACAAAAAATGTCAGCTACAATGAATGCCAGACTATCCCTTGGAATGCTAGCAGGATAAAACCACTGAAGTGATTACCACTTACCTTGTCTGAGTACGGTTCTTCAGTAAGATCAATGTCTTCAGACTGCAACTTGTTTTCTATAACCATTTCCAGTTCCATTCCTCTGCTACAAGAGACTTTCCTTGCTGATGCAGGACCGAGCTTTACCACATGCTGCTGAACACTAGCAGTCTCTGGGAGCTCCGACAGCCAGGGTGGCAGCGGGCTAGGAGGGCTGCTGGGTTCCTGTTCAGAAGATGCCCTATGGACAGGTACTCCATGACAATCAATGGGACTGGAGGTGTTGGTCTTTTTTACTGGCAAACATGGTGCTTCTAAACTTGAGTGATTTCCACTTGTGGTCATGGGAGGATGATATAATCCATTAGAAAGGCGTTCTCGGCATTTTTTGGCAGGGACAGGTGGTGGCTGAGAAGGATTTTTTGGTTGCATTCTTGCCTCATTTGTGCCTTTTTGCTCAGCTTCTAGACCTCCCTTGAGGACTGGAGCATAATCAGCCCGTGCAAGGTCATGAAAACCTTTACTCTGTATTTCCAGAGGTGTCCTTGTTGCATGATGCATCACTAAGGCAGGCTGAGCTTCACAGTTTTTCAGGGGGAATGGAGCAGGCTTTCCACCTGCAGTCTCCATTACAGAGCAGTTCAATTCCTTGGCTCTTCCCTTCTGAGAATTAGCAGCTCCTTTGCCCTGCTTAGCCATGAAATCATCTACCTTACAGCTGCCTCCATGAGACTGAGGCAGCAAGGCAGAGCCAGTTGCCTTTTTAGCTATATCCAGTGAATCCTGAGGAGAAGAACCTACTTTCTTGTTAGCATCCTGTAAGTTAGTATTGGGTTCTCCCTGGAGATCATCCAGTGAGTGAGATCTTGGCCATGTGTCTACACCCTGGGGGCCATCCAGAGTTTCATAGCTTCGACAGACAGCAACTGGTAAACTTCTGCGGTTCTTCTTCAGACCCGTGACGGCCGGAGGCTTGACAGAGCTCTTCAGAGCACGATGTGCACAACTCAGCCGGCTTTCTTTTTCCCCTGGCTGCAGAGTTTCTATTGACTTGGTCAGTGGAAGCGGGGGATAATTTGATAGCTGGTTTCTGCTGAAATCCCTAAAGCTATGCTCACTTGCTGATTTTGAGGGAGGAAGACAGGTCCTTCGAGTTTTACCTAGAAACAAATAAATCCACCATTAAAAATAAAATCTGCAGCATAAATAAAAGATCATTTCTAAATGCCTTTGAAACAAAATGATTTATTCCCTTTTTGTTAATTCTAAATGTAGACAAACTCACTGGCATTTCATGCATAAAGATTTGATTTGAACTTCCATTTTATTAGTAAATGTTATCTTTTAAGTAAAATACATCCAAAATACTTAATATCCTTCCTACTCTCCAATATGCAGAGATTTGAGGTTTAGCTCTTATAAATCTTGTTTAGTGTAGAAATACTGTATCCTACAGTTAGAACTGATACCCTATACCCTTACTATGAAGTGGTTTGACAGGCCCCCCTGAAATAACACAAAAGACATACATTTTTCTTCTTCTCCAACTTGTTTAGCATATAAATAATAATGTTCATCTTTTAATAAAGTTTACTAGTTCGTGTAGGAATTTTTTAAAATACCCTGTTTATGATTTTTTTAATTATATGCCAATAGTGATTTCATCTTTTAAATGAGCAGCAAACTATTTGGAATGGCAAAACAGAGACCAAGAAAGTGCAGGAAGATTGGTTTTGCATCAGCCCCTTTGGAAAGCTACTTTCAGGGATGGCAGAGTTTTATAGAAAAAGATCTTATGAGACAGGGAAGTGTTTCAAAAGGGAGTTTCAAGTGTGACTAATCTTAGTCTCAAGTCATAGTGTATACTTTTAAGCAATAGATGCTTTCTTCTTATACTCTTTGCCTTCAGAGCTTTATCCTGAATGAAGTTCAGTGCTTGGCTTTTGAATACTATACACTGTTCACCTTGCATATGAATTAAAGAACCTCTTTAACCTAAAAAAATAAATACCTTGCTTTCTCTTGCCTCTTACTCTGCTCAAGGAGTTTAAAAAACCAAAGTATCCAGAAAACTAGCAAAGAAAATAGATGTTACATTTAGAAAGATACAAGGAAAACACTCTCAACAAAAAAAGTTAAAATCAAGGTGTGCCTATAAAGATGAATGTGAGCACACAGGAACTCCTTTTCCAGAAGCTGTATAGTTCACAGCTGAACTCAAGCTAAATATCACTATTTCCCCACAGTGCTAATAGAGACACATCCCACACTGAAGTTGTCTCTGTTGGTGCTACCTTGAGTTCAGGTAACTCAGAGAAGTAGCAGAAAGAACCTCTCTGTCTGCACCCTTCCATGGAGCTAGGCTACCGCCTTCTGAAAATAGCTTGCAATCACATTAAAAAGATGTGTAAGAAATGTTACATTAATTTTTTAGTGCCTCCAGGCGCTAATGTCAATATGTAATGAGCATGGAAAGGAGTGTTCTCTTTCCATTATTCATATCTGCTAGCACATTCCTGACTTGTGCAGTAATTCACCCTCTTGTCTGGGGGTTGCTGTCACAGCTCATGCAACAAAATCCATGTGCCTTCTTTTCAATCTGATATATCGATCGGGGGTTACACCGATTTTAGGAAAGTTCACTCACGAACCTCAGCACTAAAAGAAAAGTTGTGAAAAACCCTGCTACTGTGCATAAGCTCTTACTGAAGCCATAAGGGTATCTAGTTTAATCAAGAATTTAATTTCTTCAGAAATGGGGTATGTCTGTGTAACGCCAGTAGCCTGGGAATGAAAAAAAAGAAGAAATGGGGAACAGGAAAAGGCAAAAAAAAAGAAAAAAAAAAGAAATTTTGTGAAAGTAAAATCAAATCTTTAGTTCATTCCAACCCTGTTAGGCATACATATACAATTGAGTTGAGAATGGCAGGAAGTTCAAAATATTTTGTCTATAACATCTATAAGCAGACATGCAATCTTTTAAGCTCTCTGCTTCAAAATAGTTTAAAAGATACTGCTGGGTTCAATGCTATTGCTTTGTACAAAGGACAGTAGTTGAGAATGTAATTTCTTTTAATGTGATTTAAGCGAAGAGCAATATCAGGAGGGGAGCTATGATTTATCTCTCTTTTTTCATCTATTCCTTCCCTCCTCCTGACTCTCAGGTATAATTTAATTATGCTTCTTAGACATGAAAACAGGAAAGTAATATTTCCTGAAAACAGATTTTTAAATATATTTTAAGTTGTTTTCACAAAGTGGAGAGTTATATAAATAATGCCCACAAATGTAACATTCCCTACCTTAAGGGAAAAAAAAAAGAAAACAACCTGCAAGGGTTAAAGTGTATAGCTAGTAAAGTTTAAACCACATTTTTAATGTTATGATTTTTGATAATAACTCAGTCTTATGAATCCCTGGTACAGTTATGCAGTCTAATGCCTTTCATAGGACTGTAAACTGTAGAGGCATCTCATTTAAATGTGGTGCAGAAGGACACAGATGTCCGGGTAAAAAAAATAGGATTACAAAGGTGGTCCTTGCACAAAATGAATGAAAAGTTTATATTATTTCCAGGTTCAGTTCAAGCTACAGGCAATACTTCAACTCTTCTGTTTGATGTTATGATGCAGTTCTTGCTAAACAAAGCACTGTCCACCTCTCATGATACTTCTTGTTATTACCATGCAGGGAAGGAACTTTTCCATTCCTTGTCATCATCCACCTCAGAAGAAAGGAGACTATCTTGGGGAATCATTCTAGAGGTACCATAGCTACAGCAAAAAAAATTCAATGTTTCCTGTAGTATTTTTTTCCTAACAGAAGATGGTCCTCAGAAATTTATGTATGTAAAACCAGACACAGAATGCAGTGTCCAAATCCCAGATTTGATTAACTTAATTTTGGCATTGCTTTCTATGGCTATATTTTGGGTGCATTTCAAACTGCTCTGTTGACACAACAAAGATGATGGCACCTCAGACAATACTGGCCTCATTGCTTTTTCTACTGATTACAACGAAGTAGAAATGCACATTACATTAAGCAATGTGGCCACCTGTTCTGTTGCTTCCTTTTCTGACTAATCAGGACTGAATGCTTAAGTGCTTAGGATGCTTGCCTGGTTCTGTGGGAATCTGGGCTTCAGTTTCTGAACAAATCAGAGAACACCCTTATCTCAACCTGATAAAGGCCTGGTTTGTTCGCTCATTCAAGTCTGCACATTGCACGTGCAATTTTACCTCTTTACATCCCCTTGAAAAAGCTATACAACATAACAAGTCAAGGTTCAAAGAAGCCAGGCATGAACAGGGATGGGAATGAACTATAGGGAATAATTAATAGGCCTTCTCAGACTAGAAAAGAGTTGACTTGGGAAGGAGTATGACAGAGGTCTATATACAGATACTGTTAGGTATGGAGGTTCTAAGGAAGACCAGGGACATTCATAAAAAGTTTCAGGAAAATCGATCAATGCCAGAAAATAGCACTCAAATTTTGAAGTCCTTAAATGGGTCACTTTCCAAGAGTGTCCTAGGAAGCATCAAATATGCATGCTCTGTTCCTATGCCATTCTGTAGCTATGTGCTTTTGGCCAGTCCTATGAGAATGAGATTTCTGATATGGCTACCAAATGCACCTCAGACTGCCGACGCCTGCACGCAAAACAAGCAGTAACGGCACCATTGTCACAAGTCGAAGGGACAGCTTGCTCTCTCTGCCCTATTCCTATATGGACTAATTGTCTGACCATGGATGGTTACTTCCTGCTCTGAGGTTTTTCCTGTCTAGCACTGGGTAGATCACAGACTGCATGCTCCTTGCTCTCTGTGAATTGAAATAAAACCACAATGCTGCTATAAGTACACTGTAGATACCTAAGAGAATATTCAAATATTTCTGCAGTGGTACCCAGAAAAGTTTTTACAAAAGATACTCTGCTACAGTACATAACAAACCATTTTCTGGCCAAAATGTAAAAGCAGCTCTGAAATCTTGAACTGATGCCAAAAG
The DNA here is from genome assembly GCA_013397815.1 of Aleadryas rufinucha. Taxonomy (NCBI): domain Eukaryota; kingdom Metazoa; phylum Chordata; class Aves; order Passeriformes; genus Aleadryas; species Aleadryas rufinucha. The sequence continues at coordinate 931,110 of VZTH01013939.1, read as the reverse complement.
GTCCAATATCAGCCCCAAACTGGACACTATACTAGTCATAAAAATATTATGTGTAACCATTCCCTGGAAAATCTGAAGACTGGCTTCTTCTCAGAATGCACTTTCCCTTTATGAAGTGCTGATATGTACATTATGATACTTACACCAGACAAGTTACTATCCTAAATGAGAACAGAATGTATTTTGAAAACAATATGCATTTAAACAACTATGGACCATGAACTTTGCAAAGAAGGTGGAGCACATTTCAGATGAAATAGCCTTGACAAAATCTCTGAATGAATCAAATGTTCTTTTAATAATGGTTTTCAAAATAAGCACTAAATGCATTTGTGAGCAAAAATGATGCAGAAATGCAGCAAGTCATACATAAAAACCAACATGAAAATCATCAGTATTTCACATTCTGGAAAACTCAGACAGAAATATTAGTTTAAATGTAAGTATCCAAGCAGACAGGCAATGCCAATTGCTTTCTAAAGGTTTCATTATATTGTTAAAATAAGGAAAATGTACAGGCAACACTTTAACTTCAGTGTTACAGCTATCATTATGATTGTACTTAGAGATAATAAGAAAAGAAAATTGTCATATATGCCATATATTTAGCTATGATTCTATTCCAGCATGCCTGGTGGATGTGGATTCATATTCAAGAAAAAAGCCTCCCCACTTTCAGGAATTTAGTATACTGTCAATTTCAGACATTCAGCTTCAAAGCAAATTGCAATTTTCTTCAATAAATGGTTATTTTTCAATGGCAGACTAACAGAAAATGCACATACTAAGAGAAGGATCTTTAGCTTTTCTTTTAAATTGGAAAAATGGCCACTGTAAGGGGTGTACTGAATCTATTCATTCTGTTCTTGGTTTTCTATTTATGGTGAATGTTAGCAATGAATCCAGGCAGTCTGAGGCCAAGGCATGGCTCAAAAGCTTGGAGTGAAAATGCCTAACTCAAACCAATTCCAGCTCTTTTAATATTTCATCCCTAATGACAAGTTTAGATCATCCCAGAAGTAAAGCATGCTCAATCAGCATAATAACCTGTTTCTTCAGATCAGAGACAGCAATCTCTATTATCATCATCTGCCTTGGTAATTTTTCAGTGCATCACCTTTCACTGATGCAGGATAAAGCAATGGAAACTGATATCATTAGCATTTTTTTTATAGTTTATTTCCTTGCCGACTTCTCAATACTTTAACTTTCTAGTGTTCATACACTAAAAAGCCCTAAATCTCTGCAGCTGGGCTCTGATCAGAGGACAATGCAACATACAGCCCAAAGCAAACAGAAAAATATGGCCTAAAATAAAGAACATTTTTTTCTTAACAGCTTTTGTATGGGTTCAAAAGAAATCCTCCTAATCTCAGTAGGGTCCAGAGACTTCTCCATTGGTGGTCCTTTAGACTTGCGCTGTCAGTGTACAAGCAGTACAAGTCTCATGAGACACAGCACAGTGGCATGAGAATATGATTGGGAGTGGAGACGGCAGGGGAATGGCAGTGAGAAAGACTTGCTTTAGGATCACAAAAGAAAGACTATTTGTGATATTTTCCCTACTAATGCAAATAAATAAATTAGAAACAGTAGCAGTGAAAACCAATGGCTCAAGCCAAGAGGGAAAGAGGTAGTCAGAGCAAAGGACAAAGTCAAGTAGGAAGTAGCCTGTGTTAGCTAGGAACAGGAGCAAAAGTATATGAAATTATCTACTGAAAAAAAAAGACTGCAGGAACTATAAGGCTCATTGTTGTCACCATTACCATTCTCCAGGTTTTCACTGCTTTCGTAGCAGCCAGAATCCCGAGGAGAGCATCCGGTTAGGCCTTGGCCTTCAATGAGAAGTTTCTCCTGAGATCCTGACTGGTCGCTGTTACCTAGAGGATGTGAGAATACAGTGAAAAACAGGCAAACAGAAAATGCAGCTGAACTTCTCAACCTTCCATTTCAAACACCATTATCTTGTGTGTCCAGAGAAGGGCAACACAGCTGGTGAGGGGTCTGGAGCACAAGTCTTATGCGGAGCGGTCGAGGGAGCTGGGGGAGTTGAGCCTGGAGAGAAGGAGGCTCAGGGGAGACAATTTCACTGTTGTAGCCAGGTGGGGATCAGCCTCTTCTGCCAAATAACAAACAGTGGGACTAAAGGAAACAGCCTCAAGTTGTGCCAGGGGGGGTTTAGTTTGAGAATTAAGAAAAAATTCTTCACTTGAAAGATGGTCAGGCACTGGAACAGGTTGCCCAGGGCAGTACTTGAGTCACCATCACTGGAGGTATTTCAAAGATGTGTAGATGTGGCCCTCAGGGACATGGTTTAGTGGTGGACTTGGTTGGACTTGCTGTACCTGAAGGTCTTTACCAACCTAAATGATTCTGTGATCTTCCCTATTGTATTATTTATATCAGAAAAGAGTGAGCATTAGGAAAAGCCATCACAAATGTTGGAAACATTCATCCTGTTTGGTAAACGATTACCAACTGCCTCAGCAAGAGTGTGAGGGAGCAGCATGGTACACAAGGAAAGCAGAATGGAATTCCTGTGCACCTCAGCTGCCTTGGGGCCAAGTCCTGCAACTTACCACCACAGAAATTTATTTAAAATGATTCTGTCAAAGTTCTTTCTAAGACTTAAAAAAAACCTCCAACAACCAAAACAGAAGAAAAGAGCTGAAAAGAACCAAGTCAAGTGAAAAAATATAAAATCCTAACTCTGAATTACCTTCCAGAAAACCTGGAGGAAGGATCGGGACTGAGTCTGGCACATTAGATACTATCCCCTAACAAAAGATGAAGGGACATGAAAGAGACTAATGGTACCAATTCCTTCCTTCCTCGGTCTGTGCAAAAAGCCAACACTCAAGTGTGGTCCATCCAGCTTGCATACACTGGATTCCAAGAATTTACCCAGAATGTTTTGTCAGAAATCATATTTTGTAAAGAAGCTAAATCTGGAGCTGAAGATACGGAATACCAATGTCATGATACAAGAATACAGTTTATGCTGTGGGTTTTTTACCCCTGCAATAAAAGGTCAGAAATGGCTAGTCCAATTCCTACTCTCAGCACGTGACAGGTAATTATGGGGTGGAACTATGTGCTGTTGCCCCTCCCAGATTCCAGCTGTCTGGTCCCCACTTTTCTTTCTCATCATCCTGACTTGGAGCTGGAATTTGTACTTTCCAACCACCAAATCTTAAGTTTTCAAACCAAAATTGAAGGGTCCTGAAAAAAATTATTACTTCAGGGAAGTTCAGTTTCTAAATAGGTCTACAAATAATGAAGAGAAGCTCATCTTAGGTGACAAAAAGCTACTCTGATATAAGTGAAAAGAAACTAATTCCGCAACTGCAACTTTATTGGGAGCTAGAGAAGGGCAAGGAAGAGTGGATGCCTCTTTGGGAAATGAACAAGAAAGCTACACAGGCCACACAACTCTGTCTAAAGACACTAACCACACATATTGCTGTAATTGAATTAAGCATTTCCCACTTAATAACAGCTGTTTAAATTGCTGCTATGGCAGTTTAAGCTAAAACATAGGAATGTGCACAGAAGCAGCTGAGAAAGCCCTCACACAATCCATTCTACTGATTCTGCTCGGTGGATGCCAACCTTGTACTGTCGCTTGGAGATGAAGGGCAAATTCAGTACTATCTTAGGTTGCTGCAGCTAGGCTCTGCTTACTCCTGTGCAGCAAAGGCACCCTTGCATTTGACTGCCAGGGCTTACTCCACTTTTCCTTGTCTTTGCAACCACTTTCCCGAGGCCACGTGTTCAGTGAGCAAAACTGCACTGCTGTACACAGATAGGTGGGTCACTGTTTTTCACTCTTTGCACTTGACTGATACATTTGCTCCCTTTGAAAATTGCTGTGTTGTCATATACACAACCTGAAGCTACCTTTACAATCCTGCAATTAACAGTCCAAGAACCAAAAGCATGTGCAGATGAAATTAATTCACATTACCGTTCCCCACAGCCTTCTAGGCTTTGACTTTTTTTAACTCTTGATAATCTTAATCTCTTCCCTCTAATCTGGAAATTTCTTTTTTCCTATTCTCTATGTGTCAGCCTCTTACTTTTTTTTTATTCTCAAACATCAGTATTCTAAAGTGTTACGTGTTGTACACTTGCTATTCATTAAGTAAGGTGGGTGGCAAGGCTTACATGAACAGAGTAACTCCAGCACAACAAAAGGAAGTCTTAAGTCACTCCTCAAAAATCTAATGTTACACAGGATTACCCTGGAAATAACTAGATTAGGAAAAAAAAATGAGATAAAAATCCTGGAACAAGTTTTCTGCTTTAAGAGGTTCACAAGGTTCTTGGCAGAGCTCTACTGAAACAGAAAACCTCAAACATCCCACATACTATCATATTCCTGAAGAAGTTCCACTGCTGTGAGGAGAACAGCTCTGTGCTCAGGATCTCGGATGTTCAGTTCATCCAAATCTTCTTCTTCTAAAAGCTTAAAGGTATCCAGATCTTCATAACCATTGAACAGAAAAGTGGGCATGTGCTCCTGCACAAAGGGAAAAAAATAAGACCTGTAAGACAACATATTTATTCAGCTTACTTTGTCAATAAAAATACTAAAAGAGATTTTTGCAACCAGCAAGAAATGCAGTAGTTAAGTAAGTGCAAACCAGTGCACAACAGCAAGATTATAGTATTATAGTTTGCATAAACACTGTTCTGAGTTCAGAGAGGAGCTGTGCCAGAACTAGAACGCTGCACGTACTGTTGTGTTTGGAATGCACTGTATTAGGTGGCCTGGGTATCATGCTACCTGAAGGCACAACATGGCGTGGCTCTGTATGAGGGGAGAAGTATGAAGGGTGAATGACAGCCACACCAATTTATCCCAAGAAACATGAAAAAAATGTCCACTTTAAAGACAGGGTAATTATTGTTATTTTACACTTTTTGCTTGCCTCTGGAGTGTGCTAGCCTGTGGTCATACTGTGCAACGATTTACAGTCTCTGAGTGCACATGACTCGCAGCCTGCAGCACTTCATCACGCCCAACAGGCAGTTCTGCCTGGTTTCAGCTATTTTCACTCTGCAGCTAAGACCTGATTCTGCTAAGTGGTGTCACAATCCTTAGGATTTATCAATCTTGTGTGCAGCTTCCAAAACTAGTAACTTCAAAGGTGTGGTCCCCTTCCCGCAAGCAAAAGTGAAGGGTAAGCAGAAAGAATTTGGACCTTCAAATTGATGCGATCCAAGAGATCCTCAACTGACTTGGGCTGGGGAGGTCTGCTTTTTCGACGTCTCCTGGTGGGCCGCTTCGGCTTCTCTTCCTCTTCATTTAACACATCCACATAGATAAATTTGAAGGTGCCAACTTTGTTGTTCAACAAACCCATCCACGTGCCCATGGGGGGCTTGCTGATTATATCGATGATGTCACCTTTCTGCAGACCAAAGAAGCAAGAAAGCCACTTAGCTTCCTGACAGATATTTAAGCAAACACACCCACTTGGATTGCCATGTTCATGGGATGGACAACACACTAGTTTTCAAAAGGTTAACCACAGCTCTTGCAAAAATGTCTGATTATACTTGTTTTACAAATGGAAGAAAAGGGAATTAGGTGACATGCCTCAGACCACAGAGTAAGTCAACAAAAGAACCTGGAATGGACCCCAACTGTCCAGATTCACAAACCTGCTGACATCTCTCTAGAGCATCAGTGCTGTTTGGAACAAAAGTCTCTATGCTTGCAACTACCTGAAATTGGTGCAAAGCAGAACATGCTCAGTGTATTTGAGAACAATTTCACATCAGATCTCCTGAGTAAAGGAAGCCAATGCAGAAGGAACCAACACAGTTGCTTTTCCTAATGTGCTCCTGACCATAAAAAGAAATGGACACACAACTGCTTTTGTATGCCTTAAGAGATTACCTTACATACATCTGCTCTAATAGGAATTAGCTGCCCTTGGAATTTTAAGTAATGAATGTAAGGAGTCAGAGAGCTTGAACTGAACACAGCACAACTAAAAATAATCAAAGCTGCTATCCAGAAAAATTAAAGGGGGTGACCACTCAGCAAAGTATTTCAATATAAACTCAAACCAAGTTATATTAACTGAAATGCCTTTAAGAGACACTGTGTGCAGGTGCATGCACATTTCTTCCAAGAGTATTGAAAATTTTTCCATTGAGGATTATTTCATTGCAGCAGACAAAGTATTTTTCCAATCTTTCAAGCAAAACCTTTGCAAAATGGAAATGAATTCATGGCACATCTTTAATTTTCCAGAAACTAAAGGCACAAGTGTCTTTCCATGGATGCAGAGAAACACTAGTACTTATTTATGTTCTATAACATTTTGCTATAATTCTATAATTGCTATATAAGGAAATCTTAAATGCATAAGACATGTTAAAGGGCTTCAAAAACACATATAAATTAACTAAAAGATTAAGAATTCTACAGTTATTGCAAAAAGCTCTTAATTTAGAATTTTAGCAAAATAAATGTTTGACCCCTTAAAAACAGATATAGCTGGTTACCTTGAGCTTCAGAGAATCTGTATCATAAGGACTCGGAGTAAAATCAGTGTGAACCCTGGCTCTTCCACAAAAAGGTCCTCTGTAAGGAGGCTCTTCATCATCACCGTCTTCTGATTTCACACTCTCCCTGTTGCTGGTTGAGGAATCTGTTGTGCTCACTGTCTGACCACCTGTGTGAGAGACACAGTATCAGTACACCGAAGAGTCGCTTTGTGAAGAAGCTTCAGAAACAGAGGCAAGATAGAAAACGGGTCTTCTTTCCACAAAACATGGCAATCAGAGTTAAAAGTCCTTAAATGCTGCTAGTTCTTATACACACATCTGGATGGGAGAGTTAGTAAATCTACTCTGCACTCCTATTTTCCTGTATTCACCCCCTCAATATTTAACTGAGAAGCTGTTTAACAAGTGTCTCATCTATGGTACGTCACAGGGGATGACATCTTTCTGTGAAGTTTTGTTCACAAAACTTCTTTGAGGAGAATAGGCTCTGAAACCTGCAGGGGGTTCCAGAATCCCTCTCAAGTCCAGAAATTTGGTGCATAGTGCAGCAAGTTCACATCACGTGTGTTCCATTTAAGCTGTTTCGTGTAGAGACAATCTAAACCAGAGAGGTTTTAAATACTACTCTTCCTTTAACTAGTTAATGAGAGAAACTCAAGGTTTCTCTGGAGGGAGGGTTGGAAGCCCATCTGGAGTGCTCAGGAGAAATCCAGTGTAAAGACAAGCCTGTTTACTACCGGCCAAGGATTGTAATTCTTATGTAGAGTGAGAATTACAGTCCTTGGCTGGTAGTAAACAGGTTCATTATTACATTATATTTATATTAGAATGCTTATATTATAATAGTAGGACCCAGCAGACCAAGCCAGAAGGCAGGATCTCACTTTTCAGGTTTCTGTATAAACATGAAGCAAAAAACCCCCCGTCTTTGCACCAAAGAGCTTACAGTCCTTTGCAAACCCCTAATGAATAACCCATCAGCTTTTCTACTTTTAAACCACTGTTTCTGCTTTGACTTTCTCTGATTCTGCTTACTGTGGAGATCTCTGCTCCCTGAAGCCACGGAAATGGAGTAACAGAATTACAACTGAACTTACTCATTGAACTCTGACCACTTAAGGAACTCCTCAGGCTCTCCACTGAGCCACCGGCTTTCAGCTTGGGTTTGTCCAGGGAGTCAGTGTCTGGTGGTGGTGACTGCGGGGAACCCGGCATGATCCCAGGGCTGGACTCCTGAAAGGGATTGGACCATTAAAGTTTGGTAAATGAACATAGGCACTGACGGGAGCTGCTTGTCCACCTTCAAGGAAAAAGATTCTGTTTTCCTGCTCTTTACCAGACAGGCTGAAACCTTCTATCTACTTATTTAGCAGTACCCAGCTGTGGTAGAAAATCTACTTTATTAGGCATGATAGTGGTGATGGGAGCAAACAGACCAGTCTGAAAAAGCTAGCACTGTAAGTAGCAAAAAACCCCTTACACAAAACTCCTGATTCAAGGGTTTTTATGACACGTGATACTTCTGCCAGCAGTACTTGCAAAACTAGTGCCAAATTCAGGTTTCTGAATCAGGATTTTGTACAAAGATGAACACAAATCAGACAATGCAAGTGAGACATGAAGCAATGGGTTTGGTTTTTTCTTTTTTTTTAGTGAATTTTTTATATCATTGCTCATTTACCTAGAAGAACAAAAAAAAAGAATTAGCTAGAAAATGCAGCCTGTGCATAGTACAAATACTCATAAACATAAATGCATAAATATAAAAAGATTTTGCTACATGTGCAATAGTTGAGGCAATTTCTCTTTTCATTCAGTCAAACATTACAGAAAATCAAAAGGGTCTTTCCTAAACTGAAATTCTGTCAGCCTTTGTTAAGCACAGTTAAAACAAAACAGCAGATACTTGTGGCCAGCATAACTTTTGCTTGTTTTAATGCATGCAGAAAGAGATATTGGAACATGCTGTGAGTCATGATGCCTGAAAGTTATAAATATTTTAGAACAACTGTGCCATGAAGTTTGAAAGCAGAAGGACTGTAGCTTGCATACAGGACTGTTTTGTGGAGATGTGTGGTCATAAAATGAACCACATCTTTTAGATGAATACTATTATTTGCATGCTGCAGAATCATTAGGAAAATCTCATCCCAGCCTATGACTTCAGAGGTAAAGTCAATCTCAGAGAGAGAGACAGAGAGCAGAAGTATTGCTAAATCACTGTAAAGCAATTTCCCAGAGGATGCCCTTTTTTGGCAGACTTTGCAGAAGCGCACTGTAAAGCCAGTCAGACGCCAAACCATCTTCTTACCAATATTAAATCATGTTACACCTTAAAACATTTTAATCGTAAGTTTAAATTAAATAACCATAAGTGTAGCACTGCCCCTGGTTATGAATAAATATGGCTAATAAATAGTTCTGCAGGAAAGGGATTCTAATGCTGCAAAGCATGGCATACCACTGGCCACATTTCTGCCTCTCTTGGTGCCTCCGGATTCTTCGGTTTGGGGTTGTTACTATGGATGTTACAAACTGTTCCTTTTACATGCACTAGGGCTTTACATTAAGAGCAAAATGCCCTTTCCATTCCCAATTCCCCAAGACTGCGAGCATCCCTTGCCACCCAGCGGCCGGTCCGAGCCCACTTGGGGGCGGTGTTAACCAGGAAGAGCTCTGCTTTCCCAGCGGCTTTCGAACCTATTCTTTACGCAATCCAAGTGGCAAGACCGGTTTTAAACAAATGCCGAAGATTTTTGACACTCCACTAAAGCAAGGAACCTGAAGTATACCAAAAGCGAAGAAGACAGCAATTGTTTCCAGGCCACTGAAATTCAAAGCCTAATTTAGAACTAATGTACTTCAGGTTTGTCTTTAAGAATAGACTATAAAAATCTGTAATGAAAGAATAATAGGAAAATTTCTGTCAGATGCCCCTTTCTGACTAAATTGTGCCTCTGTTTTAATGAGCTGCTGCACAGGGCAAGCTATGATGGAGAAAAGATCTCTAATAGCAGAGAAGAGCTGTGTATGTGAAGTTATGCTGGGAATTTAAACTAGAGTATAAATTGCAGATTAAATATATTACTGTGACCCTATGTCACAGACTGGCTCCCTTAATAAATTATGATAGAAAAGAAATGGAAATAGAGAGTGAGGTATGTAGTGCCATCAATGACAGACTTCTGATAAGCTCTTTAAATGAAAATCCGAAAATGCATTTTCCATGGTACTGGCATCTATAAGAAGCCATTTCACAGTGAGGGATTTTATAAGAACACAGGAATAAGTCACACCACATAGTCTTGTTAGAAATTTCTTCAGAGATGCCTTGATGCATGGGAATCAATATTGATTAACACTTCTACATTATTAAGCGGATTCCACTGCAGACCTTACATACCTGCTCAGACAAAGAGCTGCTGTATTTTTTTGACATCCTTTTCTTCATGGTTTCTTTTACAGACTTCACCTTTTTGCCCAGAGATATACGGGAGGCAGAGGGTGATTTGATCACTTCTTTATAAACAAAGTCTCCTTCTTTGCCCTGCAAAATAATACAGGGCTTAAGCCTTTAAAAAAGAAGAGCCATTTTTTCCCTCAGTCAGCAGTCATTGCAGAGGTGTCCTGTGTAATCAGAGTGTCCTGTTGCCTGCTTCAAATTCACTGTTGAGACCTTGTGCAAACCCCTGTAGCAGTCCACTGTAGCTTACTCTTAAGGTCTGATTAGTAAACTTTTTGTGAAAGTATTGTGTGTACGTGTGTTGGGGACTGTTAGGATGCCTTTATCCTTCTGAATTTCAGGTAAGTATTTCATCTGATAGAAAACCCCACAGTTTCAGGTTAAGCCTTCCTGACAGGACACACAACAGTAGATGTAGCTAATGTTGGTCAATACTACAAAGAGTTTAACAGGAACAAAGGTACCTCCGAGATCCTAGGCCAATACATATCTCTGTGTGTGTATATATATATGTGTATATCTACATTTGGCTACTCAAATTTACTTTTTATTTTCAGACAGGCCTTCTGCTAACTTCTGTGGTTTTACTGCAGACCATAAAAATACCCAAAGAAACCAAGCACCACAAAAAAAATGTACTAAATCCACCAACCATGGACTTGCACTGCTTTTTTTAAAGCACACAACAGGGTACTGATGAACTAAATTAGCTGGTCCATATATAGTGGATGACAAAGACCAGCTGCTTTGAATGCATTTAACCTTTTCTAAACCAGCTTAAGACACCGACCACTTACTTATGCCACAAGCACACACTTAATATGGATCAGCTGACGTTTTGCCAAGCTTGTATGATTCAGCCCTTATTCAGATTGTCCAGGCAGGACATTAAACACGGTCTTATGTTTGACTCTGTTTCAGGAACCACTGAGCAACGCAGCTCTATCAGAGCTACTCCAGCACCCTCCACTGGCAAGGGTGCAGCAAAAATCACAGCACAACAAAGGACCAAAATCCGTCTGGCCAGAGAGATGACTACTGAGTTTGGTCTCTGACTTGGTTCAATTTAGCTACAAGAAGATAGCAAACCCTAAAATAAATGTACGCTATATTGTACATTAAAGATTTATCTTTTTCTCCTACATTTATGTTTTCTATTTCACTAATGTTCTAACAAAAAGTTTCTCTGAAGTTCAACTGATACTTCATTTCTGACAATACGTTATTTTTCCCCTTACAAGTTGTTCATAATTACAACTTCTTTGGTAATTTTGGTCTTTTACCAGAAGTTAAGGACAGCTTTTTGTTTAATCTTTTTTTGAAAAAAACCTTCTACTTAATGGACTTAAATATTTTCAAGAAAAAAATCCCCCTTTGATCTGTATATATTGTTCTAGTGCACTGCATCTCTTCCAGTACTGATTCTCCCAAGGATAAATATACCATCTAAACTTCACACTTTCTTGTATTAAAACCAATCTGATCAAAACAAGTATTTATATTTAAAGATAAACACTCTAAGTTCAGAAGTCGGACTTTTTTACTGAGTTGAAAATTGATGAGTAAAATAACCACCCAAAGATTTAGCAAATTTAAGGGTAGTTTATGATGTTAAAAAATAAGGCAATAAAAAACATGCCCAAAAAACTCAGCTGACATAAAAAATGGTATCATGCTGGCATACAAAATGTTTGACAATTTAGACTTGATTTAAGTGGACAGAAAAGTTATCAGAGCCAATGCTGGAACAGAAAAGAGAAATATACATGGGCAAAAGGAAAAAATATGTTTGCAACTTCATTTGATATAATGTTCTGGCTCATTTCTGTTCTGTTATTTTTGGCCACAGGCCAACCAACAGTTCCAGTGGGATCAACATGAGTAACATAAAATGGAATTAATTCTCAGGGGAGATGTGGTTTTTTTAAACACAAGAATGCTCTGAGATCAACTGCGCAGCACCCAGCACAATGGGATCCTGGTCTACTCCAGCGCTCTGAGATACAATGAGAAAACCAATAATGAACTTCTTTCATAATGACTTCCATGCAAATAACTTGCAGATCTTCAGCGAAGTTAACCTCTTCACTCCAAATAGTAAATACTTTTACCAGGAAAGTATAGCAAGCACATATTTTGCCTTGGGTGATGCTCTGAGGAAGTCAGACATAAGAATAGCCCACAGATGTGCCCCCAGAGCTGCACTTTGATGACTTGTTCCTACCTCTTTACACATACTGTATATAAATACTTATACACACATGGATATGGGTGGGTATGTTATTCTCAAAGCTAAGGAAGTTTGAGGTTAACAAAGATACTCTGTTTTCTTGGATCCCCAAACTATTATTACAGACCTAAATTACACTTCAGTCTATCATAACCCTGCTGCGCATTTCATTTTATGCTATTTCAAGTCTGCACCTTCTCAAACTCACCATTTGGTCAGAACTGTTTCCAATATGAAGGGAACGATTTGTCAAATCAAAGCCTCCAAAGCTACAGGTTCTCTGCAAAAAACCAAGGATAGATAGTTTTATCACCATGATTAGCTCACTTAGAATGTCTGTGATTTGGAGAACACCAATTAAAACACAAATGTCTGCAAAAATGGAAAGAAACAAACAAACAAAGGGATGAGAGATTATAAATCAGGAAATCTGCTGTAAAGCAATATGAATCTCTCTTTTCCAGAGACAACTCCTTGGCCTAAGGTCTGCTGCTGTTGAGTCATCTACTGCCTACTCCTCTTTTTAAAAAGAAAAAAGACTTTTTGGTCTGAGGAAATTGTTGATTTCATGCATCAAGTTTTCCAAGGTGCTGGCAACTCCATCTCTTCACTCCCATCTGCCTTCATAAGTAAGTCCACAGCAGCACTGAAACGGAGAACCACCGATCTTCTAAATCTTTTAAAGCACTGAATAACCTACCTTCTGAATAGCTGCATAGGCTGCACTTCCAGTGAAATACGGGGATGCCTAGTAGGGTAAGCCCTTGGTAAGAGGAGGGGAAACCCAGCCCAGCTATCCATAAGTATTGTGTCCCTAGAGACTCAGCAAGCCCTGATTCCAGATTAGGTACTTCCAGCTTTTTCTTTGCAATCCAAGAGGTAATAAAACCTGACCAATGAACAATCAACTGCACGGTACTCAAGTAACTGGCCCTGGCAGAAGTCTCAGGGGGCAATGCAGGGAAATGAAGGTATGGCAGGTACAATTAACTCACACAACTTCAACTCTGGGCTTTGAGTGTGGTTTTGAAGACAGGCAGATTCTTACTGTAAGTATTCTTTTCAGAGTCAGAGCTGAGATAAACAGGAGGCAGAAGATCAATGTTTGTGAACTAAAAGTTCTGGCCTGAACTACCCAACAGAGTAACTTCAAAGACACCTTAAGAGTCCATTAGGTGTTGATTAGGTATTGGCTCAGACCTACAAAGAATTGTGAGTCAGTGAAGACCCACCACCGGAGAACTACTAGCCTGCTTTGTCTATTAGGAAGAAGCAAGCTGTATAAACTGTGACACTTAATAAACAATTATAAGAATTCATTCTTTTAAAGTAAACACTTTTCCTGTTCACCACTTAGAAGCATATGTATTAATAGCTTTTAAAATGCTTTATTTCTAGCTTCTTGCTGCTTACACCCAACAAACTTGGATGAGAGTTTTTGTACCCACCACAACTCTAGTGGAACTCAAAGGCAGCTTTGTTGAGGCCCCACACACATTAAAGAGAGTGCTATGATGTAGAATTTTTCTAAGTGTTTGGTTTTGTTTTGGTTTTTTTTTCCAGAAGGCAATGTGACTATGGCATAGGTTTTAAAAATTGTTTTTGGAAAACATTTGAGACCAACCACAAGTAATAAGATCAGTTTTTAAGCACAGCATGTTTAGCTAGGAGTAATTTGGTCCTTCTGTGAAGGACCATTATAACTAATCCTACAGTGTATGGTAATCCCAGCAATGAGGAGAGGACATCTGGAACTGCTCTGAGCAAACTTGTCTGTCAAACCAGCCTGAGCTCCTCCTAAAGAAGTCTTCTCAGAGAGCAAAACAACTGCTGGTTAAAAGCTTCTGAGTGAATGCACCTTATTAAGGATGCTTGTTGTTTCACTATGGATCTCCCCATACATTTAAAATTTAACTTCCATCTTCAGATTCCAGTAGGGACCCTGGCAATACAGCACCAAACAAAAGGTCTGTGGATGAGGAGAGGGATATTCAATGGAATGGCCATGCAATCAGAAGTATTATTCTTCTGGGAGAAAAGAAAAACTGATGCCATTTGAAAATTTCATGCATGTCCAGGCCACTGAAACAAATATACATGACAAAAATGAATGGCAAGGCAAGACAGAGTGACCAATTCCACTGAATACATAGGTATTGCAATTTCCCTGAGGTTGCAGCAAACAAACATTGAGCGTTTCTAGGAAGGAGCGGCATTAGTTGAAGCTTGTCAGCTATTTGCAGTTTCAGGAAGAAGTGCATTGAAAAAGTTAGTAAGGGCAGCAGGTGTCCAACATTTATCCCAGTCAAACAAGGCTGAGAAGCAGCTGACTGATTTCCTCAACAACAACAAAACGCTATCCATTCCTTCTTTAACTGTATCTCTGTCATTAAGCAAAGGTCAGTGCAGATGGTTTCCATAATGGAATTACTATAGTGAGACAAGACTAACTTAACAGAAGAACTGAAAAGTTTGTTTCTGTCATCTGTATTTACCAAGACAGTTTTAGAGGGTATTTTTAATTACGGGGCATCTCTAGAACATATGAGTATGCTTTTTGGTCCAAGATAACCCTACTATTCAACCCACAGGAGGACGAGTAAGGTTTCTTTTATCATTGTAATATCATTACAGGAAAACAACATCTTCTGAGTACAATGTCTGTGACAATAAACAGTATCCTGTGAGGGGCAGGGTAAGCAGTCAATGCAGAAGAAATAGTAAAGCTGCCAAGAGAGAATGTTCATGGTATTGGGTAGAAAAAAAAAATCTTTATTTTTGTGGCAAAAGAGCAAAAAGTGAAACATGAAGGCCTAGTCATCTCCCACAGGTTATTCAAGAAGACCAAGGCTGTCACTCTTATACCTGAAGAACTTAAGCAGAAACCTCTCAAAAAAACCCAAATCTGTTATTTAAGAGGAAAAAATGTTTCTACTATTGTTCACTGGAATATCTTGCTTAATGTTACGAGTGCACTGCTGTTTCCATCCACTGAAGTAGGGAACATTGTCAACTAGACAACAGACTAGCTGGCTCAGCTTTGGATATCTGGCACCAAAGGCAAGTTCATAGGAAATTCAGAATCACGGTTAATAGAACTGTCAAAACTGGATCATATAATCAGGAAGCACCTTTGAATCCCTCTGGAGTGTTCAAATCACTTGATTTCTCACTCTAAGCACAATTTCCTCTTTAGGCCACCCCTTGTTCCCTTTCCATAATTCTCTGAGGGAAGGTGCCACCTTCATTATATGCTAGAAGGAAGGAGCAGTAGTGACACTTCTGGTGGTGCTGAGCAGCAAGCAGGAGGGCAGTGACTACCTAATGCAGAACTCCCTGTCTTTCTGCAGCTGTGTAAGTAAGGGAAAAAACAGATTGGGTGAGTGAACTGATAAGATGCAATCTGAGAAGGAAAGGGCCCATTTAAGGCAATGACAGCTGAAGAGAAATAGAGCATAGTTGAGTAACAATACTCTATTACTCTGAAAATGTTGTTCATCTCTTGGTGAAGAGAATACTGACTGCCAAAGCATCACAAAGAACATATTTATAGCATCTCAAACCTTCACTGTTCACTGGTGATCTCTATTTCTGCACTAGGTGAATTTAAAAAGCAGCATTTTGTCATATTTGCTCTCTCTCACTGAGTTATTCAGTACACACAGAAATGGCAGACTCAACAGAACTCTTCTCTGACAAGTTTATATCAAGCTGTTCCCTTAATACCTGCATGACAGTGCTTCAGAGTTTCTAATAGCAAAGAAAGCAGAAGCACTGAATATTAACTAAAAGTACAAAGCAGAAAGTGTTCACTGCAACCTCATAGAAATTGGAAGACCACCTTCATGGCAACTCTTTGACTCACAGACTTTTGGTGGATTCTCAAGAGAACCCTTTTAGTACAGCGATCCACTGTGGCAGCCCACTTCCTCTTGGCCTCCTCATCCTCCTCCAGCAGGCATCTCCTCAGGTCCTGCTTGTCGGCCTTGCTCAGGGTCCTGTCAGTAACGGGACGCACCAGCTGTGAGAGGTTGAGGTGACTGTACAGGCTTCTCTCCACCACATAGGTGATATTGAACTCGCTGACAGAGGTGCGCCCTCGTAGCCTTCTGTTTGGGAAGCCACAACCTCCACCCCCTTTCGTTTTGTGCCGCAGTAATTGCAGGTCGCAAGCTGTGGGGGATGCTCCTTTCCTAGCAGGGCGCTGGCAAAGAAAAGCTCTGGAACAGGAATAGTTAGTATCCATTTTCTTCAATCGGATTTGCTTCCTTACACTCTGAATCTCCTCCAGGGACACCAGAAGATGGTGCTTGTGCCTGTTGCTGTCATAAAAGCAAATGCTTTCTGTACTTACCCCATGGCTCAGCGAGCCAAGGCTCTTCTTCATTTCCCCATCTGTCAAGGAGCGGCAAACTTTCTGGGACTTCTCCTCTTCTGGATAAGAGAAAAATGTCCCAAGTTTCTTGGGAGGCTTGATAAGGCCACGGCTATCAGTTTTGCTGAAGGTCTTCACCAGCTTCCGGTTAGCTCCCCATGTATCGAGACTGCTAGATGAGGGAGAAGTAGTAAGTGAGTCCGAGTCATCCTCTGGCTGCTTTTCACAGGAGCTGTCAAAGTAGAATTGTTTCTTGTGAACTCCAGAGTAAAGTGCTGATCTGTCATCCAGTATAGGAGAGTTGTCAAGTGAGTGCTCTTCCACACCTACAGGGGACAAAAGCAGCACAAAGCTTGTCATTGTTCGTAATTCTCTAAGATGTTTCCCTGTAGAGTCTTATTGTATTTATTCAAGATATCACTCACTTAAATTGGAAGAAAACTATTTTTGATGTAAATTGCTCAGAAGTTATTTTTGAGTGGATAAACCTGAAGCAGTTCCTTCCATTTGTGAAGTGAAGAGTTCTGGGATGAGTTAACAACAGACAGAAGACAACAACCTGTAAATAAACTGATGGTTATTTAAAGTTTCTCTCTTTCATCTGCAGCTAAGTAAGATTGCAGATGTTCTCACTAACAACCCCTTAAAAGCTGGAACTGGGATCTGTCTCTCATGTTTTTCTTCTGATACTTGCATATGATGCTCAGCTCTAGTGAGCTTACAACAGGTCAGAAGTATGCCCAGGTATTAAAACCCAAACAAGTACCTCTCAGGTCCAGTTCTCCAATACCTAGAGCTGCTGTGGCTGCAGAAAAGAGTATTTTTCGCAGAAAGTTATGGAGTTGAACTCCAGGATGAAATTTAAAGTTCTGGGTTTTTGATGGGGGAAAGGCACCAGTTTTAATCACACAGAATTTATTTAGCAGTTGCAAAAACAAAGAAGTAGGTCAAACTGCAGGTGTGCCATTTTCAACAGTGTCCTGGTAATGACAGAAACACTTGGTTTTCACCATATTTTTCCAGAAAATATTTCACAGGAATATTTTGCAACATAAGTACTGGACATGGGCAGATAGCCAGGTTTCCTTTTTGGAGTGAAGGGAATAAAGAACTTGAAATTCCTTTTCACATTTATCATATAAGAAACTTTTCTCTGGTATTTTCTTTTGAGCAAAGTATAGGTACAGGTTTTAGATGCAGTAACAAGGTAGGAGTCAAAAAAAGTAAACATCTTCCTCTGTCTTCCCTGACAAATTTCACAGCATTCATAGTTATGTATCAGACACACACACACAAATATGATTGCATTTATTTCTTGCCAAAATAAATTTTTTGCATGACCTAACTTTGCCTTCATCTTTGATTGCTTCCACAGTCTTACAGCAGAGCTAAATTTGAACCACTACCAAAATACCTACGATTTACCAAACTGGCTCATTCAATAACAAGGGACACCTTTCACGATGACAGATTAGCAGCCGTGTACAGGATTCCTGCCTCACCTTCAGTTCACTCTGTTGGCAAAATATATTTGACACACATTTGTTGAAACCTAAGCTCACCATGACATTGAAGGGATAGCAGATCACATCTGACATGAAATTTTCACTCTTGAGGAATTTATTGGGATAGGTCTGTAGATTGGAGTCTGGTTTTGACACCACTTTCCCTGGGCTGTCCAACTTGCTGTTCTCCCCCTCTACATCTTAATTTGAATAGAAAACAGACATTCTCCTGGGACTGAGTATGTACTGATAAACAATTTTAGTCCACTAAGTAAATATGTTTTTAAACAGCTTGTAAAATATGCATTGTGTGTCAACACTGTAACAGATGTTATTTGGAGTGAGTCCATGACACAAAGCCATAATGACACAGATGTAGATGTGATGCATTTTTAAGTGCTATATAAGAATGGTGCCCAGGAATTAGGAAGTTTCAGTTATTTAGCTTACTTAGGAGCAGATTAAGACAGAATACATATGGATTTAGATATTGGCACATTCTAGCAAGTATCAGCTCAGCCAAATGTACATTCATAGTGATAAGAGAGTCAGTAATAGAAATGTGGGAGAAGAATCTGAGACTAGTGTGCTTTCCTCTAAAATCTACAGGAATATGTAAGGGAAATTCGGCAAAGCTGTTTTTTGTGAAGAAATTTTTGAGAACCATTATTCAGAATCTTTCTTCTAGGAAACTGCATGTCAGTTTTCAAATTAAGTCTACTCTTACACTATACTAAAGACTGTTGAACATTAATGAATTTATTTAAATTTTACGGATGTTACTTAATCAAATACTATAGCCAACTCCCCAACACCTAGTCACCTATGATTTCACATTACTTCACATTCATAACACAGATTCAAAGAACCACAGCAAACATCCAGTCAACTGCAGGTAATTTGGAGGGCCAGACAGCAATCTCAAATCTGACCCTATTTTTTGTGATCTTGCATAGCCCTCTGACATATCCAAATGGGAATACAGACCTATATTATGAGAGATAAGGATGGACAACATTTATGAAACACTTTTAATTTGCCATATGAAAACTTGGGTGTCGAATTTCCTGAAAGAAAAGTCATCGATATCTACTGCTAAGGAAGACTTGGCTACTTAGGGGGCCTTCTAGTTACACAAAAGTTATGCAGAAGTAATCCATGTTGCTATTTAGCAATAATTGGTTCTGCAACAGAGTTTTCCAACAGCAAATCTACAAAGAAACTCTGGAGTGATAGATAAAGTATAAACTCAGAGTTACAGATAATTTAATCAGAGAAGCCTAGAGCTGGAGAAGACAGGCAGCAGACGGAGAAAGAAGGAAGGGAGAACAAACCTTTTTTTGGACACAATTGTTAGTTCAGTGCTTTTTCTGCAGGGGGCAGGGGTGGAAAAACTCAATGGAATTAAAAACCCTGGAAGGAGTGGCACACTTAAGTGAAAGACTGAGGGAAAAAGGAAGTAAGGAGGTGAAGCACTGTAAGAGAGGATACAGAGAGCAAGGCAGATACTTAATATGCTGAAGAGGAAGTCTGGTCCAACTGCAGGAAGGCATCTGCATGCCCAGCAGCCCCTGAGCTGCCTGCTCCTGCATCTGCTCCCATCCTTGGAGCCTCCTCCTGACTGCTCCCTGCAGCTTTTCCCAGACTCCTAGGGAGAGAAGGAGGAGGTAGGACAGATTTCTCTGGGGGCCATCTCTCCCCAGAGCAGTGGAAAAACAGTCCTGTTTGGTTTGTCCCATCTTGAAATCCACGTTTTTGTTTCCAAGGTATCCCAGCTTTATGCTCACCATATGAGGTGATAAAACCTTTCCAGACAGAGACAGCTGCCTATTCCAGAGCTCTAGACAGGCTGTGCCTTCCACGCCAGCCAGTAACACCATCCATAATGTAGGAGAGGCAGGCTAGATCATAGATCTGCCAGCAGCTTCCTGCCACATATGCAAGATGCACATGTTCTCCTTAAATGCACTAGGAAAGAATCATAAGACGGCTCTGCTCACTGCAGAGCTGAGGGGAATCGGCATACGATGCTGGGAAGGCCACCAACATAGAGAGGTGCCCACAATTCCAGTGAGGACTCGAGTGCAGCTGTGCAGAGAGGCTCCTGAGGATCAGGCTCCATTAATCTGAGTGCTTACACATGGATACAGGTCATCCGGAGTTAATTCTGCAGCATGGTGTTCCCAGGGCCTGAACTCTGCTTCCCTTTCCCCACCCTCCTCCTCCTCCTCCCTTCTCTCCCCCTCTCTGTAGGGAGCAAGGCTCATTCAGAAGCCAAATTGCAGACAGGATCCCCCAGAAGTAGAAGTCACGAGGCAGTTGCTATCCCACAAGAATGTCTGATAGGGTTTCTGTATTTCTGCCACAGAGTGATGCCATGTGGCTCAACTGCACCACCAGCCAGCTGCTACCCTCCCAAAATGAGCAGGAGCTCACCTGTGTGCCACCCCAGGCCTGGGAGGAGGGAGTGTGGTAGTGGCTCCACTTACCTCCTTGCTGAGCTTGTGGGGCAGCTGGCTAGGATTGCTCCTAGGCTCGTTCCCTCCCCAGCATGGGGCATAAAACATAAGCCAAGTTCTGATCTCTTAATGAGGGGCTTTCCAGCGCTGCTCTGAGAATACCAGATCAGCAGCAACCACATTCTAGGCTGTCACTTTCCTCCTTCTAAAGCCTAAAAATTCAGTAACTTAAGGCATGCACAATAGACAAGGCAGTCATTCCTATCCTCCCTTATGAATACTCCACCCCTCCCTCCCCCAACCCTCCACTTTCTGTCCCCTCTCAATAGAAACATGTATTCACATATACAGTTTTAACCATGTTGCTTTTTACCTTCTGTGCTGGGTTTTTTCATTTCTTCAACTCTTATGAGTTTCTTCCTGACTCTGCGAGTAGAATTCACCAGCTTGTGCAACCTCTTAAACTTCACCGACTCCTCTGTTTCATCATCGGATTGTTCTCTTGACTGGCAAAGAAACAAAGGGAATATTAATAAAGCAGTAGTTCCACAGCTTGCTCCTTCAAGTCAAGTTAACCCAGCTCATCTGCTGCATTGTGTCAGTGCAGCTCTGTAACTGGTGTTATATTTTCAGTTCAGGTCAGACAGAAACATTTAAATTACTGAGGGTTTTCTTGTTTCCTTTTTTTTTTTCTTTTTCTTTTTCTGAAAGCATGACATACCATTTTGATTTCTAAATCTGTGCAACGTAAGATCCTAGGCACTGAAATGCATTCCTGCCCTTGTCTTTCTTCACATGCATTGTGTAATAACTACTTCCACGTCCTCTTCCAGTATGTTTCAGGCAGGGCTCTTTTCCAGAGTTCTTCTTACCATACCAGTTATGCTCCCGTGGTTTAGTCAGTCCCTGGTCTGTCTGGCATCTCAGAACTCACTGTTTAAACCTGGTTATAAACAGCTTTTCCAAACTGAAGCTCTGTCACTGACGACTTCTCTTTTTTTCCCCCCAGTCTTCCCAGAAAATCAAAAACAGCAGCACAAGAAAGGGATGGGAAGGAAAGGAAGGAGGAGACCTCATCTGCCTCACTCACGGACTGCCACAGCTACAAAATATTCCCTTCCTCCTCCCTGCTCCTTACACTCCTCCTGAAGGCTCTTGAGGCTGGAATTAAGATGGACAGAGCATTCCTCTAGCACTGACCAAGGGAAAACTCTGACCTTTTCAGATATACAGTGCAGTCCATATTCCCCAGCATCCCGTTTCGTTTTGCATCTGATCCAGTATGCTCAGTTCCAGCTGTTTTCCCTCAAGTATCAAACATTACAGAGACAAAAAAAAATTCCCTTCTCTCCAGCAGCAGTGACACAACAAGCTGAAACAATCCATTCCTTGTGAACGAGAAGACAACTTCGATTTTCGAGCCAGATCCAATGTTCAACGTGCTACTTCCTCTGTTTTAATCAGTTCAGAATGTGGAAGGCGGTGGGGGGAAGGGCAGGGAAGGGGAGAGGAGAGGAGGCCAGCAGGGCTCTTTGGCTTGGCCAGGACAGCCCTGGCATCCTGCGCCGCTGCACATTCCTGCGCGCAGCACAGGCTCCAGCTGGAGTGCGGTATGGATCATATACCTTACTTTGTTTTCACTCATAGTCCCAGCCAATTCACAGCATTCCTAATGGTCAGCTCGAAAAACCCTCATGCAACTTCCTGTCAGTGCAGCTATCGGGGTTTCCACAGTGTGCTCATCCTTTTTTTCTCCTTCTCCTTAATTAAACTTTTAAAAATAAAGATCCCCAATAGACGCAAGCCAAGTAAAAACAAACAAACAAAACAAAGCCATCCTCTTCTCTTCCCAGCAAAAACGCTGTCTGCTTATCTGGAGGATAAATAAGAGAGGCCGAACATAAAAATGCTTTCTACTTTTGTAGTGCACTTAAATATCAGGATGAGGTACTAAAGGCAGATGCCATGGGCCAGGACACCAATTAGCAGTTGCACTGGTATACTTCCAAAGCCGCACACAGTGCCTGAGAGAGCCAGGGCAGCTCTGAAAGCGTACCTCCCAGGCATGCACCTCACAAAGGACCCAGAACCACACCACAGCAAACTTTGGCAACCTTCTGCAAGGGCACTGTCAATTACCAATTTCCCACAAACTTTGCATTACTCCAAAATAAGGAGGAATACCAAACTGACCACATATGGCAGTAGGAATTGTCATTCTATCATCCAAGAATTGCATGAATGCATTTATTGTGGCTACAGACTGGCTAGGTAATTAATAAACTTCCTTCAGGAAAAACAGGACTGTAAAGAGTACCAGGGTTGTTTACATCAAGATAAATTAAGCAACAAGATGAGCATTAATTCAGAGATTATGCCTGGGACAACTTAGTGGTATGACAAACAAGACAGACACATTTAGATTAGATGATGAATGGATTATTGACTGTAATCAAGAAGTTCAGGCAAGACTTCTTGGGCCATTAAGTGCATCCTGGCAAGAAACCATCATGCGTATTCTGCACTCAAGATATGTTTATTTTAAATGCAATTACTCTAGGGGATTGCTTTCCATCATGATTTTTCGTACACCCTTGGTTGGCAACACTACTGTTTGTGAAATTGTGTGCTCTGTAAGACCTCATACCTGGTCCTCCCACCCAGGATTTCACTGAAGAATAAATGGCTAGTCCTGTTTGCACCACTGATATCTGATAAGGAATTGGGCCCTCTCAGGGTTATGAAGACTCACCAACAATGAAAAAAGAGCTTGTACAATGTCTGACATTTGCATTCACATCTACCACAGCAAAAGCAAGTGTCAAAACAGCCTCAGCGCAAGGCACTGAAATCAAGCCCGAGTGGGTGGTACAGAGGGTGCTCGCCATACTTCAGAATAAATAAAGTCCAATCATAATTAAGTGCCAGCTGTTTTTCCCCAATGCTTCAGGACTCCTAGTACCCTTTTGAGCTGGGGTCCTCCAGAAGCAGCGACAGATCCTGTCTATCGCCAGTGCTTCACAGATAGGCAAGAACAGCTCGTGCTTTGTGGGTAGATGAAAGACAGTCTCCCTCCAGCAGCCTATTTCCTATCATACCAGGTAGCATGTGACAGAGAAATCTTCTACAGAGAAAAACAATAAGTTTATGCAAAAAGGCCTAAAATTGGTGGCTACACCAGTGGTGCCGCTCAGGAAACTTCATTGTCAAATAATGCTGTTTCCTTGAAAATGAATACATTTTCCAAAAGGGTTACTCTTCACTTGCTTCCTGTTTTTGAATCAACTTTTTAAGAAAGGCCTTGGAATTATCAAAAGTTTCCACTTTGGCACATGGGAAACAGAGCCTAATTTTCCAGCTTAAGCAATGCTTTCTTTTACAGCTAATATTAAACAGAAATGTAAAGCATTCAGGCCATAACCGACATATTTGGAAATCACTGAACTTCCATGCTTTGACTTCCCCAACCCACTCTACCCTCCCCTCTTTCATGGTGACCGAATTGCTTTTTTTGGTAGCTGTCCCTGACTTCAGATGGGAAAATTACCCCAATGTCCCCAAAGCATCGCAAGCTGGGAAATGGCTTCCTGGGCAGCTCTAGCAGCGAGGCCTTGGCACAGGGCTTGGACGTAGCCAGCTGCCAGCCCCCTCTTGCCCCTTCACAGGCACTCCAGCATGCTGC
This sequence comes from Aleadryas rufinucha, assembly GCA_013397815.1. Lineage (NCBI taxonomy): Eukaryota > Metazoa > Chordata > Aves > Passeriformes > Aleadryas > Aleadryas rufinucha. The sequence goes on along the minus strand of VZTH01013939.1, from coordinate 906,871 downwards.
AGCACTGCAGAAGGGTAGACGTGGTCTGTTACAGAGTGGACGTGTCCTCAAGATGCTCAGCCTGAGCCTCTCCGGCACTGGAGGAGTCCATGCTGCACCCCCTCTGCCAATGCCTCCTGGCCCCCGGCACACAGCCGTTCCACCAGGCCAAGCCTCAGTGTCCTTAACGTGCTGCTAAAACAGCCAGAGCCCCTCCAGCTCCCTGTCCCCCTGTGCACAGCTGAGGCAGGCCTCTCCCTGTGCCCTCAAGGGGACAACAAATGGATTTGCAGTACTGCAAATAGGAACAACTTAACTTCCATCTCCTCCGCTCCAAATTTTTCCACCCGAAAGCCCATATGGCTCAACTTTTAATTACTTTGGCTAATGCTGTATGTAGTAATTCTGTGGTGAATGCTTAAGTGTTTCATTTCTGGTTTCCAGGGCAACATTACATCAGATTGCAGACAGCTGGCTCCACAGCCCTAAACCATAGCAAATTGGCCAAAGCTGATGCACAAAACTCGCGCTGGTTGAAAGCGAGCGCAGGGCTCGGCCGGGCTGCCGGGGACCCGGCGCAGCCTGCGGGGCCCCTTGGCGGGGCTGCCTGGGCGGAGCCGCCCTTCCCGCGCGCCTTGGAGCAAGTGCATCCCCGCATCTGTAATGCTCTCACGGTGCGGAAACCCGCCAGCTTGGAGAGCTTGGCTGCACAAATGCGTGAAGGACTGCAGGGAAACAGGGAATATATTAACAGCATCTGGAAATACCAAGAACTGCATGCAGAGGACTGCAGCCACCACGTACCACACGGCTGGAAAACTACAGAGAGGCCAAGGCCCATAACCACTGCCCAGCTTTTCGTTGCAAACAAATGGGGCCACAAACAGTGAAGATGCTGTCAAATCCAGAAGAAATCAATCTCCTCTGCCACCCCTTCACCTTGGGAAACTCCCTACTTGTGCACCTCCAAAGGCCATGCTTTGCATCATCTCACATGTAAGATCAAAGTAAAAAGCATTACGTTCAGTAACAAATTGGAAATTAGCACACATACTCTGACATTCTAGGAGGATTCTAGAGGAGCTCTCTACAGTTCTGCTTCTGGCACCCTTCTTGCTTTCTCTCCTGCTTTTCTCACGCAGGCTCTTTGCTGCTGCTTGCTCGAGAGGCAGGGCACACGCCTTGCTCTGCTGCTCTCTAACATCCAGCCCATTTCACACGCCACAGAAATAACAATCTTAACCTCCCTCTTTGAATTAGTGCTTCACAGAGAGAGAGGGAGAGTGAGAGAGAGAAAACTAACATTTATTAGAGTACTTGGAATTAACTGGCGAAATGTAAACCAGAAGTAAGTAGCTAGCTTTCGACAGGACTGTGTTTGGAAACACTTCAGGGTTATAGCAGCAGCCCTTAAAAACAGGCAAAGCTTGGTAGCCATGTCCCAGTAAAAATGTGCAAGAAACACTAGGACAACATCCAGTTAAAGCTATCATAACTGATTAATTTGCTTCAGCACCATAAAAAACCCCAAACATACATGACATTTACATGAACTGTGTGAAGCCATTAAGAGAGATGTTAAAATTTTACAGTTTGCTTTATGCCCAGTAATAGTTCAGCCCCAAACTGAAATCTCTAGGAAACCTTCAGTCTAAGAAAAAAGGAAATCTTTTAACATCTGATTAAGCTCAAGCTGCAATTCTTTTTCGCTATCAGACAATTCTTATTCAGCAAAGTGGGGCAAAACCCCACATTTAGATTCACTGACATATCACATCACATCCCCCAGCCCTAGCTAGCTCACCTCAGAACTACAAGCTCTATAGTAAATGCAAAGGGACTTTGCTGTTCCCTTGAGGAGATGTAGCTACACGTCCTTTCTTCTTTCTAGCAGGCTTTACATCTGCCAAAAATCCCAACCATTCTAACTTTAAAAAGTTTTTTATTAAAGATGCCTGGATAAAGTCAGAGACAGGAAAACAGAACAGAAAAGAACTTAAAAGCCCACGGAAAAGAAAAAGAAAACTGAGAAAAGCTACGCATGCTGTGCTGTGCCTAAGAATAACCACAAAAGCCTTTTCTCTTTCTCTCTCTCTGAAACAGGAGGCACATCCTCTCCACATCATGCTACATGTTCAGTGACTTACCAGCTTCGGCATTTATAGGCCTAAAGCTCAGTTTCGAGTGTTTTCCCCCGAGTCCTCAACCGCTGTCAGCTTTGTAACCCTAAAATTTAGGAGCAGACACTTCTTCTTAAGTATTGTATTCACTCTGAATCCTGCACACAAAATGCCTCTTCTCTGGAGTTACATTATCAAACACCAAACTGGCTCCGATTCCAGTGCTGAATATGTAAAGAAGAAAAAAGTGTGATGCTGGACTCAATTAGCTGTTTTCTGCTCACTGATTGATTCCCCCAGTTACTCGCTAGCTGCATAACTTGCAAGAAAGGCATAAGTCATCAGCTCTAAGCAAATCTTCTATTCACCACAAGGAAAAAAGGGAGTGTTGTACATGGCAAACAATCCCTGTTTTCACTGACGGAGGCTTGCTGACCTCTTGCTGGCCTCCAGTTCCTTAATTACTGTCTATGGAATTTCAGTGAAAGAAAAAAATACAGAGAATCTCTGCAAAGCCAGGACGAAGAGTGACCCTCAAACACCACCACTAGAGTGGAGGCTGTGTCTATAGGAAATATAACTTAAGCCCTTTACCAGGCTTTTTTTTTATTTTCTCTTTTTTAATTCTTTTGACAAAAATCCCCAGAGAATTTCCCTTTATGAAGAACTAATTTGAAAGACAAATAAACCTTGCTTAAATGTTTTTTAACTTGGTGAACTTAGATACTTTTTTTGATCTTTCCCCTCAGTTTCAGTGCTAGAAAAGAACATAAGTAAGAACTGGAAAGAGAAATGCTGGTCCAGAATTAGCCATGTTGTGGCTTTATGAAGTATTGTAGTGCTCCTTTCAACTTCTCCGCCTAGGCTGGGCTCTGATCTCCCTTCCTAAGAAACAGACTCTGAGATGCTCAAGTAAATTGGCATTCCCATTACAGGCAAACACACCTTATCCCAAACGTCACAAAAAATCCAGAATTTGGACATTTCTTCTCAGAATACAAGAAAACAAGGACCAAAACTGCTACTTATTGGGAGCACTGCTATCCAGGGGTGGAAAGCAGTAGCTAAGGCATACCACAACAGCATCCTCTTTAAGGCAAGGAAGATTCCCTTTAATCAGGACCACACTATCAGTGGCCTGTTAATCTGGATTCACTGCAAATCATTCACATTGTGAAATCATAGCTGGACTAAACATCTATTCCCTTTGATGACTGGCTGATTTTAATGAGCCCCCCCATCAAATAGCCTTTTTAAATTTCTCCACCTTTGTACTAGTGACTGTACACAGCTTTTCTACTCCCTAGCGGTCATGTAAGCTAGATTTACTAGTGTGCTGTACTTGAGTTCTTACCCTTGAATTACTTCAGCCTCAAAACTCTGATGTAAAGCCCTATGGAAAATTCTAAGCTTCAGATAAAACCAGCTAGTGTTTCTCCAGTTTCAATAACATACAAGCCCACATCAAGTGAAACATGACAGCGACTTCCTTGAAATGTATCCCAGATTCCCTTAAAAGTTCATGGCCATGAGTGAAACTGATCTAAGTTTAGGACTTTGCAACTTGAGTTTTGAAGGTTTTGGGTTTCATTAACAAAGTTTCACAGACCTCTAATCCTTGCAAAGGCTGTTTATAGAAAACTGCATGAAGCTAAGTTGTGATAATGTGCATCATATCCTGAAGTTACAAATGATGGCCTCCAAAATTTAAAAGAAAATTAACAGAGGTCTTGAATATTTTTTTTGCCAAGAGCATGAATTGCAAGGGCTGTGCAAGTCTAAAATGTGCAGTGTCAGCCTCCGTAGGTAACCATGTCTGGGTTTGGTCTGTGATTACTTATAAGAAAATCAAAGGAGCATCCAACGGCTACTTTGGTGAGAGATATATTACACATTAGCTGGTGACGACACTGCTTGCTGAAATTAGAGGGAAATATTTGTCATAAGTAACGAGAGCACAAAAGTTTAATTCTCCCAGGAGGTCTGTCTTGATATAAGAATAGCTGCTTAGGCAAATTCCTAGCTGTTAACTGTTTCCAGGTTTTAGTTTGAGAAGCACATTGCCGACATTTGTATCTGTAAGCCAGACACATTTCCTCATGGTGAAGCACTTCTCTCACTGATTAGCATAATTAATTTTAATGACATAACAACTGTACTCATGTACCACTTGTCATAGGTATATGTAGCAGAATGAAGCTCTGTATTATATTACTCTGTATCTGTTACAATACAACATTCTTTTCCAATTCTCCTGCAGACTCCTCTATACAAGGAAACAAAAGTCTTTAACGAGACTCTCTCAACTGAATCTTGTGTTTTGGCAAGGCTACGAAGATCCAGGGAGAATTCCTATTCTTTGGCATAGGCTGTACTATTAATGAACAGAGTACTCCACTGGTGTTGGAAATCCACCTCTTGACCTCTTGGAAAACCAAGGGTGAAACAGCAATACATGAAACACAACAAAATTCATATCAGAATCATATGAGAGCCCTTTTGTGAAAGCTGTAGTAACTTAAATTACATTCTTAGAGTATCTTCAAACAATCAAGCTGTTAATGTCACCATCCAAAGCATGAGGAAGGAAACACCAGTGTCAGGGAAGGGGGACAAGCAGTAACCAATGGGCGGGCAATTAAAATTTTCTGTTGTACCACAAATAAGGATTATTCAGCCTGGGTCTGCCAAACAGGGCAGTGAAACACATGGCTTTTGAGATCCCTAATTCTTGAACTGAGCAAAGCTTTGTTCTAATTTAATAGGCTTGGTCTCAGAAAAGATGGGGGCAGGGAAACCACATTATGGATTATAGCATCTCCTGCTGGCTGATGCATGGAGAACAGGAAAAAGCTGGTACCACGCCCCCACCCCTCTAGGTAATAAGCAGAAAAATTAGGCAGCTGCCAAAAGGCAAAATGGTATAAAAAAGTGAACTAGTATGTTAGAATAAATATTAAATTAATTTGCCTTCCTACCTCCCATCCTCGTCAAATACATGGCCAAACATTTTGCAATAAAGTAAGTCAATAGGGCTTGTCTGAATGCAGGCAAACAGAAGTGGTTACGAACACGCCTAACTGCAGCCACTGCTTGGGTGTTACTGTAAGCTCTGAGTCATGACAGAAGGAAGATTTTTCTCAAGAGACTTTACAACAGACTAACTACAGGAGAAACTCCTACTGGCAGCGAGCTGGAGGTTTACTTGGGCTACATTACTGCCAGCTGCTCAGTACAGTCCTGTGGTGACAATGTTCAGTCCCACTAGGGACACATACCTAGCCAAGCTGTATCTGATAACAAGGGTGTGTCTTGCATGGTTAATAATACTTAAGAAGGTGACACAGTTTTATTCTTAACTAATTTGCAGCAATTTCTCCTGCAAATTCTGAAGTGTTCTGGAAAATTTCAGAAAAAATACTTAAGTATTTTAGAGTATTCTACAAAACCAAATACAAACACATCAATGGTCTCTTGCTTTGCTATCATCACTTCCCAGCACTGACCTTACTTTGGGTTGTGTCATGGGAACTGTAATGACGATTTGTGCTTCTCTCATGAAGGTTTTTGTATTACTGTACCCATGAGAATTCCTACTCTTATGCATAGATAGAGAGAGGGGAAAGATTGTAACAAAATATGCTGTAATTCTGCTACTAGCTTTCACCAAGAGGTGCTGGACACCCTCCCTGTGATCAGTGGAAATGGAGGGCAGCCAATGCCTCCCAGGATGGGTTCCTGTGATAGGCACACAGCATGGGAATTCACCACTACCATTTTGAAGCATGTCTTATTATAGGTTCTTTTTCATCATGACTGTTACTAAGCACTGACAGTATCACAGGAATTTGGGTAGTAATAATAAATACACCATCCAATACAATGAGGCACATCGGTGCCTTTCAGGAAATCTTAACAGAAATTGGGTCACCACATTCTTTGGAGCAAAGATGAAAGCTCTGCATTCATTCACAGCCACGCTCAGCAGCAGCTCCCCTCTGTTACTTGAAAGAGCATGCAGGGCCTGGAGGTGGCAACAAGCTCTCCAAGAAGAACTAAAACACAGAAACATCCTTTTCTACCCTTTAGCCTTTCATGGAAAAGAAACCTTGCCAAAAATGGTGAATCCTGGGATAACAGCAAAGCCAGGGCTAACACTTCAAAATATTCACACTGCTTCAAATTAAATACCACTGTTTAAAGTAAAACAAACCTCATCATACCCTACTCTCCACAGATACCCAATGCTGATTCCCAATATACATTGACTCTGAGCTTATTTCTAACAAATTTAACTGACTATACCAAAAGGACTTTTTCCTGTTTATGCTGTCCTGTATTATGAGCAATAATAATGTTAACCAATGGCTAAAAATTTTAAGAACCCATCAGTACTATGAATAAAAATCAATTTAAAAATAGTTGCATTTAGAAAGCATCCACATACGGAAATATAGTATAACCCTGAATAATGTGGATTAGCTGTAATTATTAGATTTACTCTTGAGGTAATTGGTGCTACAGAAGTTCCACTTTCATTATTTCTTTTCTTCCTATTCTTCACACTTACCAAACAACACAGTAATGACTATCATGAGTCAGAGATAATTATATCAGACTTAATCTTTTGTCAGAGTCAGGTTTGTACCATGGGTAACACAATCCTGATTCAATAGCTTCAGCATCTCTGGGACTGAAATGAATACAACTCCAAGTCCATTCTCATCTGTTACTCTGCCTTTGACACTTGTAGCAGACACAAACCCAATTTTGCATAGCCTTTCAACTTTTAGCCCCATTTAACCACTTGGTAAAAAAAAGGAAACAATAGTAAGAACAGGAGCAACAAATGATTATCTTAGTCCAACTAGAGCTATTGCTGTGTGGACTCAATGCACTGCCATCTGTTAAAAAATGGATCAATAGAAGCCAGAAAAAACAGGCAACACAGGCGGGAATTGTCCCCAGCATCGGCCTCACAGCAGATGCAGATGTGCACAGCACACTGACAGGTCTGCACCACTGCTGCCACTCTCCTCAGAGAAAACAAATGGGGTGCCAGTTTCTTACTGGTAATGTAATGATCCTGGGAAAAGAAGTGTTGGGAGGGTGGGGATGTAAAACAGCACTGCAGGCCCCCCCAATGCCCATGTGTGGGCCATATTGTTGGAGGGAGATGCTGCTTTTGTTCTCCCCACTCATAAATATTATGGCCTCTCTCCTGAGGCTGCTAAGGCACATCTGGTAGGTGGTGTGATGTCAGACAAGCATGGCACAGCTCACTATGGCACCTTTCAAACGAAGGCCAGCTACACTACCTGGAGGTTTGCCGGATGGCTGAGCATTACCCACTGATCGCAACCAAAATGCAGAAGATGAGACCAACAAACCAGTTTAGTCCAGAGATAATTACAACTTCATTTAACTTGCATCTAAAGAAACCATCAGTGAAGTTAATTAGTGGTTTGTGTCAGTGTCAGCATACAGATGATACACACCTCTGTCACAAGCTCCGTTGTGCTTCTCTCCCTTTCCCCACTCTGGCATGAAACATGGTAACTGGTACAATTAGTGGTCTTTTAGCAGAGGGCACAGGAAAGAAACTGACTGACGCACTGAACATACTGACTTCTCCTAGTGCTGGTTCTCCAAGCTGGGCTGGAGCCATCCCAACAAGGGCTCTGGGGATGAAGCAGCCCTATTTTAGACGAACTGAGAATGTCAGCCCGCAAAAGCTATCAAATGCACTTCTATCTTTAAGAAGCATAAAAGGCACCTCAGTATAAAGAAAGAATGTGATACAATTTTGAAGTCCTCTCTTTCCCTGGACTTTCTCACTCCTGAGGATAAATAGGGCCTTATCTACAATCCAGAAAGGGATCCATTTGTAATCTGCACCTGCTTTACATCCCAATGCTTGGCACAAGGCAATGAAAGCTTGTCTACTGTTACTGTGAACTGCCTTCATTGCAACAGAGATGAAATATAAATATTCAGAAATAAACTTGCAAGAAAATGATGAGGCATTTTAGAGCTTTGATACATCTGACTAAGAAGAAAAACAGTTTCAACTGCATACCCACATTAGCAAATAAAGAACACACATACTTTGTTGTGAAACAAGGAGACCACAGTAGTGAGACTGAAAGCTACAAACTGCTCTAAAGTGGCAAAGAACCAAGTCACCTACTGACTTGGCAAGGCTTTTGTTTGTTTATTTGTTTCTTAAGAACAAACAAACAGGACATACAATTAACAGCACAGCAATGACATGGGGCTGCCTCCCTTGGGATGCTGACCTTTCTACTCCTCACTCCTTTGTGGTTCATCTTTAGGGTTTAGTTTTGTTAAGGGTATGAAACGCAAGTTTCCATTTCCTGGTACAGTAATTTAAAAAAGTAGAACCTGGAAAACAGAATCCTCAAATCAATCTTTAAAATGAGAATCTTTACATCAACACCAGTTATGTTAGTCATAAACACATGATAGCTATAAAAGCTTTTTTTAAAAAGTGGTCTTTTCCTAAAAAGGAAAGCAATAACGAAGGATATATGAACTTTAGATATTATTTGTATGCTATGGGCAGAGCTGGCTTTAAAGGAAAGGATTACTTAAAACTTAGAACACTCCAGACATTCTGCCTTCATTTTTAGATTCTCTCATCGCTTAGATTCTAACTTGTTTTTGTTTTGTTTACAAAATGATCACATTGTTTCATTTAAAACTGCCTAGTAACAACTTGGCTGTGAGACTGAAAAATAAATAAATAAATTTAAAAAGGAAACAGAACCAGAAGAACCATTGCCCAAGGACTTCAATTCAAACCAGAAATGGCTTTTTTTTCAGGAACTTGTATTTTCAATTACTTTCTGAGGTTATAAGGCAGTGGGCTACCTAAAAGTATGTTTTTAATATATGGAAAGCCATCTTTGCTTCATGGCCTATGTAAAATGAGTGGGGTAATTTTAAGTTAAGATTCCAAATACACAGAGTACAAATCACACAAATGGCACTGAAACTCAAACCATTTGGGAAAGAAAGGGCTTGAAAACCGACTCATCTTTGCATGTCTCAAAAGCTGGTCATTTCAGGTTAGTAGAGATGTCCTTTGGCAAAAAATTCTGGGTGAACACATATCTTATTTCTAGACATATCTGATACTTTTCATTGTTTGTTTTTCCCTTTTGTCAATTACAGCCCAAAGTCTTTCACCCCAGTTAACCCCAGTTTCATTCTTGTCCACAAGAAAAAAAGTCAAGTTGAGTTTTGTTCTAACATGAAGTTTCATTTCTGCAGATGATCTTCCTTTCCTTTGAGGCAAGCAGTTTCACAGCCTCTGTTAAAGGCAACTGGGACAAAATCCAGGAGCAAGGGCAAAAATCTTGAGAATTATCTACAGTGATTGAATAGAGATTCCCCACTGAAGTTAGCAGAAAGTTGGTTCAAATCCTACCAGAACAGCAGAGAGAGGCAACCAAGCTCTTGGCTCAAAGTGCAAAGATGGCTTAGGAAAACAATTTTAGAGAAAAGGTGCCAAGTTATTCCATTAGGGAGGAAATACTGAATCATGTTTAGTTCTCAAGAGATATACACAGCTTTCAGTAAATTCGACACAAGCGTAAACCACTATCAGAAGATTTAAGAGAGAAATTCAGTATCCTTCTGAGATCTGACCATGGTAAATGAGAGTTTTAAGGGTTTTCTGCTATAGGTACCCTGGACAAAAAAGCCTTAAGAAGGGAAAGTTCAAGCTATAAATACTAATGAGGAAAAGATCAAGACATCTTTCTGCTGGCTAAACAATCAGTGCAGGAGAGTCAGAACTCTTCCTTCTCTTTCTTTGCACATTTTTGATATATCAGAACAGAGTACAAGGCAACATCACTTCCCCTCTACTCCAGTGTAACTAAAGATGGGCATATTTTTTTGAACACAAACAAAATCTTTCTCTGCCACCAAATATGTTAAACATCTCATAAAATGACATTGCATTCCTTTTTTCATTTAGGAAGGAGGAGCTAACTGGCTGCTGCAGTTAGCAGGAAATTCCATTGACAATAAAATAAAAAAATCAGCCAATGGTCTCAAAAGCCTATGATTCAATTATATGGGTTACAAAGAGCTTGAATTTGACAGTCGAATGTGTTCTTCTCTAAGATTTATCTGTGACCTTCCAATTAGAGAGATGAAGTGGAATAAACTACTCAGTGAAAATGAAGATATCTGGAAGGAAAAATTAATTAATTCAGTATGGCATAACACAAAGACTGTCTGGTGCCCATAAAAACAACAGAAGTTAAACAGCTCAGAAGCAAAAAAAAAAAAAAAGGGAGGAAAGCTGCCTTACTGCTTATGGATCTGACAAAAGCCACAAACTCTGGGCTGAGTTTGCTAATGCAGAGACAGAAGTGTTTGAAGGCAACAGGCAGCTAGGACTCAGCCAGACTCTCATCTAGAACGTATTGACAAGGGCTAGAAAAGCCTGAGAAACTCTGCTTGTGAATCAGCAACTTCTCGCTAAATGACCCAAAAGCCCTTTTCTGTGCATTTTGTAACAAGGGGATTTTTGCCTGGGACCACTTCTGTTTCACACGCTCAGTGACAAAGGGCCAGATTAAAAAAAAAAAGAAAAAAAGAGAGAGATTATACAGTAAGATCGTTGAAGTCTATGACAACAGATTTTGAAGATTCATAATGCAAGTTAAAGATTTGCTGCAGACAGAACGGAGCATTGCAAGGTCAGTGATACATTTGCTATTAAGGAAATTGCCAGGTAAATCAGGGTATTTCGGTACTTCAATAAAAGAATTTAAATATTAAATGACACTGGGGAGCTATATCACAATGACAGGTACTTACATTACAATTGGAAGACCCATCAAGTGTCGAGTAAGAACCATCAGGCCATTCTGAAGCATCTACAGTGCTCGACTGCCTGTGCTGGGCTTCATACTCTTTCAGCTGAAATTTGAAAAGACAGAAAGAACATTTTCCAGTGACAAGAAGATATTAATCTTCATTAAAATAGCAAGAGTTAATGTAATTTCATTTTTTTTCCCCCTGTATCATTGTGGAACTGGGAAAATCTGAACTTTTGCACTACATGTCTCACTTATTCAGAATAAATCATCTTACAATCAGAAGTTCTAAAAATTAGTTGGTTTTTTTTCTTAGAAGAAAATGATCTATAAATACTGAAATTTGATAAGCCATTGTTAGTAAAACATAAATTACACATCCCCATCTCAGAGGCACAATTTACAGTGGACAGACTAAATCACAATGACCTGGCAATTCCCTTCGCAAAGAAAATGATCTGCAGTAAAGACTAGGAACCATCCTTTGTAATTAAAAAAAAAAAAATCTCTCCCATTTTCCAATAAAAGGCTTCAGACAAAACCAATACTACAGGAGTCAAAGTGTTGAAAGGATCAAGAACTCATATTTAAAAAAAAAGGCTGTTGCTAGTAGCTCAGACCACTAGAGGGAAACTCTACCAGTTCATATATGAACTATCAGATTAGGTACAACCCTTTCACCCCACAAAATTTTAACAGCAGAGAAGAAAAAGAATTCCCAATATTCCAACACAATAATTTTAAAATTTTGCATTTTTTTCATTATATGATTTCCAGCAAAGCAGTATTTTCTTCAGACAATACCATACATTTATATTCTACAATCACCTATTTCGCGATGTAGTATGTCAGTAAAGATATTTACCTGAGTGCCAACCAATCCAAATGGCGTTTTCCCTAATGGAGCCCATACAGAATACCCTGTGTTCCATCACAGTATTTTACACAAAGGTTCAGTTGAAACTTTAACCCTCTTTTGGCTCCTGAGCAATTAAAACTTTGGCCCTATTGCTGCACAAATGCAATATCTTATAGTTCTTTTTCTTGTGGTTTATTAACATTTAAAGTTTGTAAAGAAACCCTTGTGACAGCCACCGCACTAACAAAAAAACCACATCAGTGTTGTACATCTGACATATTGTCATATGCCAAAAAAGGCTAAATACGTTTTCTTGGAGGTTATTAAAGTAAAAAGTCACCTTTTTGACTAAGAAACAAGCAGAAGAAATTTTAGCTTGAAGTAAAATAGCAAGAAATATATGTGTGCTGAATCAAGTAAGGCAAGCTCAGCAAAACCTGAAGCATTTCTATTAGTACTTATACCTATGAACATACTCGATAAATAAGAGCTAGTACAAGTGAGAGAGATTCCTCTCCCTCACTTTAGACAGCTGCAATGAAAAAGTCTACACTTCATCTTTTCTCTGATTACCACCTTTTATTGTTAAGGAGAGAAGCAATGCTTTTAGGACTCAATTAATTTACCATGTGCAGGATATCTAATTCTGGTTGAGCTAAATCTCAATAAACAAAGGAATTGCTATCTAATTTATCATACCTATTACAATGGGGCAAACAGGCAGGCTTTCTCCACCTTCTCCTATGTTTTGTGAACAAAGTAAAACTCTAGATTGATATATCCTACATTCCAAAACATGTTCGTTAAGGAGACTGAAGTATGCACATATCATACCCTAGCAAGTGCTTCCTCAATGGTGATCATCTTCTCTTTCACCATCATCATCAGCTGGATCCGTTCCTCATCACTCATTGTGATCTCACTGGCCACATAACCAACATCCTCTCCTGCACAAAAAAAGCAAAGATATTTTAGACACATGTAAGAATTCATGCACAGAGCAGGGTACATTGAAACTGGATTTTACCCAGTGCTCAGAAATCTGGTTGCCATGTGGATCTGGCTGGCCAGAAACAGACCCTCCCCAGAGCAGGCTCATGGTATGATTTCAAAGAACTGAATGATTTTGAAGTAACCAAGCAATAAAAGGAAGCAAGTCAGAACTAAAAAACTAAGTCTGCTTTGACACTGACAGCAAGCAAGCACGAAAAGGAGAAATAAAAACTGACCGTCATCACATGGTTATTGACCCTGAAAGACAAGAATTAAAAGAGAAAGTGCTAATGCTGGAAAAGTCCAGCACTCAGCTGCCAGAACCTGCCTGTTCAGGAATGGTGTGCTGGGCCCTTGCATCTCTCTGCTGTGGACTGGCCACTGCTTATGATCTGTCCAGACTATCTAATCGCCCACTAAGCTTGCACACGGTGCCAGATGTATCAGACTCTCCTTCTGGTACGTGCTTAGCATGTCAGCACAGACAATGAGAACTTGCCTCAAGAACCAGCAAGGACCCACACTTAGCTGAAAGTGTGTCCCTTTTGGACCTACTAAATGGGCTTTTGTCATCTTTCCCAATCCATCTGAACACACACAGACATAGAGAAGCGTCTGTTTGCAACATAAGAATCTAACAGACACACATGGGGAAACAGAAATTTTCTGTGTGAAGAGAAATACTTAATGCAATCCACAGCTGCATCTTATGCAGAAGAACTAGAGAAAGGCACCTGACGGTTCAAGTGGAATCAGTCCTACATTTGCACCAGCCACCAGAGGCACTTTCACTACCTTCTTGTAGTGTCTTCTACAATGAGAGGCTGGATTCAAGCCTAAAGCTAACAGGTCCAAGTAACAAAATGCCAAAGAAAGGAGAAATATCTTTCTAAATAGAACAGTATTTCTCTTACCAAGTCAGGGCTAGTGGGAAAAAAAAGCATCTTATTTATTTATTACTTATAAATACTATTAACTGCATCACTTTGCATGTGTGCTATCACTGACAGACAGGACCAAAGGCATCCCAGCCTCATGTCTGCAGTCTCAAGAATTTGACTTTTCTTTCTGAGCACTGTCATGATGAACCAAACCTTCCAGAGCAACAGACCCCAGCTGCCACACTATAACAAATGCATTTTATTCCTTTGTGATGCTGTCTCATTACATTTTATATGGCTAGGATGTGCACCCTTGAAAAAGCTTTACCTTTTGAAGTCTGCCTCATTAGTCCTTTCTGGTTCTTTCGGAAATTCTGCCAAAAAAACTTATTTTTCTTTTTCCAATCTGCTTTCCCTAAAAGGAAAGTGGAGTGGGGGGATGAGGGGAAAGGGGAAAAGAATTTTAGAAAGAAATATTAGTTAGTAAATTCTAGAGAAGCTTTCAAGCATTACATTGTATTTTTAAATGAGAAACAAGAATAAAAAACCCTCAAATTTTCTGGTTTTCTTAATTTATTCGGTACTAGAACTATGTTGATGTAGCTATTTCAGAGAAATGCACATTCTTTTATGATTTGCAATGCTATAGAGGACTGAGATAAGCCAGTAACTTAGATACTTTTAATTATAAACAGAAAATATTTTGCATTAATTTTGATGTCTGTTGAGTTGTTAATGTCAAGTCTGGAAGTGTTTTTGAAGTATTTTGTTGGTTTATTCTCTTTAACTGAATCACGATTATGCAGTTTAAGCCACAACTCAGACAAGTGACTTTCTAGTATGCCTGTGCATAGCTCTAGAGAAAAGAAATAATTAACATATATACACACATAAGCACACACGTGCGCGTGCGCACACACACACACACACACATTCTGCTACTTGGCATGAGATCATCAGCTACATCTGACTCCTGCTCTCCCTATATGCCTGGACTGTACAAGGCTGGGTCTCTAAGTCCACTAGATCTCCATATGGATTGATGACTTCAAAGTAAATAATTTGCTCTAGAAAGAAAAATGGGATTTAGCTCAAGGTAGGGCATATATTACTGTGTTCTGTTGAACTAAGCAGGGCGCATGCTATAAAGTTTATGTCACCTGCAAATGAACATACTGTGCCTGATCCGGCAGAAATGCTACTGACAAAGAGCTATTAGTATTTAGGATCTTGCCCTGGATGACCTAGAGCTGGGCTTGCCGACTGTCTGAAAAACTGCTTAAGTTTAGACTGTGTGGAAATATCCCTAGAATACCATTAAAAGGAAACAAACGAGAAAAACCTCCCAGTTTTATTTTTCTTTTCCAATAAGCACAAAAAAAAATTTCAGAAAAAAAGAAAGAGACTCTAGCATGACATGAATAAAAGTAACAATGAACCCCCGTTATTTACTGGTGGTGGTAAGTTTTGGAATACAAAAGGACAGGCTAGCAGTGATCTAACATGCAAACACTTTCAGTTCAATAGAACAAGTCAAAAGATGCATATTTATCACATGACAATGCTGGCTGGGCAGTTTTAGTGATCACTGAGACACTCCGCATCAAACTGAAAGCTGCTGAGACTCGCCCTCCACACACACAAATGCTGCTGACTTCTGCCAGC
The DNA here is from genome assembly GCA_013397815.1 of Aleadryas rufinucha. Lineage (NCBI taxonomy): Eukaryota > Metazoa > Chordata > Aves > Passeriformes > Aleadryas > Aleadryas rufinucha. Next base: position 891,516 of record VZTH01013939.1, on the reverse strand, counting down.
TCTTCACATCCCAGCACAAGCAAAACTCAAAAGCTGTTTAAGAATTCCATAGGAGTATCAAATAAAATGAAATATACTGACCTACAGAGCCTTCTTCCGAACTTGATTTATGAATGGAGAGCCTAGGACAAAAGAGAGAAATGGACTTATTGATGCAGGCTTCTCAGATTTCAGGGGAGCTGTTTGGTTACAGTAAATTATAGTTTCCAAACCATATATCATGAGCTGTTTTCTCTTCCCTTTTCTCCCCAACACAGCAAGTGGGAAACAAAAACTGAACCTACTGGTCTGACCACAGTAACTGAGCTTCCTTCTTAAATGTGCCTTTTGTGACCAGCACAGAGAAATATATACTGACAGAAACCAATGGTTAAGGCAAAGGATTTTGCCAGGGATTCTTCAGAAAAACAATTATTCACATAGTTTCCCCACTTGCATTTGCAAAACAGCAATTTTGCTGCCTTAGAAACTGTAGAACTGTGATGATGCACTTGTTTAGCTGTACACCAATTTTCAGCCTATTTGGTTTTTATCTGACAATGCTCTACAAATATGTGCTCATTAAACCTCCAGAAGCCACCACGTGGAAGACAGTAGTAGAGATTTAAAGACAAGGTGAAGAAAGTTTGTCCAGACCCTATGAAGTGCAACCGTAGCTGACTGGAGACTCCAGCTTCTTTCTCCCAAATCCCTCCTGTGTGCTTTCTCACCAGTGTATGCTCCCTTCCTCAACAGCTAGCTGGAGAGACTTAGTCGAGTCCAGAACATGGGCTTTACAAACAACCCACTAAAATAGTAAATAAATCTTTTGTTCTTGGTCTTTATGTTCACTGAATCAGTTTTCCAGAATGGATTCCAACTCGGTGCCAACAGTTCATTGTGAGATCTCTGATGAGACAACATCGCCCCGCTTCACCGCCTTTTTCTTCTGTCTGCATAAAAGGAGCTAACAGAAATTACCAAACCTTGCGTTCTTCATTGAAGCCTTCCTATGGGAATTGCTATTTAACCACGCTGCAGCAAGCCAGGGAAATGACTTCTGCCAGCATCAAGGGCTTTGCTGGAGGCTCCATGTGCAAAGCATCACTGTGGTGTCTTTGCTGCGGGCTCGGCCCCGCGACATGCCAATGTCCCATTGTGTGGTGGCTGTACTGTGGTCATGCAGGATGGAAACACACACACCCCAGCGTACCAAGGAGACCTCAGGCCAAACCGTTCTCTGAATGAGGCCATATAATAACACACATATGGCACACTTGTTGCTGCCCATGCACAGTTGTCAGCTGTCTGCACGGGCTCCTTCAGCTCTCTCAGACCCCCAGCAGAGGGCACTAAAGAGTTTCTGATCAATTCACTAAACCACTTGAAGGGAAATTATAGTTCAAGCCAGGTCGGTGTTTAGAAGACGTAAGCAATTACTGGCCAACGTCTTGTAAGCCGGAAATACATGCTCATCAATTTGCAAAGATATCATTAAAGGGGAAACGAGACAGTATGAAGTTTCAGTGTGATTTAGTAATTCATCTAGACAAGGAGGGTCTGGCATAGTGAAGCTCTGAAAATGTGACCTCTTTAAAACTCAGACTGATCAGAAATTTAATCCAGCACAAACTGCAAACTAATTAAAGCAAATAAACTTCAAATTTTTAGTGCACCAGGAGGAGGGAGACATTTGCTATTTTCCTTGCTGGTGTTTACTCTTGAAGGGGAAAAGTCAATAATATGCCACCAGATGCTTACTTTTTAAGAAGCCTGGTGAAAGGTGAAAAATACAAATCCCATACTTCCTGGATACAAATTTCCAGAAAAAGCCCTTCAACAGGGCCAGGAATTCATCCAGACACTTCAAAGTAAAGTTGACAGCAACAGTATTTTTCTAAATAAAGGTAAATCAGATAAGAAGTGTGTGGAGTTGTATATGGAGACTTATTTTTATGAAAATCAAGCTCTGTTGGAACTGATAGAATTAATCCACTACGTGTTTTGCACGAGCATAGACTCCACCCATCAAGCAATTATTCTATTTTAAATGAATTTAGTATCCATGAAATGTACCAAATCACCATCCTTAGGAAATGAAATCTGTTAACAATCAGAACTCTGCTTCACTAGTGATATCATCCCCAAAGTGGACAGTTTCTAAGGCAGTCTCTTGTGCTCTGTGGCCTCCAAATCCATTTTAATCCTCTTCTTCTCTTGCACAGTTGCCAACAACGATGCAAGTAAGCAGCAGGTGTAGCGGCAATGTTTGTGATGTGGACATCTGTTCAGGAGGCATTACCCTGCGGCCACCAACTCATCATAAACTGGCCTCCAAAGAAGGGGAAGGGCAGTAGGAGCAAACCTCTGCTGTGCCTGAACCGGAGGGGGTGAGGAGAAAAGCAGGATCCACAGCAAGCAGACCACCTTCTCATTTGTAACTGATTTAAGAACTATGCTGAGTTTCATCAGAGGATGCAAATTCCAATTATCATTTCACGCATTCTTTAAAGAGGAAATCTTCCATGCCTGGGCTGACCTTGAAAATGCTAACAGCTGCTCTGAAGAGATGGAAATGCCAACAAAACTTACCACTTGCTTTTTAGTTCCACCGGACAGTTCTAATGCTTAAAAATCCTCAGTGAAATCAATCAAGCATTTTATTTCCTAGATGACTGGTGAAAAATTCCAGACTACCTTGGAGTCACTGTATGTTTGATTTGCAAATTACACTCCCTTACTCTGTTAAATCTGCAGCGCTTCTGTGAACGTGCACTGAAAGTGATTTGTGTTCTTCCATTCACAGACTGATAACTTGTACTGAAAGTTAATGATGCAGTGACACTTGGCAGAAGTTTCAGCACTGGGTGTCTGAAAGGGAGCCAAATGCCATTACTCCACCATGGAGGCCTTCATTTTTGTTGTGGTCTGATGTACAACTTCATTAGCAAGCTTTCACATGAAATGTACTCTGTCACCGCATAAAGCAGAAGAAATGTATGGGTATATGTTCACACAATGAGGAAGAAAACAAGATTTACAGCCAGAGGCAAGGAGTATTTTCTTATCAACTCATAGTCTCTGGAAGTGGGCAGCAGATGGGGTCAAAACTTTAATTCATTAATCTCACAAATCCTAAACCATCTCTAGGCCAGTACTTTGTGCCTCTTTGAGCCAAAGTGCTGAAATAAACAAATGAGAAAAAAACCTCAAAAAAACCCAAAATAGAAAACACAATATATAATCTAAAAATGGAGCTACTTTTGAGAGTACCCAAATATTACTGCCTTAGAGAGTTGATGGGTTTGAGCAGAATTTAGTAAATTACATCAGGCCACTCAGTGATCAGTGACACAAAATTTAGTAGCAACGGCTGGAGAGGAGAACCTGGACAAGGAACTTGTTGATTAGAAAGACTGGCTTAACAGAAATGAGTTTACGTTCAACACTAAAATGTACAAATATACAAACAAGACGGACACAAAAGTCAGTCTTTCAAATGCTGGAGGTCTGCAAATGACAGAGTACCTGGGGATACCAGGTGGAAAAGGATGACTGAGAAAAAACCTACACATTAATCCTAAAAGGCATAAGGATGGGAAATTCCAATAGCAGTACGAAGAACACGAAAAACAAATATATATGTGAATGGCTATACAACCATCATTATTCATGCTCCAGAAAGATGAGTTCAAACTAGATGTGGTAAAGAGAAAGCTATTAGAATAGCCAGGGAACTGGACAGCTTATCTTACAAAAGAAAGCTAGAAAAGTTTAGCCTGTCTAATTGGAAAGCTTCAAGAAGATTAATAAATCAGGCACAGGAACAAACAGACACATGCTGGAAAAAACTAGAAAAGAGAAGCTAACATTTCCTAACTACTTGGACAAACTTCCAACAGTAGGTAGAGAAAGAGAGGACAACTTCAAAAACCTAATGAACTGCATTTATAGGAGGCTGCTTGAAAGAAAAGAGACCAGAACAGACATCTTAGACACTGAAGATGGCAATCGTCATAAGGATTGCCTCTGGAGGGCACTTTTGGTTCTTGTTTTGCAGCCTGGGGGCTTTTTAAGAGCAGCCTGACATCTAAAATGGTCTCTGAATCTTATCTTTCCATAAAAGTGCTGCACTGGGGATAACATTGTTACACCTAAGCAATACCTTTGAAACCTGGAAATGGTCTCCAAAACTTGGTGCACAAGGAAGAATCAATGCACACATTCGGTTCACAAGCCAACTAAGTCAGTTTGATTGTTAAGACTGATTTTAAGTACGCTACAGCTTTCCTGTTAAATCTGGACTGATTCTGATCTCAGACAGAAAAACACTGGGCCTAATCTTGCATAGAGAGTGGTTGATTTTACAAGAGACATAGTCATACATGCCCCAAGAACATGCTGGTACTCCACAGAACTGGGAAAGGAAACAAATGACACCATGCGCTGCTTTCATGAATGTGCCTGTTGATTTTTGAAATCTCATCATTCTCAAAACAGAACAAATCTGGGAACTGGGAATGACGGCCGTTTATACTTTAAATGCAGATGTGCTTTAACAAATGGTCGCGTCTCATTTATGGACCAGAAAATCCACAGGTGCATAGCACCATGTGATGATGAAACCACTACTGCTATCGTATTCGATAAACTGAGAGTGCCCCTCTCATTCCTTACCAACGATTATTTATAGAACACTGAGGAAAATGGTTTAGATGGGATTTTTGGTATACAAATATTATGCATATTCAGAGCGGTGAATAAACCAATGCAAAAGCCCATGCTGGCTCTGCTGCAAAGTCATTTGGTTATCCATGTGCATTAGAAATGGCCCACTTATATAATTAGTATGAAAAACTGACAGACTTGTAACTGCTCCTGACTGAATACAAGGTAATTTATCTAACTGGAGCTGGCACAGGGAAGAAAATGGGCCTTTGGTATTTTTATCAAATTTGCATGAACCTGAAGAGAAAGGAGGCCTGCAAGGTTCTGACCTTGCTGGCACCAGTGTGAGAAAGGGATGGAAAGCAAAGAGGTTTCATTCAATTATCTTCTCATTAGGTTTCCATAGCAATGGCTCTTTAAGCAGGTCAAAACTTTCTCAGTGGAAACAAACACTGAGCTGCTTGTGGGCCGTGCATGTGTGTGTGTACTCTGTAGCATCACCAGCATGGAAGTCACCACGCTGGTCCCACGGGCTCGGTCCGGGGACTGGCAGCAGGCAGATGGGGGTACGTCATGTATTTAATAACAGAATGCTTGGTCCCAGCCAGGGGGCAGATAATTGCCTGCTAAAAGCTCTTTGAGAGCAAAGAGCAGGGCCTAACGTTGCAGGCAATGCTTCCCTGCTCTCTGTGTATTGCTCACTACGTGCCGTCTCAACTCGCTGTGACAAGTCAGACTTTCTCGTGAAATGTGCCCTTCATACTTCCTTGTACAAAATTACCAGGCTTGAAATCTTCTTCCAACTGCTCAAAGGCACACTGGTTTCCCTCCTCACGTGTCCCAGGCGGCGTTTGGCTGGCCTCTCACTCCCATTGTGTGGGTTATTGTGGGAGTTTCCTGCCCTACTTCTCTTGAGGAGGCTGTTTAAAAGCAGCATGAATAATTTGCCTTTGACTAAATCAGGCCTCAAACAAGTGAAAACAGGGCCATACACATTCACTGATTCTTTTCGATTCCTGTAAGAACAGGGCATAAAAAAAATGTATCTTAAGTGCAAACATCTCAAGTACAAAAAGCTCTTATTTCTTTTTCTTCCAATATTCTTTTCAATTTTTAAACTACGCAAAAGGAAGATTTTATTCTCTTAGGAATTAAGTGCAGCCTTTAGCTACCTCAGTTTGGGGGATTTGTTTGTTTTTTGCTTAGTTCTTCTCAGTTTCTGCCCTCTCTCTGCCTCACATTTTCTTTCAGACCTGCACTCCTCTTTCTTTGCAGATGAGTTTACAAATACCTGCCAGAATTAATTTGGGCATCTGAGAAGTTGCCAGAATCTAAGCTGACAGAATTTAAGCCCCCCCATCCATGACTTGGAGGGATGATTTAATAACCTCCTGCATTCAAATCTTGACCTGCAGTTTGGATGCTGCAGGGAAAGAAGACTAGGGAATCAAGTGTCAAAAACTAGGGAAAGGCCAGTAGATTAGTGTACCGAAGGGGGCAGAATTGAGGCTTGCATGAACCTTTCTGCAGCTTTCATTGACAATCACTGTGGAAGATGGGAATGCTGAAATGTAGGCTTCTCCCAACCTTAGGTTGATATGGACTTCCACTTTATTCCATGGGACACTGAGTGGCTGTACTACGGCACATTCACTGCAAAAAATGCTTAAAACCAGAATCAGTCAATCGTCCCTCCTTCAGTGACAGCAGATACAATGCAGATAGCAGCCACTTGTGCTGTGGCCTCACTGCTTGCCCGTTAACAACCTCAGAGAAAGCCATAACGCCTGAGGAGCCCACAGCTCCAGCTGTGACATTCCCAACAAGCCATCAGAGCTCTGGCCAAAGTGTACGAATGTAACATGTGAGTGGCTCGGTACATCCTGCGCACACGGAGGGTGACAGACAATCGCCCTCAGGAGCAGCTGAAGTAGGGAGTTGAGGATGCAGCTGCCAGGGCACAGCAGCTCCCCCACGCCCGGGGAATGCAAAGCCCCTGAGCAATGTTGCCCTGTGTCACCTGCACACCACACATGCCTGCTTTTCTCCTTCTGCCTGACACATATGTTTCTGGCCAGTTCCCTGCTCTGGCAGAGTCTTGGATTTAGGTCTTGAGGATCTCAGGGTCAAGAATGTTTAAACTGTACGGAGCCACAGCCTGAGGAGTATAGCAGGCACTTGATATGAAGTGTGACCATTTACTGGTCAGGAGTGCCCTTGAGTGGTAGAGTTCAAGAAAGTGCAGGTGATTCACATAGGAGGTGACAACTCATAACACCCACTGCCACACAAAGTTGGTGGGAATGACTGAAGCATCAGATACAGGACACAACTGTTACCTCATGCATTGTTTGCATCCTTTCTTTCTCTAGCAACTGTAAAGAAAAAATTAGTATATAGGAATGTCTCTTCCTCATCCTATCTGTATGCAGTGATCTTGGGTCTCTCGCCCACTTCCTTTTCTTTCCCGGCAGTTCTCAGATACACCACATCTGAAACTCAGCCCAAAGGCTGATGGAGCAAACAGTGACAGCAAACAGATCTATTTCCAAAGAGGGAAAACACACAACTTCCTTTCTGAAACATCCCCCCAGTTCTTCTAAAAACAGGATGAGAGTCAGGATGCAGAAGCCTGAGTTCAGGGGACTCGGTTTAACCTGGATTTCCTGGCAAATATGCAGAGCTCATCAGTCTGTTATGTAGACTTGAATGCTCAAAAATGGTAACAGGCTAAAAATTGGGTTACATTGTTTAAATGCTCTGTTTACAATTATGAGAAAACCCTGCTCAGTCCCCTATCTGAGTAAACATCCTTGGGGTGTTGCCATCACTTTGAAATAATAGGAATTGTATATACAATACATCCCCAGATGAACATGGTATGGGGTCAGAGAAGTAACAGTAAATGCTAAAGAACACATTTACTGCATATTTTCTACACTGACGATTCTTCTAGCAAAAGCAGAAGTCAATGTGTCTGTATAGAAGCACCTGTGGTTCTGGGGAGATTTTTGTTTAAAATGAACAATATCAGTGTTAAAGATGCTGTTGCCACTTTACTGAAGGCACACTGAGAAACAGCAAAGTTACACTAGCACCACAACTGTCAGCAAGACTGCAGTTTAAAAGATGAAAATCTTGGAAAGGGCAGAGGGAAGTGAAATTTATTATTCAGAGAAGAAAGCTACAAATACCTCATTCCATGCTCTACATTAGTTGCTGACTATGATATGACTTAGAAACCTGGTGAACTGTGTCAATTTATAGAAGGAACTCCAGTAAGGCCAAGAAACCAGAGCAATTGTGAAGCAAAGCTTGAACAAACATGACTTTGTTTTCTGTTGTTTATGGATAGCTTTTCAGGCCACATCAGTACCCTTGCTGTTATTCACATAAATCTCAGAGGCTTTTGCCTCTGAATGAAGGTTTTTCTTTTGTTGACAGAACTAATCAAACAAAAGGCATATTTGGTAGGGCACATATAATGCATAGAGCAGGTTCACATATAGCTTCATGTAATTTTTTTGTAGTTTCATCTAATTAAGAGGAACAGCGTTGTCAGCAATAGAGGAAGGTAGTACTGCCCCAAATGCCTTCGGGGGGGACAATGACTCACAGTGACAAACAATTCTGCCTCCAGGCTCATTTAACCCCTTTGGCCTGCCTACAGGCCCTACTGCTGCTCATCTGTGTTAGAGCACATCACTCACTAGACAGATTGTTGAGCAACTTGCTGGACTGAGGGCACTGACTAATTCTGCACTGACTTTAGACCAGACTGGGCAGCAGGGTTAGCAATACTCAAGACAAGACTGAACATACACCACTTGTCCACACAAACAGGATTTTTTCCTACCACAGACCACCAAGGTTAATCTGTTTTCAGTGTGGTGTACAGTGGAGCCTGTTGGGCTCTCTCTTCCAGCTGAGCAGCACAGAAAAGGAAAACCAAACCAGGTTAAAGCAAACATTGCTTTTCCCAGGTTCCCTCAAAGCTTCCTTCTATCTGGAATGTCTCAATTCTGGCAAATTAAACAACCATCCAGATGTGTTATTTTAAAACTTTAGACTTTGGTAGCGTTAAGCTGTAGGGCGTGCAGGCAGCACTGCTGGGTGAGGGAGCTACTCAGAGTGACCATATTCCAGTCAGACACTTGCTCTCTCCTTTTTTCAGTACAGATTTTTCATTGGGACTGCCTTCATTTTCTAAAGCAACTTGCTCAGAACACCAGACCAGAAACAACTCATTTCATCCTAGGAAAACATTTGGATTTTCAATATGTAGAATTATAACTATTCTTGGATAAGCTTTTACTTGTGGAAGAGTACTCACAAAAACATATTTTCCAGCTCCTGACAGTCTGTACACCTAGTTTTGAACAAATCTTTCCTTTTGTCCCCTAAATCTCTTTGTGAATATGAGAAACCAATGCACATCTGCATCAAGTTTCATATTTGGCAAATTAGTCTTCTCACAACAAAAGAAGTTTTGTAGAAGGTTTACCCCACATCTTTCATGCATGAGAGGGACATAAAAACAGTGTCCTCCAAAGGGACAAGCTCCCATGTCTAGTAGCATGTCCACATAGAAAATTCAGATGAAAGCCATATACTAAACACTGAACCCCCACAAAAATGCTTGGGGCCAACATAACATCCTCCTCTGAAAAATATCAAATTCAACATGTTAGTAGCAAGTACAGATATGTTGGATGGGCTTGAAGTGGTCATTTTCCCACAGATCAATTTTATAAACTCTGCCTCCCTGGAAGAGGAAATTCCTGCGACAATTCAGCCTTCCAGGCTAGAGGGGTGAAGCCAGCACTGATGTGGCCACTGATGCTGTCACAAATATCACAGGCCTGTATAATTTCAGGTTTGAATAATTTGTACAGTATTGAGTAGATACAGTTTATTATTTTCAACACCTTGTCCAATTACTGTGCATCACATGGCCTTGCTTCTTATTGTGCAAGTATCTGGCACAACCTGTCCGGCACCAGTTTCACATATATGATCAGGTTAATCACATACACCCTTCTACAAATCCTCAAATGGCACACTTCCACTCTTGAAAGGTCCACAAAAATCACGTGTCCCTTTCATCTGAACTAAGATAATATAATTTCCTTTCAGTGAGGTAAATGGGCTATCTCAGAGGAGTCACTCAGGAGATGTTTTTGCAGATACTGTCTTCTCACTCAGTTATTTGTGGTAGAACACCTACACAGAGGCACAACTTACGAAGCTGGCTAGAAAATGTAAGTGGAGTTTTTTCCAAGTTGTGTGCTGTCCTCCTGCGAGATCTTTATCTCATTATTACCTGAGGTAGGATTATGATATTTACCCATGAGTAAAGTGCTTTGAGGCTGACAGAAAAGTCATATGATTATAGGATAATCTTGCAGATTTATTTCCCAGATTACAGTTCCCATTTACTTGGCACTTCTGGTTTCATTATAATGTTGGACAGCCAGGTATCCTTCATGGATTCTTTTCCATATTTCAATATCTGAAGCACAAAGTATTAAACTCTAAGACTTCTAGGCCTTCTCTTTCACCAGCATGCAATATGGGGGCAGTGATGGTACCCAAGGTAAAATTCACCTTATCTGTCTTAGGCAGTTTTGAAAATGAGCATCTACCTCAAGCAAACCATCTCTGCTTTTCTCTCTGAGTGATGAAGCAAGACAAGGCACCTCTTAAAGACAATTTATCACATTCTGAGACCTTTAGCATCAATCAGCTTCCAGAAGAGTCCCAAGGAAGCCCCTAAGCCGTTGTTCACTTCCACACAACTGACTCCTATAGGGTCAGTGCTCAGGCAAGTCCCATACGCCGCATCCACCAAAGGTCGCTCTGGGACTCACAGTCCTCCAACTGAACTAGCAAAAGCAAGGGCAGAAACCTTCCTATTACTGCCCAGTGATGAAACACTAGAGGATATTCAAATGTGTAAAACGTTGCATCCCATCACAAATGGATGCCATGTACTCCCTCTGAACTGGTCCCACTTCTGGCACTACCCCATGAAAGTGCAGGCAACTGGACATAGTGTCAGTTGTCTTCATGCACCACTGCACGTTACCCTCAGCAGCAGAGATCCAAGATCTTGGGATCAAAGGAAGGAGGCGCAGAAAACAAGCACACACATTGCAGCAGGAGGTGACAGTAAACAGAAACCCTCTCAGTCCTCACAGAGAGGTTTTTATTAAGGACGCTAAAATTAAAGCTTCCTTTCAACTTGGTTTTAAATACTTCATTCCCTTGGCACCTTCTTCAAAAGCACAGTTACAAACCCAGGAGTGCACAGGAAAAGGAATGCAATGTAAGTTTGTAACTCTCCCTTCTCCTCACCTGTCTTTTTTTGGCTGCATTTACGTCTAGTCAGAGAAAGTAACTTTTAAAGCAGGTTTAATTTGCAGAGAATGTGAAATCACTGATGTTCCTCAGAAATGACTACCAGTTATCTTGCTGTATGCACACCCCTAGTGCTCACAGAAGAGAGAAACAATACCCTTCCCTTGACATAAAAACCCAAAATAACAGAAGGCCAAAAGTGAGGAAGGAGCATGTTCCAAAACAGGTTTCATTCATAGTGTCTGGACCTGCAATCTAGAAACATCAGTACAACCTAAAATTAATTTACTCCAAGGAAAAAGAAAACGTACCAAATTCCCCCTCCCTCCTTTTCTCACTTCCTGTGCCTTCACTTACTTTCTTTCAGTGTCGGGTGTTGATGCGGCGCTGCTGAGACCAAGAGACTCCTGCAAGAGAAGACATGCAGCACTGAGAGCAGACACTAGAGAAGCCTTTACCCAATTTATGCAGAATATCAAATTAAAGAACAAACAAACAAAAGTGGATGATCAAAGTCTAAGTGCTTACCTCAATCTGGGATCGCAGCTGTAGAGATGTGGGGCTGGCATCAGGTTTCTCCTAAAATACAACAAATATCAAGTTTAATGAAATATCCAAACACCAGAAAGAAGAAATCTGAAGGGGAGAAAAAGGGAAAAGAAGGAGAGTAACAGAACCAAGAACTATCTCAAAACAGTTCATACATGGAATATTAACTACTCCAGAAGAAACTGCTTTCAGAATAAATTTTGAAATAATCCAGTAAAACAGATAATTTCATACTTATCATTAGAGAATACAGAAAGTTAAACTGCCAAACAGAAGTCATTCAAAACAAAATACAAAGAGAGGTGTTTTATTTTCACTAGATCACTGCACAATTTGTTACATAAGTTCAAGTGCAATTTCCAAGAAATTACCTTCAGGAAAAAATTGGCATTAAAAGAACATTCTCTGAGGAAAAAGTTCTGAGAGGATGCAGAGACCTTTCAGCAAGACCAGTTTCTCACACAGACACTCGTCAACAGTATGGAGTTCAAATCACTTTTCTACAAACAGCTAGGATATAACTATCTCCTCCAGAACTCAGTCATCCAGGCTCCCTTTGCAGTTGATGGAGAGACACAGAAACCCTTACAGAACAACTTGCCCAACGGGTTTCATCTACCTCAAGTTAGATGAGGGAGTCCCACTGGTGGTATCTAATTTAAGACTGCAAGCCAACTGCCTAAAAGGCACATACTATTAACATGTCTAGCTGAAATCAGTGGGAAAACTCCAGTTAGAATGGGGGAAGAGAATATAGCTGTCAGTAGTGAGAACTACACTTGGTTGGTTGATCTTCATGTGAAATGGCGGGGTAAGCTACTTCCTGCTTTATTCTCAGCCAGCCCTAGCCCTTGTGAAGTTATTGCAAAGTGAATTCTGTAACTTACTCATCACAGCTGGGTAAGCAGTACTGTACATGCTTCAAGAAAATAAAAAAAAAAGGACATGGATCTGTTTCTCAGTACTGAAGGACTTCTTGTTCATGCATTCCTCAGCCTACATGTAAAACTCTTATCTCTGTGAAATTGTACTTCCTATGCCCTTTGTTTACACAAAGGGTGACAAAACATTCTTGGGATTTAATTAAAAAAAAAAAGAAAAAAGAAAAAAAAAAGAAAACCAGACACAATTTTCTGGAAATGCAGCCTTTTAATACTAAACAGGAAATTACCACTGACTGTCATGAAGTGGTGTTGGATTAACTCCACTCTCAGGAAGTCTGCAAGATCTAGAGTAGGAAGGAGACTGCTCTGCCATCACACAATGGAGTCAGCTCGCACTGCTGGCCACGGCAGCCAGGGAGGGCACAGGATGGCTCACGGCCATGTCCTTGCTCGTATGCAAGGCTGACACTGGGTCACTGCTCTGCTGGGGGATTTTGCCTGATCATGCATTGTCTGCTTATCTGCTTCTGCTGATTTTGTAGCACACAAAGGGAAATGAAGTCCTTGAGTGAAAGCGGACATGAAAAGGCGATCACGTCCACTTACTGACAGATCCAACAGGACTCCTCTAGTCAGGCAGAAGCTGGACCAAGGCCAGGGAAATTCCACAGATGTTCACAGATCACAAAAATGAAATTAGCTATTTGGCACCAGGCATCCCTCTTGTTCTCTATTAGTTCTGTCAAAATGGAATCTAAGTTTTGCATCTGGAAAAGGCTGCAGGCACATTGCTGCCAATCCTCCTCAGACGCTCTCCAACCCCTGTCTAGCTCTTTGCAAGGAGGGAGAGAAAGACAAGCTCCATGATCCAAACACTTGCCATTCATGAGCACCTCATTTGCCCACACACTGCTCCACTGATGAGAAAAGGAGCATTTTATCAGTTTTATGTTACAGCTTCGGTATGCCAGTCAGGAGAATCCCTCATGTCCCCAACATGCCTTTAGATGCCAAACTCCTGATGATTTGTCTGTTGTCTTAAAAAGCTGCTTACTGCAAGTGTTTTGGTTTTTTTATTATTCAAACATGCTAGGTTTTTTGTAAATTACCATTTATAAGAAACTGCCTGGCCTCCCACGACAAGTCTTTTGCTTGAGCAGTTGCTCGTGAAGTTGAAGCCTGAAAGAAGTTGAAGCCTGAGACTACAGTTAGATGTAAAGTTACTACTTTCAGCATAAAACTACTCATGTGGACACTCAGCTGTATCCCATGTAACTAAATCCTAAAAAACCTGACTATTACTTTCTTTTTTCTCATTTGCTGTCAAGCCCACCCTGTTACAACAGGAGCTGTTTTACAGGACCAAGATGACTGTGGAGGGCAGAAGCAAAGACAACTTTCCTCTCCCTCCTCTAGAGCTCTACTTTGCAATGCTGGAATGCAAAACACCTGATAGACCTGCACTGTTGTGATTAATATTCCTACCTGCCTTTCCAGCAGAATGATATTTTTTGCTATTGCTACTTACACAAGAAACCAAAGGAAAATACTTAGGGAAATAGTAATCTCAACTAAACTTCTGGCTTAGATCTGTATCTAAGAGACCACAGAACTTTCATCAGCCTCGAGCAATTCTATTTATTTTGGTTAAAATCCATTAAACCTCACATTAAACCTCACTTTAAAATCCACAGGTTGTGTTGACTTTAATCCATCAGGATCAGGGCCCTTTTTTACCAAAGGCTAATTCTAGAAGATTGAGTAAATGTTGTACTGTTGGCGTGTTCTCCAGCACGCTATATGATCTTTTCAGAAAACATTTTTAAAGGTTAGTTTCATTAAAGTACATCTTTCATCCTTCTGAACCAAAACTTAAAAATGAAACAGAGGATAGCCTGGGCTCACAGGAACAGTGGCTGCAGTAAGAAACATCCCTAGCCTGCATTTCCAGAGCTCTTGTCTAGACAAAGCAGGCATCAGAGCAACAGGTATTTTCTGTGGAGCAGCCTGCTGCCCCAGATAACTGCCCTCCACATGTTCCCATAAAGCTTGTCTGAGGTGTACCAGAAAATTCACATCACCTACATGCTACACAGTGTTCTGAAGAAACGCAGTGATCTGAGAAAGTACCTGATCGCGTGCAGACTCCTCAAGCTACACTATTAAATCTGGTGTTTCCCAAAAGTGACTGATTTACTTGCATGGTTTCTGGATTTAAGGGGCCCTAGGCAGGGCATCTATCCTGTACCCAGAAACTGTTGGTGCATGTTGAACTCGTCCAATACACCACTAAAATCAGCAACTAAGATGTGAAGATTCTAGAGAAACTGAGATATTCATAAATTGTATCCAATCCCCAGGGAACACATTAGAGGGAAGGCAAACAGTGGCTTAGCACCAGCTTGTCCAGTTCCCCTCGAGGTCCAAGATCAGCACAGCACAGAATCTCAAATACTGATAAATAAAGCCAAGGGGAGGTTTTAAAAATTAGTAATGCTAATAGCCTGTAGAGTAAGCCCACTGAATTTAAACTAGGGATTCCTCCATCAAGTCACCTACATCTGATCTAAAACAATCTCAGCTTGCAGAGGAATTTTGTTCTCCCACCTTTAAAGCCATTTCTTAGCAGTCCTGTTTCCTTCCCGTTTCGTCCTTCATCCAAAGCCAATGCCATCAAGAGGACGGGCACAGGACAAGGCCCTGAGGTCCTGGCTGAAGCTGTGATCCGGCAGCTGGAGGAAGGGACGGATGGCAGGCGTTGCACGGCCCAGGTACTGCCTGGGATCACCAACCCTTCTGCACTGCGGGTGCCACAGAGAGCGACTGCAGAGCCACACTGGTACCCTGGTGCAGGAGTGCAAGTTGGTGAAATGCTTTTTACAAATCTCTCACATTGGAAGAAAATGGGTGTAGTAAGCTTAACAAACATGATTTGCAGCTTATGCTTCAAGCCTTTAGTTATGTGCCTTAGAGCTCAAGAAAGAAGCTTCCTTCACAGGTAGCTTTTTTGGCCTACTTTGTACACTGAATTTATGTGATCATTTGCATACATTTTCTTTTCAAATTACTGCAGGCTTCTAAATACTGTGATTTTGGTTTTATATACTTTCCTCGTAAAAATCTTCAAAACAGTTTTGCAACCATTTATGAGCTAAGTCTGAAAAATGCAACTTGGAAGAAAGTACAAAGCACAAAATACACAGGAAAGAAGCTGAAAAACCATTTCCTGCCCGGAATGGCAGGTTTTGAATTCATGAGGGACTTTTCCTTCCATAGTTACTTCAGTTCACTTGTTCTGTATGTAATGTAACAGATAAGAGGCATATCACAGCCTATCTGAAGGCATTGCTGTTCTGCTCCTGAAATACACAAGCACAGCAGAGAAGAGCATCTCAAAGGAAACTTGGTTATCCAGGGTATGGATCACACATTCTAGGGGAAATGTGCGTATTTTAATTACTTACACATTAAGCTACATCTATCCTCTGCGACACCACAACTTAGTTTAGGAAATTATATTCATTGAATTAATCCCTTCTAATTACAAATTCATGAACCTCTTCACAATTTCTGCCACAGGAGCTGTATCCATTTGAATTATATATTTAAGCACTCCTCTGCAGATCCCATGACAGGATTAATCTCACTGTGCAGACAGGAAGTGTGCAAAGTGAGACCCAGGTGAGTGCTGGGAAAATTCAGTGACATAACCAGTAAAAAGGAGAGGACTAAAATGCTCATAAATGTATAAATAATTTTATGAAACCATTTCAGCAGGTGTAAATAAGGCACATACAGCAGAAAACTTCTGTGAGAAAATTCTGCCAGCCTTTCCCCAAATGTTTCCTCTCTTTACTCTGAACATGCATTACATGTTCTAGTCTAGCTTCTAAAATGATTAAACAAAGCTGTATCTGAAAGGCAGCAGAGCACTGGAGGCTTGTAAGAGTTTGATTTACTTTGAAAGCAATAATTCTGCTTGGAGTCCTCCACCACACTCTACATTGCAGCCTCTGCAGAGGTGCTGGGGAAGACACAGGGAAGCTCCTGTAAGGAGACAGCACAGGTATTCAGGTGTCCAAGTCACTAGATATGAGCCACAGGTCAGAATAAAGAAATAAAAAAAGACCTATTCCTGTGTCAACCATCTCAGCAAGTGTTTGAGGGAACTAACAATTCAGTGCGATTCCAGTGGTAGAGATTAGTTAAAGTCCCATTTTGAGTTTCAAACCACAAACTCTGGACAATCCCCTTAGATGTTTCAGTGAAGAAAGGTTTTTCTGCACCATTGCTCTTGCACATTAGAGCCTGAGCTGACACATGCTAAATGAAAATATCCTGCAGCAGCAGCAAAACTCTGGATCAAGGAAATGAGTTGTGCAGGAGGGATGGTTAAAAAAAAAAAAATTTCAAACAATAAATACTTCTATGCATGAAACAATAGTCCAAGTGTCTCAATGCCTCATACAGAAGTGCAGACATAGGTAAACACTTAGCTTAACTACTGATGAAATGCACCTTCAGAGAGAACACGCTGTTCGAGCACCCACATGTCTGCTTTTAGTATTGGAGAGGGAAGAAAAATCCTGCCTCTCCGCTTAACGCAAACACCAGAATCTATCGAACCTAACACATCTTGGGGCAAACATAGGATCCTCTCTCTCCCCATTGCCAACAATGACAGCAGAAGGGTTTTTATCACCCATCTCAAATACACTGCATTCAACACTAAGGCTAGGAGCAACACAGCTGGAAAACATTCCACAAAGATTTTGAAAAACATAATTCATTAGCAATTACAGAGAAACTGCAGCTTTTGTAAAGCCCTGTAACAACAAAAAGTGAGGCAGTGACAACACATAAATTCACTTGTTACAAACAGAAGCAGAGTCCAGCAAAATTATGGCACAAACACAGAAAAGCCTCAATAGAAATGGGCTTCTGAGAAAGGAAAATCGATATGGGAACAGAGCATTCTGCAGCAGGGAAATCAAATACCTTCTGATCAATTTTCCACACAAGATGAAGCAAGCCCAGAACTATGGCAGCTATCTTTGTGCTAAAAACATATTAATATAGACGCCAGTATGTGATTGAGACACAGCAGGTCTTTGATGCATTTTACACTCAGTACTCGAATGGTACAATACCAAAGTGGTGTCGCTGGCATGAACTGCCTCTGTACTAGAGCTCTATAAAAAGGATGAGTAAGACCTGCCATCTTTGCCTAAAAATCCTTACATTTGTCAGCACTGACTTTTATTGTCCAGGTAAGGCCAAAAAGAACTTTTGCGAAATAATGTTGGAAAACACAGTTAAACACATGGGTTTCCAGGGAGGACTTTATGATAGAGAGAGTGGTTTTGGCATCAGGAAGAGCTGTAATGTTTCAGAGGAATGAAAAAACCCTAAACAAACCACAAGAAGAATCAAGAATGGTTAAATGGGAAGCCAAAGAGGACTCAGGATGTGACACAGACAAGGGAGGCGCGAGGTGAAGCCCAACTGGATACTGCCCAAATGGGGCCCTTCTTGTTCAGGAGCTGACAATGGGCCTGGGGAACAGCCACCACTTCCCTCAGTGAGAGGGTTTTGTCCTGCGGGAAAAGCACAACAAAAGGAAGAGAGAAAGTAAATGAACAAACAAGCAAGCAAACAACAGTTTGTCACAGGGTACTTTGGGGTAGGAACAGTCTGGTCAGCCAAGCACAGATTCCTTGCCCCAGTGCTGGCCCTCTGGCGAGGACAGCTAATGGCAGCACACTGTGCTTTGGCCACAGTCACCTCCTGAACAAACAACCTCAATTAATTAGGAAAGCAGCACCTCTGTGAGCCACACGTCCCTATCACCACCACCCTGCAGCCTGCTTGCTGTAACTGTGGGGCTAGGAATTTCGAGTGGTTTTGAAGTGAAGCACTCACTGATAAGATGAGAAAACAACCGCAAGCAGCTCCTTGCTATGAAAGCCGTGGCTGAATATGGCAAACCTCTTTCTGCATACCAATGGTCCTGATTTGTTTTTATGTGCTCTTCAAGTTCAGGACACCTACTTCTAAGGGTCAGTGATGTTCTCCATTTCCCTCTGCAAAACACTTTTCAGATCTTACCAATTCTTCATTTTCATGTAAACAAAGCTGTACTGCATTTCTATTAAGATTATTTGCCATTTTCTCAATTTCTCTTCAGTATTTCCAAGAACAACAAAAGATGTGTTTTCTTTTTGAAAAGTGGCAAGGAAAGAGAAGGGGAAGCTCAGACTTTGACCAATGCCTCCAGGAAAACTTCTACAGCCATGCTATAAATCCTTTCAGACACACCATGGAAACAGAGAATAACAGAGGTCCACTGTCATGTTTGTATTGATGCTGTACTTGGGTACCTACATGCCAATATCCATGTCTCGAGCACATGGCATTTCAGATGATCTATACTGCAAATGAATGGAAGCTTTTGTGCTGGATGAATCAATACGCTCGAGGCTCAGGGATTCTTGTAAAATGTGTTGTTACTGTAAGACTGATGACTTTTTACAAGTATACCCCCATTCACATCATCACTGTGATAGCTAACATTTAAAAACTGTACGTTGTTTTCACTTTATGTTGTACCAAACAATAATTTACCAAGAAGATCAGAAACTAAGTTGACTTTGAGTTACTAAGGCCTTAAAAACCCTGGTACAATTAAGGAGAAGGTAAATCAAGAGAAAACACTGCTTATTAAGAGATCTAGAAACATTTTTTTTGTATTACCACAGATGCATGGAGTATCAGCAATGAAGCCCCCATTTAAGGGGGGAAAAAAGCCAAAATTTTGCATTAATTTCATTCTGGGAAAGCAGTGATTTGCTTTACTTTGTTAAAAAGGAGACAGATTTTTTTAAAAAATATTAAGGTTATGCAGTGCAAAGCAAAGGATATTTTAAACTTCCTCACACTTTTAAATTTTTTTTTTCTGATTTATGACAAACTGATAAGCTGAAAGGCATTTTGAGTCAGAAACTTCCATCATACAGTCACTGCAATGTGCAGTAGAATTAGACAGTTCTCTCAATTTTTTTTTTTTAATTGAGACACCTCACATTGCAGAGACTTAAACCCAAACCCAAATATACATGAAAAAGATCCAACTCTTTCTGTTAGGTTCTTTAGCTGTAGAAGGCAAACCCAAAATTCAAAACTCAACATCATTGTGGGCAGTGGAAGAAATCTGTCTCAATCCTGTGTTTCTACAACTGCTGCTCTTTGAGCTGCCTGTGGCTGCTGTCAGGTCGTGCTCTTCAGAGCTCCTGACTTCCTCTTGGCTTCATAAGCCTCTAAAAGAACCTGCATCTACATCCACGTTTCCAGTTTTTAAAAGTCTGTATGTATAGATGTGCATATACCTGCTCCATTGGTTTTTTTAAAACATGAAATTGAACCTTTCAGAGCACAACTGAAGCCCTTACTTAATTCAACAAAATCGATTTAAGACTTTCTCACATCCAGCACAGAATTTCTGAAAATTTTAGTGCTATTGCTCAGGGAATGGATTTAACTTTGAACTTTTTAGGGAAGTGAAAGAATCCAGTGAAAAACAAAACAAACTCCAAAACCACAAACAACACAAAAAACCCTGAAAAACACAGAAAAAAAATCTCAAACCAGCCCCACCAGGAAAAAGAGGCAACAGAACCACGTAACAGAGAGTTGCGCTGAGTCAGGACCTGAGCCACATTATCCCTGGCAAGCAGTCTTATCACGAGGCTGTGCCCACATGCACATTTACTGGTTTTCTCATATTTCCATGAAGAAATTCAAACAGCCTACTGTTGCATCTTTTTGTGCAAAAATAATTACATCAAAATTATAAACATTTGGGCAAAAGAGATTCTTGCTTTCCAACTGACAATAAGACTGTACTTCTTTTTTCCTCTTTCAGAGGTTAAAAAAGCAGACATCCTGAACTCAGGTCTTTGTTGGCAGTAAGCCTTGCAGCCCAAGCTTTCAAGCCATCCATCCTCTGTGATTTAGAGTGGGCAGGCCCTTTCTGCTGATTTGCACTATCACTATAATTTTCTAAATTCAGTTCAGTTCCCCCTTAGTGATTTCTATGTTCATTATTTCATGAGAGGACCACAGTCAAAAAGCTTTAACAACATGAGATATGCTGTGTATTTCAGGACTTATAAACATGGAGGGCTGGTGGAGTTTGACCCCCCTTTCAGCCACTTTGACAATGGAAACAGCAGGAATACAAATGAGAAAAGGTCTTGTAAAAAAATTTCTGTCAGACAAACTTGTGTCAGCGTACTGGGAACTAACTCCCTAATAACATTTCTTTATTACAATAAACTTGCTCTGGAGAAACAGTTTATTTTAGGATCCTTTTTGAGAAGGCACTTGAAGCAGGAAAGAAACTGGTCATACTGGGAAAGGTTTTATTATAGATACATATTTTTACAATATGACTTTTACAACCATTAAAAAACCAGAACAAATGTTTAACTTGAAATCAAACTGGTTCTGTTTAGTAGGTTGATATGTGAAACTGAACACCTGAAAATTAAGACTGATAATATGAATTCATTCCCTAGAGCTGGGCACTGCACTGCTTGCTCTCAACCTGCTTAAAACGCACTCCAGGAATGTGAGGGGGTGAGGAGAGAGAGAAAAAGGTTGATAGTTGGATGCTAACTTCAAAGGCTCCTACAAAGTGAGAGGAAAATTAATTCCTTGAGCAAAAGAACTGAAAACAAATTAATCATATTAATGCAAAAAAAAAGGACTAGACCACAAATTGCTAGTCTGTACTTATACATTCTTCCTGCTATAAAAACTACCTTTGATAAGAGAAGTTTTAAATTAGCTGTTCTCTCTTTACCTTTGAAATTGAAGCCTGTATTTGATGGATGCTTTGGGCCAGAACCTTACTTAAATCTTCATCACTGGTCATCACATGATCATTATTACAGAACTAATTTCAAATCAACTCTGATGCATTTTTTAGGCTCAGAGTCAACATGGAACATTGTTCCCATCAGAGGGAAAAAATACTATTGAATGCCATTACACTATCTGGAACAATTTGGTTATTTACACAGTAGATTCACAACATCCCTATTTGAGATTATTAAGAAGTAATAACTGCTTTCTACACACTCATGACAAAAATTTTTAACTAGACAACTACTAATAGAAGTATTATTCATTTTCTATTTACATTTAAAGTAAGACTGGGATAGAAATTCATATGCTATCGATGGAGTAGTTAACAGGAACAGCCCCAACTGGTGGTGCAGCAAATAGGAACCTTTCTCTGTGGGATTACTGCTGCAGACTTTGCTTTGCAGGGTAATGGTGCGACAGTGACATCTGACAGCTCCAACACCACTCAGCACAACTGCTGCTAAGGGGTTAAATTAAAGGCTTCAATCACGCCATTAACAGCTCCCGCTGTTGGGCCAGGCTCCAGCCCAGCTGCAGAGCTCCAGCCAGTTTTTGCAAAGCTCAGCTGTTCTGCTGAAAAGGCACAAGTGGGCTCCTGCCACATGACCAACAATTGGGGTAGAAGGTGGGGTTTGCCCTGGCATACAGGCCAAACAGAAGAGAAGTACCTAACACAAGTTTCTGTGATTCTTAAAACTAAAGGGCAACAAATCTGAATTCTGAGGATCCACCAAGCAGCTGTAAAATGCTCCTTTCTTTGTTCAAAGCAGGAGGAGCAGAGCTTTTCTCCAGAAGAGGACAGTGGAGGCCAGAACCCTCCCCCGGGGCCACAGCAGCCTCCCGGTAAGATCAGCTTATGCAGCCCCTGGGCCTGATTGCTGCTCCCTCCAGCCCAGGGGCATCGCCCCACTTTCAGGCTAGCACAGGATGGTGAGGCACAATTTTGCTTCGCCTTGTTGGGTTGTTATGCAACATGTGGTTATCCCATCACAGACTGAGTGAGGGTCCTTTCCAAACAAAAGGCCAATTGCTGAATGACGAACAAACTTAGTACCATGAATGTCTGCAGAGAAAAAATAATCATGACACACACGTGCTGCTTACAGACCAAGCATTTGAACCTCAGCAAAAATCCGTCCTTCAGTCACTACAGATACCTCAGGCAGAGGAATCTGCAAAGAAAGCTGCCACCATTGCTCCAAGCAAATCATCTGCAATCATCATCCACAACTATTCACTGGAGAATTAAGAGTGCTGCATAAAGCCTTCCATATTATTCTCTCGCATAACATTTTCTGCTTGCTTATTCCTGAAGTTGCTCCTGAAGCAGCAACTACAACAGACTTCTTCCCAGGTTCCACTTGAAACGTCAGCCTTTTTGCCACTAGACTTTGGGTCACACTTGATTTTAAGACAAATGCACAGAGCTAGCCTTGCAGAAACAAATGAAGCGCAAGTGCAGGGCAGTCTTGCACTCCAAGAGCCACCCATGGTTTTTCAGTGACGTAGTGTGTACAAGTAGCACATGTACTTCATTCCAGCAAAGCCTGGAATGCTTTGCACTCCCTCATGCACCTTCTTATTCCCCCTATCCACTAAGGGCCATGTTTTACTATTAAAGGAGTACTGCAATCACAGGTAATCAAATTATGGCATTAAAAATGCCAGCATGCTTTGAATTTTTATAACTTGTCTTTCAAACCCACATGAAGCGAAACAGAGGCCTCAACAATGCATAACTACTTTTGTTTGGAGGTCCATTTAAAACCCTGCCCCTTTGCTATTAGCACTAAACAGTGAACTTATGCAGGCAATCCAGCAGCACAAGAACTGGCCGTAAGTTATAGGAATGTCCTGATGAACTAGGCAAAACTAGGACATTAAGGGAGTAATGCCTCACCCGTACTGCTTCTGATTCTCTTCACCATCCCACTGTAGGGGAGTGAATGAGTGGCTGGGTGGGGCCTAATTCTCAGTTTGGGTTAAGCCACAATAGTCCTTTCTGGCGCCCAACATGGGTCTTGCAGGGTTCAAGATAACAACAGGTTTGACTGGACTTCGCTAGATTGAATTTATAGCTGTAACAGCTGATTAGCTATTAATTGGCAGGTAGAGATGGGATCTACCCTCCACAAAAAGCCTTACATGTTTTTAATTTTTGAAAATGTATTCCAAGTGACCTAACCACTGTCCAACGATGTCAAACTCCACCACATACTCTGACTTGCTGTCCTGTTACCAGAGCTTCCAGTGGACAAATCCTGCACCTTTGGCATCTCCTCAAATCTTACTCTTTTGTTACAGCTGTATTCCCTGATACCTCTATTTAATTACAACCCTTTTAACCATTTTATGTTGAGCCCTAACAGAAGCATCCACCAGAGCACATTCTACCATGAAACCCAGCGCTTGTCACACTGCTGTTCTCCTGAATGCTGCTGATACCAATGATTGTAATTGTATTGCTGCCTGCCAGCGACAGCCAAAGCATCCAAACCNGCTGCTTTATCACCTCACTGTGCTGTGCCTGGGAGCATTGTGATAACAGCAGTGGCGATGTGCTGGGGCTGGCACGTGGCCAGGGACTCACTGCATGTCTGTCCTGCTGGCCTGAGCTGGCTGGGACTCCACTGGGAACTTCAGTCAAAGGGACCTGACCTGTGGATGAGCCCACGTGGAGCAGGCAGATCTCGGAGCGGCTGTGGCTGTGCTTACGTCAGGGCAGCAGCAGGAACGCCTCTGAAGGGACTGAGGCCCAGGGATGTCTGTGCTGCAGCAGGTAGATACTGAAGCATCAGTGGCTGTGGATAAATCCATGCGGGAGCACCTGAAAGTGTGTGGCCATGGATATTCCCACAACAGAGCAGGTATTCCCCTGGAAGGACTGCAACCATGGGTAAGGCCACACTGGAGCAGGTGCATCTCAAAGCAACTGAGACTGTGGATAGGCCTGTGCCACGACAGCTACACCCCTAAAGTGACCATGGCTCCACTTGGAGCCAGCACAGCCATAAGGGACTGCAGTCTGTGGATAACTCCTAGCCAGGCTAGGAGGAAGGGAAGGAGCTCCATTGAAATGTCCAGTGTTATGGTCTGGCTCAAAGGGACAAGGGGCAGAGACTGTAATGGATATAGGTTTAAATCACTGTAACCCATGATTTGGGTTGCATGTCAGAGGAATGACTATAGCAGGAACCACACAAAGCAGTGGAGGCCAAGTCTTACAAACAGCAGTTCCAAGGGCAGCAGCAAACTGATTTGAACTGGCTTTGGTGTGCAATAATTCCACACACCGCACCACCTCTCCCGTCCTGAGTAAACACAGTGGACATTTATGGACATTTTACAGGGATAGTCCATAGGCTAGGGGAATAATATCTGTGTATTGTAACAAAGGATGAGAAAGGGGTAGCAAATAATGAGGATGTGTTGGATAGTGTGGTACCTGAGAATGACGTAAATGGTAATGAAGAGAGTGGAAAATGTGCTGGTTTTGGCTGGGGTAGAGGTAATTTTCTTTATAGTGACTAGTATAAGGCTCAGTTTTGGATTTGTGCTGGAGACAATGTTGATAATTCAGGGACATTTTTGGTATTGCTGATCTGTGCTTACACAGAGTCAAGGCCTTTTCTGCATCTCACCAGCAAGCAGACTGGGAGTGCATAGGAAACTGGAAGGGGACACAGCTGGGCCAACTAACCTCAAGTGACCCAAGGGATATACCATACCATATGGCATCATGCTCAACATGATGACCTGGGGGAAAAAGGAAGAAGAGGATGGGGACACTAGGAGTGATGGCATTTGTCTTCTCAAATCACTGTTACACATGACGGAGCCCTGCTTTCCTGGCTGAACACCTGCTTGCCCACCCATGGGAAGCAGTGAAAGAATTCCCTGTTTGGCTTTGCTTGTGTGCACAGCTTGTGCTTTACCTATTAAACTGTCTTTATCTCAACCCATGAGTCTTTTCACTTTTACTCCTCTGATTGGATCCCCCATCTCACTAGGGCAGGGGAGTGAGCGAGTGGCTGTGCTGGGCTTAGTTGCCAGCTGGGGTTAAACCACAACACACTGAAGGGCAGCTAGAGCAAGCAAGCTCCACATTAAGCCCACTTAATTTAAGGTCAATATAAAGGGCACCTGTTACTGTCATGCTGCAGAAACCTGGGGCTTCATCATGACTCCTACTTCATATAACTAAGTCTTCCCAATAATCTTCCCAGTTAGTGTGTACATTGAACAGAAGCAGACAAAAACCAACCCACCAAAACTCAGAAAGTAAAATTAAGTATTATGGGCAATGACATAACAAAACACAAGACTAGAATTGACAAAGAAAATGTTGACAGCTGGGAAATTTGTAGTAAGAGAAAGACCAAAGCAGACTGTACACTGTAATCCTCAAGGTAAGAAGTGTTGAGCCAGACTTCATCCTGGAGATGGACCAAATACCTGGGATAAAATACCATCAGGAAAACCATAAAAAACCCCAACCAATTGCACAAAACCCACAAAGAGAAAGGCAGTAGCAAAGGTACAAAAGAAACATAAACCAAACATGTAGTAAATGAGACCCACAAGTCCAGAAACCTTGGTGCCTCTTAACATTGCAGTATTGCTATGAGCAATAACAATTCTCGATTGCAATCTAAACCAAATGGCAGTCAAAGCTTTAGACTGAGGAAAAGCTACTGAAGTCAAACCACTTCAGTTAATAATTTGCTGCTAAGCACTTTCAGTTCTGCTTTGTCACTGCTGCAATCCCAGGGAGCAAGCCCACTGCGAGCTGCCTGCCTGCAACAAGCCAAGCGTTTGCTGCGGGGAGCGTGCTCGGTCTTGTCTCCTCTTCCCTCCAGCAAATGTAAATTATGAATGCAAAGCTCCACGAACAAATCACCAAACACTCTGTCTTTGCAAATGTCTTTGTGTAAGCATTATGACTCAGTTTGCTGGTAGGCACTCCAACTAAATTAATTTACCATGGTATGGAAAACCTGAGTGAAGTAAAACTTAAGCTGTACAAACACCTGCAAGAGTTTCTAAATGCCTGGGGTTTTGCAGAGAAGACCTGCTTGTTTGGGCAGGTGCTGCCACTGTTATGGGAGTGTCCATGGTAGAAATTCCTCTGCTCAATTGTCTTCAGCAGGGAAAGCAGCCCAGACTTCTTGGAAACAAATCTGCTTTAATCAGGACAGCAACAAAATGTCTTGACCAAAAGCTTCCTATTTTTTTTTTTTTCTGCTCACACTCCTCTTCGTACCTTGGGGTTTTTTTCCAGGTTATGGCCCTAACAGGGTTTAGTTAAAACATCTTGAAGCTCTATTAGTGAATAGACCATTTCTTTTGAAGTTTTTCTTGTTTCAGATCCAGTTCTAACACAAACTTCTCAAAAATCCTGTCTCTTATTCAGGGTTATGTGCAGTCTGTGAGTAAGTGAACGCCAGTGGATACAGAATGAGTTGTCAATTACACAAGGTTTTGTTAAAAAACAAGTGAAATAAAAATAGTACATTAGTAAATGTAACTGAAACTACAAAACAATATCCCATATGCCACACTAGACTTTCACATACACCAACAGGTCCCGCTAATCTAACAGGAATTAGATCAAGTGTATTGCAATGTGCTCACATGCTACTCACTTCTATAAAGAAACTCTGGGTTTATGCACCTCCAGTGACTTTCAAAGCAGAAAGAGACACACTGAAGTTCATCAGCATCAATTTTTATTTTCTGTCTCATCTGCTCTTCATTTCACTTAATCTATGATAATTCTTATATGTATTTTTTTAATATAATATTTCACATAAATTGAGGGGTTAGGACAACAAAATGTTTAAGCACATGCCTGGCAACAGTACTAGTGTGTTTAAACCCTGGCATGTTTTTGCAAGCTTTACTGGATTAAGTCCTGATCACACAGGACAGTACTAGCAGTAAGGCAAGTTAGTCAATAATACAGGATATCTTCATTTTTCATTGCACAGGATTGCAGTTCCTGTAGAAACTGCAGCTTTCACATTTTACTGTGCATAAACTGCTGTTTCTATACAGCTACCCAAGGTTTTAGAGGACAGACATCTCTTTTTAAATTTGGAAAAAGAGTAATTCACTTGCTGTCCCAGCATACCCAGAGGCCACTCTTTCTTAGTGCATCAGATCACAAAAGGAAAGAAGACGAGAGGGTGGAAACTGGTCAGTGCTAATAAAGAGTGGGAGCTGCAGCAATGATAGGGAGATTACCTGAAGCCTGTTTCATAATTCAACATGCCTCATAAATTCATGGAAATCTTAACACCCAGGTATACCCCTCGTGCACTGAAATTCCACGAGGGCTCCTATGACTGCAAAAGTGTATTTAACAGAATTCCTTAGATGTCAAAAATCTACTGGTGTTCTGCACTTTTCAAAACAAACTCCAAATCTTAATGAAATTGTAATGCCAAAATCTGATTAATTTCTGATTTGAAAGAGTGCTTCTTTTTTGTATTTCCCTGTCCTTGACAAGCACTCAATTCCAGCTTCTTGAAAACAATCTATGGAAAAAGGATATATTATAATAGAGCCTGTTTTCATATCATGTACAGCTTGCTTTGCCTTTTAAAATGCCAAAACTTAAGCTTAAATAAGGTGATAGAATTGATTTAACATGATCTTTATCGTTAAACTTTTTAAACAGTAACTAATTTACCTCCCAGCTCTCAGCTTGAATCAGACATAATTAATTACATAAACTCAATTATTAGCTTTTTCATATTAACAGTTTTGTTTCCTCACTCCTTCAGTACCCTTCAGATCTAATGAAGCACCAACTTTTAACAGCACAACGTTTCCAGCTGAATGGATTCTCACAACTCTTCTGCAGCTGCCCCCCCTTGACAAGGCCTTGAAATGCCTAGAAGGATTCAAAATGCTGCTGCCGTTGTTTAGGTACTAAAATGTGAGGTTATCTCAGTAGATCACGTCCGCTCCAGTCCCTTTGCTGGCTATGCAAGATATCTGCTGTAAAAACTGTTCTTCATGGCCTCTGCCTGTTTGCCACTAAATTAATCTGTTTTCTTTGCACATCCTTGGCTTCTCTAGCACTGGCAAACACTCGTCTTTTACATCATTCCTTTCTATTGCTTCAAGTCTCAGTGTTAGAGGACAGAAAGCCATTTTGAAGTTTACTGCAAAAAAGAAATGTATTAGCTGATCAGAATGAAAAAATGAATGAACTGTTTGCTTTACTGTCTTGAAAATCAGTTTCTTGGTAGCTCTAAGTATGATTGTAATTGTTATTTTCAACAAAATTAAAAATAATGGAATTTTTAGCTAGCACTCCATGTAAAATAGGATGAGTTACAGAAAGACCACTGCAGTTTTAGGGACTGGCATACGAGGCTAATTTGAGTCCACTTCTCATTCCAACTGTTTCTCCCATCTCTCCAATTCCAGGTATACTACAAAGCGATACATTTTGATGTCCTCCACACTATGAAAGGGGAAAGTAAAAGTCTTCAGAGAGGAAAAGATTTTCCTCCAGAGTTTTCTTCTGCATATTTTGTACTTTGCATTGCCTCAAGTGAAGTATTTGCCTTTCAGAGCTGTTTTACTATACACTGTCCTTGTCTCTGTAGGACCTGCTCCCAAGGGATTTTTTCCACAGCTACATATGTAAGAGACATGATTTATGTGGTGAGCATGAAACACACAATGCACTGCTATTCCCAGGAAGAGAAAAACTAATCCCAAACCTACTCAGTCTCAAGATCATACCTCCCACCAGGACAGCCACTGGGTTCACATCTGTCATACTGCTTTGAACTCTCTCACTGGTACTGCTGAGGAGCAGATCAGCACCTGAACAGTAAAAACCAGGAAAACTATGGTGTGATGGCCAGAAGAGAACAAGGCACAAAGCCCAAACACACAGGAGATTGCTTCAGAAGATGGTGTTCCTTGAGAGGAAGCATCTTGAGACATAATCAACAGCAGAGCAGTGCTGATGTGTCCAAGTTAGACTTGACATTACTCAGACTGCTGTGGTCTTCCAATGGACAGCAAGGCTTTTCCTACTTCCTGCAATAAACTAGCTCAGCAAAGTGCTGAGTGACTCAGAGTTCATCCAGCAAACCTATAAAGAAGAGTCCTCTCTGGTATTTTCATGTGCTCTGTCTGCAAACATTCTGAACAAGGCTCTCCAGGATTTAGGAGCGTGAATGACCCAGACTATGACATCATAGAAAGTAAAATGCAGCTATTACTTGTGCCTGTTCTGCCTTGAATTGCCAAAACATTCGTAACATGCCTCCTACAGTGCCCAAAGAAAAGAACGAGAATTATCTGTTAAAAGATAAAAAGGGGTGTGAACCCAAGTGAAAAACCCAAACCCACCAAAAACACAGCCCAGAAACTAAAGTGTTTCCCCACTCACTTTCTGTGAAGGGCATTCCCAAAACAGCAAGAAGGACATCTAGATAATAAAAATATTCAGTCCCTCTTCTAGTTCTGCTACTGGCTTTCCTTATTATCTCAGGAAGTTACTTAAATAATTTGTGTCTCAATACACTCGCTTGAAAACAAGAATTCTTACCTACTGTATTTCACAGCTTTGTCAGAGCTGCCGACACACCTCAGAAGAGACATACAGAGGTGTAAGTAACTGGAATTGCAGCGTGCATCTCCCTTCCTCAGTGTCCTGCTTTTGCAGGAGAGGAGAGGACTCTGCTACAGCAACCACCTCATTGCCAAAACCAGCCCTGAAAGCCACTGGTGAGATGATCCTCTGAGAAAATAATCAAAAAATACTCCGTGATTGTCTCTCACCCAGTACCAGACAAACTTCTCTCCATATTCCTAGAGGGATGTGTATCCAGTGGTTCTGCCTGTGTATTTTTATTAGACAGATTAGATTTTAATTAGACCTGGTCACTAAAGGCAGGGGTAGCTATCTCTAGCAGTCTGAGAAAGCAGAAAGAGACAACAAAGACAGAAAGGAGCTATTTTGCAACTAGTCTTCGTGAAAGCAAAGTTGGCAAAGGCCCCACCAAACAGATAAAGTCGTGCTGAGTAGGTTAAATAGTTCATCCTGCCTGATGTAATTGCATGGCTACTCTCAGGTCCTTGATTTTTAAAATGAATAGCCATTTTGAAAAAATAAATGTGGGGAAACAAAAGAGTATAACTATTTTTTTTAATAACATTCTAATTCCCTGAAAACTCATTTTTCTCAATTTGCCCTGCTTTATTAAAAGAGTGTGTGCCAAGCTGAGATAACATCTCTTACTGTTACAATTTTTAATCTATGCAGCAATTCATGATTTGCTCTTTCTCAGCTCTGGCTGTGATTCTGGATACATACCCACAAGCAGCCCTGTAAACTTCATGGACTGTGACTATACTTCAAATACACAAAAACCTCAACTGAATTATCTAACTTAATTTTCATCCTCAAGCTTCCTGTGTTTTGAAAAAAACCATTTAGCGATTGTGCTCTGAAAGCAGACTTTGAGGAGAATGTGTCAGCAGTTAGCACTGTGCCCCTAATTAAACCGATATATTTATGGCCTCCATAAATTCCCTCTGAAGCTATAATGTAATGCTTCTATATGTCAATTTCCCAGTATACACAAATGTTTTCAAATTATCAGCATTGCCTTGCTGACTGCTTAAGATAAGGCCCTCATCTAGCAATGCAAAGGAGACTTAGGCTCTGTCACGCATTAATGAGAAATGGGAACCATTCACAGAGAGCTTTCTGCTCCTCCAGAGAAAGCTCTCCTGACTGCACAAAAATGTTACCTTTTGTAGATTAATTAACGGGACAGTATCATGAATATACATTTCTTTTCCGTCTTCTGACTTACCATCTCTTAAACAGCACGTCCTTAATTTTTGCTGCAACTCCTTCAAATGCTAATTTATATTCCTTTGGTAAGTGCTGCTTTCTGCACTTGGAGAGTGCAGAAAGCACATATGAATGAATGTCCTGAAATTTTCATCAGGTTCAGAGAATGAACATTGCTACAATTCAGCACTTGCAAGCTTAATTTATTTTCTTGCAATTTTGAGAAAGTTTGTCTTGGCAAATGAAAATCCAGAAATGGTCCACAGCAAACTGTCAAGAAAATGGGGAAACCAAAAGCAGCAGAACATCCTGTATGCCAAACACCAGGAACACCTGCTTGCTGTGTTATTTCTCAATGTCACTAAAGAGACATCATTCGTCATTAGTCAGATCCAGTCAATTCCACTGTTTCATTACAGGCTTATTCCATACCCAATCAAGAAAATGATCTTTGTCAATACATGCTACATCACAGCCTTCCAACAAATTACTTAACATCTGAATACCTCCATTAAACTATCTGTAAATGGATATTTTAGCATTCAATGCACTGATGCGAATCACATGTAACAATAATCTGTCTGCCTACACAGCAACACTACAAGTACCAAGACAAAACTCCTATAAAATCTGTCCTCTTCAGAGCAGTCCTAATCTACTACCTTAAAATGTGTTTACAGAAAGAGATGTCATGATGACAAAGAACAGAAGGTTATGTTACATGACATGTCCTTACACTTCTCAAATGATTTTTACAGACAAATCAAATGAGCACAGCAGAAATCTGCCTTCCTGCATGGTTTTAAACTTTTGATGGAGAATTATATTTTCCAGAGGAAGGGAAGGGGGGCGTTGGTGGGGAAATATGAAAGTAATTTCAGCAGGAGTTTGTGAATAGGGTATTCTTTCATATTAATGAAAACCAGATCATAAAATAGTCTGTGAATTAAAAAATTGGCAGAAAATATATTAAAAATTATATTAAATATGCAATAACATACATAATATAAATTTCTATGTATTTATGTATATAAATAATTACATAAAACTGTATTAAAAATAGAGTTTTCCCCATCATAAGGGATGCTCAGGATATTGTTTTTGAAGCAATAAAAAAGTCAGGATTCTAAAATGCAGTTCCATAGAACAACAGAATGTCTGACAAGGGAAAACAAGTTGCACAAATAATTTTGTATCACAAAGCTATTACATAAATGTAAATCTGCATAATGTAGTTTGTCATTTGATTTCAAAGTCATCAGGCACAGGAAGAATGCAACTGTGTTTAGTTTGCAAACATCTCAGGAAAATTTTAAAGCATATACAAAATAGCAGGTATTAATATTACGTAAAATTGAGAAAAAAATAACCCACTTAATTTTACAGGTCAATTCTATTGAAACGAAGGTTGGATAACAGTTGTCTTACAGCTTGAGTTGATTTTTTAATTTTCAAGCAATAAATAAGGCCTTCAGGGTTCAAGATCAAGTAATTAATTACTGAATTTATGGAAGGCTCTACTACAGAAATCAATAAATAGTGACTAAAGAAGGCATTATGAATAGAACAACTTCATAATACTGGTAACTCCACTTGAGAGGATGGCAACATTTTCTACATAGCAAGTACATGCCAAATCAATCCATGGAATATAATTTGCATTGAACAAATTATTTAACATTTTGCACATGACCTCTGTGTTGAGACAGGTTATCTTCCACTTTTTTGCAAGGTCACATGTAAATACAGGGTGTTCTCTGGACCCTCCATTGTCACTCTTACAGATGGACCCTTTCCTGCAAATATCCACAGTAGCACATGTTTTTCAGGAGTTGAAAAAGATACCTACATCAGTGAAGATATAATGGGACTGGTCAATTAAAAACTGACACCCTAAAACTAATTCTTGCCAAAGCTAGTGAAATCTGTATGAATATACACATCGGTTCACGTATCCATATTAGATCAATAAATACAAGCTTGATCTCTGGTGAAAGATCAAATGAGAAAGGTGCAAAGAAGAGACTGTTGCCTGCTTGAAGGAGCACAGGGCTGGAAGGTACTGTCATTATCCATTAGAGAGACAAAGGTTGTTTCCATTTAAGGCTCCATTCTAAAGAAGCAAACATGTCAATCCACCACCACTACTAGGGAAATAACTGAAAAAGCAGGTTATTCTGGCCTAATGTTTGGGAATCAGATGCTGTGCAATATGGAGAACTGAAAGGTACTGCATTTAAACAGAATTACCCAGACAAAGACATTTAGGGTGGGCAACATCTGGGGAGCTAACAGGTTGGAAGAAAAATATGTAGGGATTACGGTGAATCATAAAGTAAGCAGAAGCCTTAGTGTCACGTTGTTGTGTAAAGAACCACCATTGTATTACAAATATTATGAATGCTAAAATAGTTTGCCTAAGGAGACAGTGGAATTAACATGCTGGGACAGTTTAAAGACAGGTCTGATCAACATCTGTTGAGCATGATAAGGACAGATGAATCTGTCTTGGGGCAAAGGATGCACCAGGTGATTTCTCAAAATTATAAAACAAAGCCAAGGTAAATTCCATGAAAAACAACAGTACTTACAACAAAATAGATTTGGTAACACACCTTCAACCCCAACAAAAAAACTCAGATATTGTTGGTTTTGTGTTTCACATCTGGTTTATACATTTCACACATAACTACAAAGAGAATTTCCACTCCTTCTTTTGCAGTAACTGGAAATTTTATCCCAGAGCAGGTGCTGCAAACTTAATCTGGGGTAGTTGAGATGCAGACTGCTTATGGTGATGTCTAATGCAAAACTGTAAGCAGAGAAGCTAAATAAACAGCTTCACTCTTCATTTATTTTAAGGGACATTTTACATGGGCACTCACTAGTCTTCAAGGGATTGCATTTGCACAGATTCCTGCCCTTTTCTATTCTTTCTATTGCTATTCTGCAGAAGTAGCATACCTGGTTGCACAGAAGCACTGCTCTCCAAGAGGTAACAACATCCAAACCAGGGAGACAAACATAAGAAAGAATAAGGACTAGAGAAGGATGGAAAAGAAGTAGGGTGCAGGAGGTGCTCAAGGAAAAGAAAATGAAGCATGTGAGACAAAGTGAATGGAGAAAGGGTGCTGTAAGGACTTTTACTCCGAGTACTGAAGAGAGAAAATGTGAAGCTTTGAAAAGATGCATGGGTGGAGTAAAATGAGGAAGGCAGGAGGGCACAGGCTGAGCTGCGAAGGAATGGGATGAAAGGGGGAGATGATAGCCACTAGTAATAAGAACAGCCTAGAGAACAAACACGGTGTCATGGAAGGGGAGTCAGTAGAGAAAAAAGATGGAGGGTCCTCCCGTAACTTTATGTCTCCTGTGACAAGGCAGTACAGAGGCAATATCTGAGCTCTCACCGTGGGCTAGACATGTGATTAGTCTAGAACAACGCAGGTTCCTCAGGTATTTTATCCTCCATCTGCCCTGGGAAAGAGGCTGATAAATCCAGAACAGGTAATCAAAGCCCTTCATCTGCCACTTGGCTGCTCTGACACAGTGGTGGAAATAAAAGTCTCATGCTCAAACCCAGAGACAAAAACCATTATAACAGTATAAATGCCTTACATGTGATAATAATCCATAAAATTCCCCATTTGGAAGATATTTTGCCACTCAATATAACTGCATCTGTGTTGATCTGAAGCTGCTGGTAAGAGAAAGGGTACAAAGACTGATATGCTTGTGTTCCAAGAAACGTCTTTCTTTTGTGTAACCCCTTTCTGCAGGCTTATAAATTCTTGCTCAAAATAATTTACCATGTTCTGAAGGTAATGATCTAGGATAAGAAACAGGTCCAACTTCTGTAAGCCTTGCTTACCTGTCCAGTCCTGAGATGAGCAACAGCAGGTAAGACCAGGGTAAGCAGTGTGATTCGTGCCAAGTAAAGTTAATTTTCTTAGTATGATGCATAAGATGACTTTTTGCACACTCTTACTATAGATACTGAACTCTACCAAAGCCAGAGACAGGGACAATCAATAGGTTCCTTAAAAACTTCTAATAGGCCACTCTTAATAAAAAGAGCTATTAAAATTACATTAAATACTCATGACTTGTGCTTGTTCACAAGAAGTCTTCATTTTGTTTTCATTCCACTGTTCAGACAACTCAAAGAGCAATTTATGTAAGACACCCTTTTAGATTTCCAAATCTCCTTTGGTGTTTCTATTAGGTGTGAAGTGAAAAAAATGTGCTATTTCCCTCCAGTTAAAAGGTGAGACAAAACACAGTTCATTTTGTATCATTCAATTTTGGGTGGGTTTGGGCTATGAATAATCTATGTGCTATGGGGTCAGCATTTCTGTTATAAATGTTACATTACATAATGTATTACCATGATAAGATATGTATTTATATGGAAAAGGAATTAGATAAACACTGCCACCAAATTTTTAGGATTTTCTCATTGACAAAATATCTCTCCCTGCAAGTAAATGAAGTTGCTAATTTTCAAGGTGTTCCTGAGGTAAGAGATCAAAAACTGCATTGGCAGTAGGAACCAGAATGGCACTATCTAATTTATAAGATTAAATTCAGATTTTTTTTTTAAGATGGAAATTGTTAGGCCTCAGCTCATGGCAAACTTGTGATCTCATGCAGAAAATATTCCTGTTTTCAAGACTGATAGAGGGTGAAAAGGACTGTGGTCATAAAATGGTAATGGGAAATAGGTGTAACAAAAACTACAAACAAACATGTCCCAGAGATCATGAAAAAAATTCAAGAACACTAGCTTTTTAAGAGAGTCTGTAAGTTTATAGGTAGCGATTTGAAAAGTGCTCTAATAATCTCTGAAGAAAGCTTTCATACTTGAAGAGATGCTACTGTGCAACCAGAAATATCCTTTCAAAGGAATCACCTCACAGTATGTCAAGTATAAAACATTCATCAGTG
Organism: Aleadryas rufinucha; assembly: GCA_013397815.1. NCBI lineage: Eukaryota > Metazoa > Chordata > Aves > Passeriformes > Aleadryas > Aleadryas rufinucha. The sequence goes on along the minus strand of VZTH01013939.1, from coordinate 855,372 downwards.
CTAGGAGGACCTCAAGATTCAACAGAAAAGAACTAAAAAAAACATTTATGTGAAAGGCTGAAAGGAAACAACCGGATAATCTGCTACAAGCCCAGTGGTGATGTCTTGCCCCCAACTATACCCCTTTTACTATCAATGAAGGCCACTACAGAATAATGTTTGTTTTAGAAATCTAAATAGTTTCAATCAGAAGAATCGCAATGGATCACTAAGAAGAGAAAATTAATTGTGTTAGCACTATTTAGGGAAAACAATAATATTTCCTGTAGCATGGATATAGAGCAAAACACAGAGTGTTTCCCACCATACTTTGCTATGCTTCCCATGAAAGTGACTTTTGGCAAAATGCCCATCTCCTTCAACTTCATTGCAGACCTCAGATGTTCAGCATCGCTCACTCAGATAAAACGTCTTCCTGCTTTCTTCTCCATTTGCTGACTGAACTATGGTCAGGAAGGTGTTTCTATTTTTGTAATTTTTAAGAGCAGAAGAAATGCGTTAAGGATGCAAAGTATCCTAGGGATACTCATGCCCTTCCACTGCTCCAAATGAAGCTATAATACAGTAGATACCTTCTGTATTCTTACATTTTCCCCTGAACTTCTGCAGTTTATTCTTAAAAGTTAACAGTTTTAATTCCTTCCGTCATTTTGTGAAGCTGGACTAAGGGCCCACTTCAGTTTTATTCTTTTGCCTCTAGGTGCTTCCAGGTGTATAAAACACTCTAAGAAAAAACTGTTTAACCTTTCCATGAGTTTCTTCTTTCATTTCTCTTTTCTCATTAGTTTCATCTTGGAGCTTGCAAAGTTCCAGGGCAATGTATTGTAGTGGCCATCAGAGCCTTGACTGTGGCTCACTGCTTCTTCCCGCAGTACCTATAATGAAAAGGTCAAAACTGCTACTCAAAATCTCCTCCTTTGACCTTGTGCCTCATCAAATCAAGCCTGCATTATGGCCAGTGACCACGACAATCACAGAAAAAGAGTGCACTGATGAGTGAAGACATTTCTGGCAAGCAGGGGCAACCATTCTAGCTGTAACTCTTAACAGATTATAACATTTTTTAAAAATGCCTTAAAATGACCAGTTGTGCTATGTCACTGTAGTTTTTTTAGTTATTACTTATTATCATTAATTATGTTGCACTATTACATTATTCTGGTCCATGCAGACAGTTCAGGGCTCATATAAGCACAAATATCTTGCTGCCTTGTGGCACTTTTTGCCTTTTGCAGCCACCAGAGTGCATCACCTGTTTTTCTTTACTCCAGCTTAGTTTTCTAGTGACCTACTCACCCAACCTTCTAGCATTTCGCTCCTCACCCTTCTAAGCAAGCAATGACCAAACATCCTTCTTTCCTCTTCTTCCACCTGACAAATGCAGTGAAAGGTCCCAGCTCCTGGGGCACCTGCTCCTGATGCTCTTGGACTCCTTATCCCACATTTTTTGCCCTGAAGTTGAGGTTCCTTCCTTGAGCACATATCACCTCCTGTGCCACAAAAAACCCCAAAATCCAAATAAAACCTGCAAGAGAGGAAAAACGGAGCAGGAAGCTCCGAAAAAGACAAGTCCAACTGCCAAAATTTACATTCACCTTTCTTTCCTCCTAATGTCCTTTACTACCTTCAGACCAAAATTTCAGTTAGAAAACGTGGTGGTTACTTAGCGTCTGTAAAAACTGTTTACCTTAGCAAAAATGTAAAACACTGAAAAGAATGTATTTAATTTGTTGATCTCCATGTTTTTAACGACATGTGTTCCATGTCTAAATACACCCTGTCATTCAGTCACGGAAAGCTTTATGAGATACTTCATATTTCATGACACAAATACAAGTGTAGAGTTGATGCAACTCTTGGTGTTATTCCATTTCCACTGTTTAAAGAAAATTTGAAGAACATTAACATTTCTTAGCAAATTAAGATGACTGCTACAAAACATCTGTATATATTTCAAGAGCAAAGGTGTGAGTTTACATGTATCACCTGCAATTCAATAGCCACAACAAAACTAATGCACTAAGGCTAAACATAACTCAGTTCAAAGGAGGAAAACCAAACAAAGTTACCGAGTCCCCCAAAATGCTCATCTAGCCTAGCATGAAGCTAAGTTCTAGTCTTGCTGTTAACTTGAGAGGCTACTCATAAAAAAAGAGATCAAGAGAGTTAATTTTTCTGCTATTGTCTATTGTACAAACAAAATATTATCCAAACTAGTTATGGAGTAAAAAACAGCAATCAAGAAAAATAAATTAGAATTTTGCTAGAGGGTCAGCAGCTTAGTTACTTTTTAGAGTATCATTCTGATATGAACCAAAATATAAAAGAATTAAAAATATACAAATATAATTATATTGTTATTTATTTTATATATAAATGTATAATATAAAAATAATAAAAAAAAAAACCATGCCAAAAACCATTGGGCTAAGATTCACATTCCTACTCCATTCCTGTTGAACGATGTTTAAAATAGTTGGACTTTTTAACCTGCAAGTGAGAAAGAAAAGATTCACTGACTTTGTGAAGATGCCTACCTGGAAGATGAGATGTTGCTATTCCCACTGCTACACCAGGAACTGTTTACATATGCGAACAGAGCTGATCAGCAGATAAGGTTAAGGCAGAATATTAAATTGCAGAGCACTGTGCTTCAAGATAGGAGATAAGAGTTCCAAGTTTCCTCAGGCAAAGGGAAGAACCAAACTTTGGTTTCCTACACCAGTGGATCAAACCAACACCTCCTACTACTTTGCACACCATGCCCTTAATTTCTCATGCTTTCCCACAGGTGTTCAGAATGAAATATCTCATTTAGAGTTTAACAAGAGCATTTTTTTCAGTCATCACCAATTGACATTATGCCAGTGAAATTAACACATCGAAGAAATCTGAGTCCCTCTCATAGTGCTTCTGCACTTCTATTATCCCTGCCACATGTCAGACAATTATTTCAAGTAGAGGCAGGATGGTAGGAAGGAGAGATGGCTGGCAGTCAGCTATTGACCAAGAGAGCCGGACTCTTCACCAGACCGCCACGCTCCAGCCGCAAAGGAAAGCTGCTAGATCAGGAACACTGTAAGAGCGTGGCACATTTTTGAAGCACATCTGAAGTTTATTTTTTTTGAAGTGTGGTCTAATGGACTGGATTTGAGGCTTGAGCTGCAGGTCACCCATAGTGTCTGTCACCCACTGGCCGTGCACTGCTTCACTGGCTCTTGTGGCCAGGATTTGTTTACAGCTACACTGGGGTACACCACTGTGTATTATTAAGTTGTTCTAAACTTACTATAAATTTCAGTCTACTCTGTTGCAAATTTAGCTACAGAGGAGGGATTAGGGAATTACATAGGCACATCTCCATCAGTGGCTGACTCTCAGGGAGGCAAGGCCTAAATAGGGATAATGATACTACAATTACCAGCTTCAAAGGACACAGAAAAGGCTAATTAATGTTTTTAAAGGGTTTTGAGGGTGGAAAGTGCGACACAAAGGAGAAATAAAACTATTTTGTGAGCTTCTGTGTAGACTAGCAACTGAAGGCTTTAATTATGTAGCTTTCAATAGTTAACCACATGAACAAAATAAAGCTACTCTGATGACTGACTTCCTTCTTACTTCTCATTTGTGTGACTTTCAGCACCTGGCACATCCTTCAAAACTTTAAAATCTCTCTCTTATGTCAAAATGGGCTTCAACTACGGCTTAATCTTTGCTGGACTACCATGACCCTGAGATTAGCTCATTTGGTTAGAGCCTGGTTCCAAAAAACCCCCCAAAAATGCCAAGGTTGTGGGATAAATCCCTGTATGGACTGTTCACTTAAGAGCTAGACTTGATGATCCTTGTGGGTCTCTTCCAACTCAGAACACTCTGTGATCTGTGGACACACCAAGACAGAAAGTTGTCAGAAGCTTAAATTGTGTGCCCCTGGGAAGGGAAGGGGAGATGGACTTCCTTCAAATACTGTTTATCAGCCTATTTTGTCTTACAGAATGCTCCCAAATTCTGATTTTTCTTTTGCTAGCTTTTTTATTTTCCTAATTTATCTGGACAGCTTGTGAATAAAGTTTTATATGATGAAAAGCTTGCCTACTTTTCCACATCTATAACCATTGTCTTTTCTGGATGTTATTCCTATAATCTCTACATCCTTAAATGCACCTGTGTACACAACCCTACTGCCACTAGTTTCACATAAATTGTAATCCAAACAATTGTAACTGTAGTTTTATCAGGAACTTCAAGAGCAACAGGCAAAAGACACTGACATAAACAAAAAATTACCAGTAGGTGTTTCATAATGAGCTTACGAATTCCAAATTTTGCTAATTATTTCAACTCTTTCCTCTTTAATTAGTTTCTAATCCATGACTGATTTTATTCATCATGCCCACAAGCAATGCTAGAAATTCATCCCTCTGATAAGGAGCTGAAATTGAATTATTTTGAAAATATTACCAGTTCATTTTCATATGTATGTTTTTACAGGATTATTGCCTTTCCCAACTCTATTTGCTTGAACAACCAAAGAAACCTTAGAATCAAGGAAAATCTGAATGTAGTAATCCCAGGTTACTTCGTTCCCTTATGTAAGATATAGCTGCAATCTAAACCATTGGGGAAAATCTAAAAATATAAATCAAGAGGGATATGACATATGGGAGTCAGGAAGAGGGATTTCTGGCTGATAGCCATTCCTTTGCACTATTTTGTGGAAAACAGATTGACCACACACCAAAGAAATCATGTCTCTTCAAACTGCTTGAGTTCTCCTTCAAACACAAAATTCACAGAGCATCTTGTTTGAAATGGACCATTTCTCTGTGTGCTTCAGGCGACACTGCTGAAACAGGAAACCTACACAACACTGAGAGAAGATAAAGCATGGAAAGATCAAAGGAGAGTAGCTGTGGAGCATCAGAACCTACATCATGAAGAGCAGGGGCCAGGCCAGCAAAAAAAAAAAAAAAAAAAGAAATCAGTCCCTTTGAATTCACAGATGGAGGCCTGCCTTCCTCTGGGCATCTTTGCTGGAAGAGCGTCCTTGTGCTGCGGAGAAATAGACATTCCAAAGCACATCCAGATGTGCACAAATACTCGTGATGTGTTTCTCATTCTCATCACGACATGCTCTTGATTTATTATTGATTAAGACCTGTTTGTTTTCCCTAATGACCTGCAAGGCTGTTACGGTTCTCACAAGTGAGGCTTTTCAACTAACTTCAAGCCATCTATCTTGAGCAATATCCTTACTGTTCCTTGAGGACACATGGAGGTGTCCCCCTACGTGGGGACTTAGAAGAAGCATAGGCTAGTGCTACAATTAGTTGACATTTGAAGTTGCTGCCAGCTGACTTCAACACACATAGATGGACTGGGGAGCAGTTGCTGGGGAACCACAGAAGGAGAGCAGAGAGACTGCCTGTGGAGTGAAGCTGATGCTATGCAAAGACAAAGAGGAGTAATCTTAATAGAAGACATTACATCTTTTAGGTTCATTCCTCTGTTGGTTTAGCTGCTATCACATTACGAAAGTCTGACATTCTTCTAACACAGCCAATACACATTGCTGTCCTTCCCAGAGTAATGCCACTCAGTTGGGTATTTTGAAAATCTAGTAATATGTGAATAGCAAGTTGGGCAGCACATCACAGAAACTGTTCACCACAGAGTTTGGGTGGGTTTGAGTTGATTTTGTTAGTTTTGGTTTTTCTGGTTGGTTGTTTTTTTTCTTCCTCTCAGAGATGCACCTTCTTAAATGACAGTTAAATTCGCTGTCTTTTTAAACAATTGTATCCTCTGCAATGAAATTTGCCAGCATGATGCCATACACTTCCAGTTTTGCTGTCACTTTTAAATTCTAAGGGGAGAAAGAAAAAAAAAATACACAAAGGGAGCTAAAGTTAGTCAATCAATTACCCTTTCCCTCTAGTCCTCAGGCTCCAATGAGATTAAATCACAGAGTTAATACAAATCTAGTCTGTCAGTTCCAGCAGATATGTGCTGTTTCTGGGATAAAAGAAGAGCACACTAAGAATATTTTCAACTGATCTAAGTTCAAAGTAAAATTCCTGCTGTATGTAAAGGGGCAAGAACACTATTACAAATGATGTTAGAAGATTAAGAATACCTAGAAAAACATTTATAAAGCTAAAAAGAATTTCTCCCCTCCACAGTCACCATTCAGACTGCCAGAAGCGAGCTATCTTTTCTATTTATAACATAAATATTATTTTGTTCATAACAGTATTACCAGCTCAGAAATCCCCCCTCCCCCCCGGCAATTACCTTTGACAACCTGTTTTTCCTGTAACACTGACATTATCAAAAATACTTCAGGAGAGCAGAAGTGTTAAACAGAAGATCCTACTCCAAAAAGCAAGGATCCTCCAAAAGTATGAAAGGAAAATAAGGTCACCCAAACCATCACAGCTGCAGAGTCCACTGAGTCTCCAGCCTGTAAATGAACAGATTTTGCCTAAGGGATTATTCATAAATGGCCTTCCAACAAAAACAGTGGTGAAACTGCAGGAGATCATTAGCTCGCAGAAAGTGGAGAGATTTTTACTTAGTCTGCTAGTACTAAATGAACTAAGAACTGTTTAAGAATGGTGTTCACTTTGCTGCATATGGAACAAGCCTTGCTTTATTTTCATGTTTAATGCTAGCTCTATATTTAAATGCCTTTGCTGCCTTGGTGTGTGATATGAGACACTAAAAATAGCCTGTCTGTTCCAGAATTTCCATTGTGTCTACCTTTGAAAAGCTCCATTAAGGATGAAAATGTCACTCTGAATTTAACTTATGAAGATAAGCCTAAAATACTGAGAGACTAAGACTGCACACACAGTAAATCTCCATTAAATATTTTCTATATGAATCTACTTTATGTACCTCATATTCAGGCTAAATCCCCTCTAGTTCAATCTATACTGAGAAAAACCCCCTCACAGCGACAAAGTCCACACCTTCTACTGCTACTTTTTCTTCTGTATGTCTTCCCCATAAGGACTGGAGACTCTCAAAAAATTAGGAAATCTTATCTGTGTGTTCTCCAGCTCTTTTTTTTTTTTCGTGCTGTAAATACCTTTTTAATCAAACTCAGATGTTGTTTATACTTTGGAGGGCCTCTTGCAGCCAGCAAGACAAAACAAAACAGTGGGATCCTGTTCCAGTGAGATACAGAGGTGTCCTCTCAGGACATTGGTAACAGCAGCCAGTACTGAATTTGCAAAGCAGAGGTGATCATTTCACAGCAGGAATAAGCAGTCTATTCTAGGATCCTGAAATTTTAATGTAAGATGCAAAGAATGGCGGACATGGCTAGCACCAGCTGTAGAGCAGACATGGGCACACTCCACAAACACGTTCAGCATCCCAACTCCAGCTTTGGTGGCTAACTCCCTTGAAGATTTTTTAAAATATATATCAATCACTGACTGCAACTGTTCTGGGTATTTTAGTGTGCTTCAGCAAAGGATGGCTAGTTTCTCAAGTAGCCTGATGATATTGCCAACCAGTAGTATTATACCAGACAGATGCACCTCTAAATAGGCTAAAGCCTTATTACTCTATGACTCAAATTAGTAATTACTCTACTTTTGCTTCTTTTCCTCCCCTTTTTCTTGCTGGACATATCATTTATATGTGATGACATTACCTAGATGGTCAACTCCATCTGTAATCAAACAACTGGTTGTTAAGCATCGTTTAAAACCATACACAGACAAGACTTAGGAAGACTACATGAATGTTGGAAGCAGGACAAGAAACTTATGATGGTTTTATGTTCATTTCTGCTTTCCAGCTTTGCCTGTGTACATGTGCAGGTACTGTAAAAAGACATGGGATTAGGCGAGTTAATGTGTCTAAATGCATGCATTGTGCTTTACCACAGTGAACAGAGAGAGATCCTTAACACTTCCCCTTTTACACAGTGAAATTAATTGCATGAATGTGAGGAAAAAGTATACTACTCTACCGTTCAGCTTTTCAGTGGCATTAATTTCATATAATTTGCAAGACAAAAAATGGATGCAACTTCTCAGTGCCCCAACTGCAGCTGTCAGAGTCCATCACAAAATCTCAAGCCGTTCTTTGACGTCAAGATCATCAGCTACAATACAGACCTTGGCAGCAGCAGTTAGCTGGCCACTGTCAGTGATGGATGAGACAACAGAATGCAGTTTGCTCTTTCACGGCTAAGTCAGTGCTGTCTTGCCCTGCTGACAGGCAAGGCAAACCTGTTTTTGTCAGTGACCCAGCCAGATACAACCCCAGAGACACAAAAGAAGCAGGTCATAGAATTGTTTGGGTTGGAACAGATCTTGAAGATCATCTAGTTCCAACCTCACTGCAATGGGGTTGCTCAAAGCCCCATCCCACCTGGCTTTGAACACTTCCAGGGATGGGGCACCCACAGCTTCTCTGTTCCAATGCCTCACCACCCTTACAGTAAAGAATTTCTTCTTCTAAACCTACCCTCTGTCAGTTTGAAGCCATTACCTGTATCACTACATGCCCTGGTAAAAAATGCCTCTCCAGCTCTCTTGTAGCCTCCTTTAGGTACTGGAAGACTGCAGTGAGGTCTCCCTGGAACCTTTTCTTCTCCAGGCTTAACAAATCCAGTTCTTTCCTGTGCTGGGGACCCCAGAGCTGGATACAGAGCAGAGTAGAAGGGAAGAATCACCTCCCTTGACCTGCTGGCCCCACTCCTTTTGATGCGGCCCAGGATGTGGTTGGCTTTCTGGGCTGTGAGCGCACATTGCCAGTCATGTCAAGTTCTTCATCCACCAACACCCCCAGGTTCTTATCCCCAGGGCTGCTCTTCATCCATTCTCCTCCCAGGCTGTACCTGTGATCAGGATTGCCCCAACCTATGTGCTGGACCTTGCACTTGGCCTTGATGAATTCCACGAGGCTTCACAGGCCCATCTCTCACGCCTGTCCAGGTGCCTCTGGATGGCATCCCTTACCTCCAGCGTGTTGACCACTCCACTCAGATTGGAGTCAGCAAACTTGCTGGGGATGCACTTGATCCCCCTCTCCCTGTCACCAGCAAAGATGTTAAACATCACCAATCCAAACACTGATCCCTGAGGAACAGCACTCGCCACTGATCTCCATTTGGATATGGACCCATTGACCACAACTCTTTGAGTCTGACCATCCAGCCAATTCCTTATGCACCCGAGTGGTTCACCCGTCTAATTCGTGCCTCTCCAATTTAAAGGCAAGAATGTCATATGAACAGTTAAAAAATGCCATCCTCACAGAGTCACTTCTCTGGCCATAACTGCATTTTAGCAGATGTCCACCTCAATATTACCAGTGATACATTCTTTATGGGCCTGAAAATCCACTATATCTACTCCACCTGCAGTTTTTCCTCAGCCAAAAGCCCACATGGTGTACAGGAATAGGCCAAATGCTAGGAAATGTGGGCAACTCCCATGCTGTTCACAAACATTAGTGTCCAAACCCAAGCACATTCTCCATTACAAAAACATAGGCAAAATTCCAAACACAAAAAGCAGTTATCGTGTTTAGGGACAACTAACAATTCTTGACAGCATTACCATTTGGAAAAATACTCTGTGTTCAGCTCCATCTGCACCCACTGTTTTGTTACAAGATATGCTGCTTTCCCAAACAATTTTACCAAGTGATTTTTTAAAAAATTCAACTTCAGAGCAGGATATCTAGACTGAAATGGCCATGGTCTGATAGGAAAGGTTGGAGAGCTGATTAGAAAGTACAATATACAATCAAGATATCAACACTTGCGCCCAAACAGCTTAAAATTATTTCAAAGGGTACAGAAGCAGCAATAAACAGTTCATATTTCTGTCCTTCCAGTGGACGTGCTACAAAGGGCAATCTGGGCGAGCCGGTGCTAAATACATGTTCCTGCCAAAGCTCTGCCAGCTCAGGCATGTCTTTGTCCTTACACTGCTCCTCCTGACAGGGCCTCTCTGTGCAGGGTTTAGAGGATGCTTCGACCACTGGGATGACCTGCTCTTTTCTCTTTGTTCAGAGCATTCAGTAAAAGCAGCAACCTAACCTTCTATGTTTCTGCTAAGTATTATTATGCCCTCATACTGCATTTTCATACGGATTCAGTAACCGTCACTCCAGCAAACCCCTGAAAATCTGCACTAACACTCCATGCATTTCAGCTCTGCTCTGTTCACTTCACTAAAGACAGGGAGAAGACCACTGGGGAGAGGAGGAAGAGCTGATACACTGCCCACCTCCAGCTCTGGCACAACCCCACTGCTGGGAAGAGAGGGTGTATAGACAGCGCTGCCTTCCTCATCCCTGCTAGAAGAGCAATGTATGGCAGAGCAAGGTCAGGCTAGACTAACAGCCCAACAATACTGGTGCATAAAAATTTTGGAGCTGCATATATTTGCTATGTGGTGGTTTTTTTGTTTTTTGGGTTTTTTTTTGCTGTCATAGTACAACTGGGCTGTGCTACGAAGTTGGAATTTCCCCCAGCATTATTCCCCATTTACTATCCCCAAACATCTGCCAATACACTACCCTTCCTCAGGGTGTAAAGAGAGGAAAAACACCGCAACAAATGAGTCACTCTTCTGTTCTGTCTTTCACATTAGCACTTCTGCAGTAACTTCAGCAGCTCTGCTGTTTAAACCAGCTCCTGTTTTTACAGCAGATCATCAATAGGCATACTGCTCTATCACACTGAAATCCCATTCTGGTCTGCATGGCCATTTCCTCCTCCCTGTGTACCTAAGTCAAGCCTGCCTGTTCATTGATGAGAGCAAGTTTCAGCTGCAGTCGGTACTGTTTTGATGCTGGTGTTGGGCAAGTGAGCTCAGATCTATAGTCTCATATGTTATCAGCAGAATGGCTATCTTATGTCTAGAAACTGTATTATAAGAGTGACAGATATAGCAAAAATGGAGCACTAATTTAATTTTCAATTGCACTGTCTTCTCTCTGACCTGACAGTTCAAGAAGTCATCACTGGACCACTAGAGTAAGCAAACGCTGTATCAGAGACACTGAAGAGGAATTTCCAGGCTGTTTTTCACACAGCTACTTTCTCTGACTATAGCTTCTCTGGAGTAGAATGAATCACTCAATGGTCTGTCATGGATTAGCTCACATCTACTTAAACCAGCGTGAAGATCTGCACCTTTGATGTGAGTTAATTAAGCCCACATGGTTTTCTCCAGCCTGGCTTCTGCAGCTTTGGAAGCGAAGGGAGCCAAATTAGGCCCATCTGTCTAAATGGAAAGGAGTCCTCTCCCACCATAAGGCACACTCTACTACCCAGCACAGGAGCTGCCTTCCAAGAGCACTAGGAAAGGAGTTTCATTGCTGCCAACAGCTACCGAGAATACCAGGCTTGCCAAGCATGGGGGTTTTCATGAGAACCACAATTCTGTGCCATCAGCTTCTCTGCACAGAAGCCTCAAGGGTCTGTCTACTAAAGAATTTCCTGCAATAGCCTTTTGTTTAACCCTTGGAACTTCTTGGAAGCAATAGATCTGCAAAATACATTTGCTTTTTTCCCACTGAAAAACAAAAAAGGAACTAACAAACTTCAATAGGGCAGAGAATGACTCCCAGGCTTGATTCTGCAGCCATTAATTGTGTAACTGAAGTTTTTAGTCTCTACAAGCTCTGGAAGCCTCTCAGTTCCTATCCTGGAATCCCAAAAAGAAAGTAACCTTAAATAATCCACATCATCAGGTACAGCTGTTACCAAGGTGCTCTCAAGGACTTGTGCCCCTGCCCTGCAAGAAGAGGTGGGAGATTCAGCCGTCAGAAAAGACAGTTTCAAGAAGATCTACTGGCATCAGCTGGGAGGTTATCAAAAAGGTGTGTGGCATGAGAACAACAGGTATAAACTGCCATGGGGAGGATCTCACAGAACATCATTTAAAAATAGAAGTTTGCTATGAAGACAGCAAAGCAGTATTAACAGGTTTCTCAGAGATGGTGCAAAGCCTCCATCCTTGAAGGTCTTCAAACTCAATCAGATAAAGCCCTGAGCAACCTGGTTTGAATTCAGTGTTGACACTGCTTTGAGCTGAATGCCGATTAGGGACCTCCTGAGGTCCATTCCATCCTGAAAGGCTCTATGACTCAATGTCGCCTGCTACAGGTTCTGTAATGCATAATAATGGAAAGGTGTTCACAGAACTGCTTACATTTGGGAGCCTTGAACCAGTATTTGCACCCTGGACTTCTGAGAAGCACCACTTCACAGTTTGTACAGTGCAACGGAAAACCTGCACGGTTTCATTGTGCTCACACTGGAGCATCTTGGAGCAAGCAAACGATGCTTTCGTCAGACAGTATCTTGCCTCTGAGAGCTGAGGATTGCAACCAAATGTATGCAAGCAAAAAGTACTCTAATTAAAGAAGAAATAAGAAATGCAGACTCCAAGGCTTAATGAATCATAACAAATACCTAGAAAAAACCTAATCCAGCTAATTCCAAGTGTTTAATTGAGTTGGCTGAAACGTTTGCATGCGTGAACACAACCACGTAGAGTTATTTCCCTGGGTAGAACTCTTCAGCTGTAATATTGATTCTCCATCTGGAGCATGAATGGCAATTATTTGTTAATAAAGTCGTAACTTTTCTACATACCAAATCAAGGTCTTGAGAAACCCTCCTCTTGCGCAGCTCTTCCATCCTCTCACACACATCTGTGAAGCAGGTGTTATAGTAGTCTGCATACTGCTGTGCCAGATCATCAATATTTCCCAGTGACCCGTCCTACAGGGAGAACAAAGAAAACAGGGTGATCAATTTTAAAATCTTCATTTAAAGGTAGCACCGCAACTCTGAAGGAAACCCCCCCCCGCAGCACATCCAGCACATTGTGCTCAGGTCATCCTCTTCATCCCTATCCTAGAGCACACTAACAGCAAGAAAGTTGGGAACTGCAGTACCAGAACAGCTCCTCACAATCAGGTGGGACTTTGTTAATTCCTACAGAGAGAAAGAAGGCAGGGACTGCAATGCACAACAGTGGAATAACATATCCCCAGGCACTATCTGCCTCAATTCCCTCCCACCAACATATACTCATACTGCAGCACCTGGTTCTCCCGAGCAGCTGCTCACTCTTCCAAGAGCCACTCACTACACACGTAATGAGCAGCCCTGCTTTGTGACAACGACTAACAGCAACTAAAACCATTACATTTCTTGCCAATACACCAAATCAGCCAGGCTGCAAACAATGACACCCACAAAGACACTCTGCCAGTTGGTCTTTTAAGATGTACTGGAGGTGGAAATATGGTTTGCTGAGTCCCAAATATCTGCTTCGCAGGGCAGTATTGCTACACTGCTAATAAAATGGCTATAGCCAGAAATCTAATTGTAATAATCTGTTAATTACAGTCCAAATTCATACTTTAAAAATGATGAATGAAGAAAGTAAGAACAGAAAAACCCAATAAATAGGCTGGATTTTAAGTGTCATGAGAAACCTTTCTAAACATCAGGTATGTATGCTGCACCTGTGAGGTAAGGAGGTGGGCAGGTACAATATGCACACACCTAAAATAGGTCCAAAAGATGGTATGAAATAATCTTGTGTCCCTATTTGTCTAACTTATGAAAGAGCATGTATGTTACTGTATGCATTCTTTAGAAGGTAACAATCTGCCCTCTGTGCCTATCCTGAGAGAAGAATAAGAATACATTGCAGACTATTATTTCATTGCTTCTTTTAATAGATGCACATATATAAATATAAAATTATGTCTTGATTATTAAGAAAAAGCTAAGCAATAGAGAAATAATGGAAGAAAATTATGCTAATAACATACATAAATTGCAAGGTTGAGTTATAGCATATGAGCTAGGAGGAACTCTTAATTAGTAACCACACCTTACTGAAGCTGTTGTTACTTGGAAATAAGCTCGTGGTCCCACTCTCAGGGTTCTGGACTATGCTGAAGAGGTAGATTTGTTCTAATGAAGTATCACTTTTAGAGAATTGGAAAAAACATTCCAGTTTAAATTGAAGTGAAAGCCTATTAAGCCTCAGAGTCTGTGAAAACTACTTTCTACTCTTTTAAAGTGCAATTCCCCATGCACAACAGGTATCTCCTGAAACATTTGCAGATTCCCTGGAAACTTTTGCAGAGCTCACATTCCCAAAATTTAGAACAGCTTGCATTTTCTCAAAACTACTGTGTTCACCACAGGTGGAAAACAATTTGCATGTCACTTGCTGGAGCAGCAGAAGCAAAATAACTACACTAAATATATATCTACACTTTCTCTCCCCCCCATACTTATGTATTTTTTTACTGTAATTCCTATCGCTCAACCTGCCAAAGATGTCACACAGGAGGTGTTTCAAGCATTAGAAGATTGAGGTCCTCATATAAATACTTCTGGGAACTTCAGACTTTCCAGACCTTTGGACAAACAACTTCCTGCGCTGCTAAGCAAGTGTATAATTTACATGGGGAAAAAACCAGCACCTTTGAGAAAACAACAGAGCTACCCTGCCTGTCTACTGGAGCCACAGTGCTACCTGCTCACATCTGAAGCCTGTCTTCCTCCAACTGCCTCCTTGCCATCCATCACTTCCCAACAAGCTGGGGAAGAAACTTGGACTCTTTGCCCATACCACAGGTTCTACAAATTTCCCTGTGCAACTGGACACTCCTCTGCTGGCTGAAGGTGTACTTTCTGATCCCACATGGAGTATGTGCTGCTTTCACAGTGTTTGCACAGTCAGTTTGCACAGAATAACCAGGGCTACACTGCTGGGGAAAAAAATGAACATCAAACTGAAAAAGCAGCCCCGAAACTTAACCTTCATTTGTTAACTTTTGTGGGCAATAAGAGAACCTGTATGACTTCCAAAGAGACGATGTGACATCTGAATCCCAGCCACTCAATCATAACAAACATCCCTCTCTAAGGGTTGTCAGAAATTCTCACTCTGGACTATCTTCCCCAGCCAGAGTCTGTTTATTCCTTGATAAGCTTTGCCAGTTAAGAGTATTGAAGGTGGAAACAGTAATGACAGCAGAGCAATGCAGGAAAGCATCATTTTACTAGAACAATATGAAAACTGCTTATTTATCAGTCTATCTCCTCTCACAATTCTGGAAACCGTACATTTCATAAAGTAAACCTGCTCCAAAATACATGTAATTTTTGAAGGTAATTCATGACTTTGAAATTGTCTGAAATACTCCAAATCCAAACATATCATGTGAACTTCAGCTCAGCTGAGAGCCAGACAGAGCTGAGGATCTCAGCACGCTCCAGCGATCCTCCCCACACCTTCCCACAACTCCTCAGACACGTGGTCATGGACCGTTTGCAGGATAGCAATGGCACTGCCAATGGATCCAACACAGCTGAACAAATGCTCATTTTTTGCTCGTGCTGGCATGCAGTTCACTGTGCTATTTTTAAAGGTAGCCTCCACAAGGCTGAAGGCTTCTGACTGTCCCTAGAGCAAAATTAGCTCGATTGCAGCACCCCAATTAAAGCCTGCAGAACGTGGGTGGCCCCACTGCCAGTGAGCATGTGGCTGCGAAGAAAGGCCTATTCACAAGTGACCCAGTCCACCAGTGCCGCCGTGTCCAGAGGAGCGGAGCTGCAGGCACCAGTCTGCCTGACTGACAGCAGGGATTGTTGGCCGTGCTCGGAGCTTGCATAAGGGGGCTATGCTGCAAATGAAAACAAGCTTAATGTCCAGAAAAAGATGAAAAAATCCCACAAGTTCTTAGAGACAAGAATAGATAGCTGACATGCATTACAGCCCTGCCACATGCTTTTGCTGGGTTACCAGACTGAGGGCAGCTATAGCTTTATGCAGTTGCCGCTCCACAAAGGCAGCATGCACCCTCCTAACTAGATGTGGACAGCTTTGGGGTTTGAAGCCCCACAGCTTCAAAATTAGAACAAAACCACAAACATTTGCATTTGCACCTCAGCTTCCCAGAAGGCTGCAGTGGAAAATGCCGATCAAGCCATTTGTGTCTGTGGCCAAGAGCTGCTTTTATGAGTTTATGCATGTGGGCAATGCAGAAAGCATTGGTTTTGTCAAAGGAAATACAGATACATAAATCAACCCAATTCAAAGACAGCAAGCATCTCACAACCCACAGCATCCACTCATGTTTCATGTAAGTGTCATAACTTAACAGGATTGTATATTTGATTTATATGACCTCAAATTTGATCCCTACATAGAGTTACCTCTATCATCCTCCTTTATTCTTCAAGCACTACTATAAACTTAGAAGAGAAGTTGCTTAATTTTTCTACTGCACTAATAATGGCCAAGAAGACCTACTTTAGGTATCACCAAACCACAAGTATAACTAATCTGAAGATGAATTTTGAACCATGGCATTTGTCTATTCTTTAAACTGACTCCCCAACTTCCCCAAATAATTTCCAACTGTCTCACACAAAATCACCAGCAGTGTGCTTTGCACTTCTCTTTTGTTTCAGAGATTTAAAAAAAATTCATACACAAAACCTTAGCTCCAGCTAGATAAGTCATGCATTCAGTTACAAAGGGAGTCAAAGGAATAGTTTGAAAAGTTTTAAAAAATCTCTAGAATTATTAATAAAATAGAACAATAAAAGCATTCATACTAACATTTTTTTTTACATTGTTAGAGTAAGACCCAGTGTTAATTTTCATAGGTTTAGACAAATGTGGAGTGCCATTTTAGTTTCACAGGTAGGCAAAAGCATAGTTATTTGATACAAAAAATAGTAAGCCAATGCAATTAATAAAGAGCCTTCAATTATGTACCACTATGTCCCATTTTGATATAGACATGGGTTGCATATTTGAAACAGCCTATGTGAGCAATGACAAAATATATAGCTTTCAAATTTGTTCTTACTGATATATCTGTAAATCAGAAGCCTCTGAAATGCTCTGAACTTCAGTAACCTTTTTAAAACCAATACCTCATAATAAACTTTCACATTTTGTTACAAATTTAACAGTAAAAAAAAAGCACTAGCATGAAGAGTACTTTACACCAATTGTGTTTATCACCATGCAAACTGCAATGTTCCAGCTATATAATCCCACAGATCTTCTCTAGTGAAAAAAAATTGTGAGCAATACAAATATGGAGCAGGAAAACCATACCCCAAACACTTTATTGGTAAAAAGTTACAACATGTTTCCCCTAAGACTTCACTACTGCCTGAGACCTTTCCACTAAATAGTTTTGACAGCCAGGAAAGTAAACAACCCATTATTTAGAAAGGGTTAAATGTAAAATGAAGATTTAATAGTCTAATGAAAACAGAAGTTATCTCAGATTTCTATTTTCTGTTGTGAAGTATGTTCCTAAATTTCCATTTTATAATGTATGCATGCAACATTTTTTGGCATCATAAAACACAGAGCAAAATGATGAATTGCCCTGAAATTCCCAGAGAATTAGTTCCGATATGCATGTGAATACCAAAGGAATCCATTGGGATTCCTGTTAATGGAATGACTACAAAGAAAAGTTGGAATGATTTGACACTTGTTATAAAGTTAGAATTTATCGGTCACTGCACATCAGTTAGTTTAATGCCTTGGCAGAATCCTTTGTATTCGACATCTGAAAGTGTAAAAGAGAAAAATGTTTTGCTGGTGAGCTCTGCTGGGTGTAAAATTAAGTAAAAATACATTCATATTTTAATAGTATAATAAAATGAAAACACTAATAGCCAAGGAGGAATAAGAGACTTTGCTAAGTAACAAATACATTTGATGAACCTCCATGTGTATCTAAATATTAGGCACTAGCAGAGCATACATACTTTCTGCATAAATTCCTACGCAGAATAAGATTTTTAGAAAAATCTTCCAAAAAGATGACTGTTTTACTCTGTACTTTTCTATCTCAGAATCTGAAAAATGTATTACAAAGCTGCGTATGCCAGCATGTCCTCCTCCTATTCTGGCAGATATTAGGGATGTCAGAAAAGAGGTCTTGATTATTGGATATATGTGCTCATTCTCCCAACCCCTGGGTGAAATTCACGTAACTGCATGAATCTCAGAAATGTAAAAAGATGAGGACACTACAAGCCTGTTTGTTCAGCGAGACAGATGGGTCTCCATCTGCACATGGCAATGCACATTACAGCACACAGCTCAACTATACGAGTTCAAAAGCCATCACAGCTATGGCCACAGCACATGTATAATCTGGGATCTTAGGAACAAGTCAGAAACTGGAAGGAAGACAATCTGACTTTTTTTCCTATTAAAGTCTAAATGAATGTGGAAATGGCACTAGAGAAGGGAAGGTGCTCTTTCACAACACTCAGAAATCATACCCTGGCAAAGGCAAAAAAAAACCAACGTTTTTTGACCTTCACAGGCCAAGATGAGAAAAATCCATTTCCATGCCTGAAACACAGGACTACTGTGTGGAGAGTCACTGTAAACATTAGCAGCCTATTTCTGGCAGTTAGATTTTAACAGGGACGCCTACTAAAAATTTGTGGAACATGACCTTGCATTTCAATAATACCTTTGGTTTGGATAGCTCTAAGAAGTACATAAATGAAAGCCAGAAAGTGGGCCAGAGCAAACAGGCTTTTTTGGGGAGCGGAGACACGTAAGAGGGAGGAGGGACCAAAAAGCAGCGAAATGAACTGAGGGAAAACATATTTGTGCCGCATAAACACCCTGTTTTCGACAGGACTTCATTTACATAGCACATATCCTATGAGATGTTTGAAGTTAAACAGAACTAGCTTAGCTAGAAAGCAAGGGATGATCAGATTTTCATGGGACAGATTTGACTAAGATGACAGCCCTTTTCAGATATTTTTACTAATCATAAAAGCTTGAGACTTGGCATCCTTCCCTAAGTGACCTTGGACTCATAGCAGAACTCCTTGCATTCCAAAATATACTAAATATTATACTAATTATAATATACTAATATTATACTACAATTATATATTAATATACTATAATTATAATATACTAATATACTATTATAATATACTAATATACTGAATTCAGGCTACAGCTGATTAATCTGAGACACTGTGTTCCAGGTTCCTTCACAGTGCTTTCTAAGGAGGCAGACTGAAATCAGATCCAAACCTTTTCCAAACGGAAGAGTTAAACCTGCATCCACCTCTCTGGCTAGAGCTTGCATCTCAGTTTACTACAATAATACACAGTGAGGACAGGCATCTGTAGGAAAACCTGCAGAGCTTCATGATAATTCTTCTATCTGTTACACAGTTCTGACCCTCTTACCTGTCCCTTGCTACCAATGTATTTCTGCTAGGAATAGGGCTGATGTTTTGCCTTCTGGCACAACTTCAAAATGGTTGCATTAAAAATGAACCCAACAAGCTGCTAGAGAAATATTCCCTTCTATTCCTAGGGCTCAGAAAGGACAATCTTCCATTCAGCAGAGTTAACAATTCCACTATCCATGCAATGACAGGTTCAAAGTCTGTCTTGACAGTCAGCAGGGTCAGAAATGTGAATGAGACAGAAGTGCAAGGCCAGGCAGCCAGTGCTTGCCTTGATATTCAGAAGAAAGCATAAAATACTCAGTGTACAGGCCATGACATTTTTATATTGAGAACAGCTATTTTTGAGGATGCTGAAAAGTTGTCATGATTCCCTTGACCTCTCTATAGCTGGACACTGTGGGAACAAAGAGAACATACAGATCAGACCGATTCAATAGACTTTCCATTATTTTTTATGGTATCGGAGGGTTGAGTCATTAAACTATGCGGCTTTACAGAGAGAGTTACAAAAATAGATGTGATACTACTGTGTCAAGCTCTCTGCAGCATGGTTAAAATGGTTATAGATTCTGTACAATAAGCAGAAAGCACAATGGTATTCTTTGATATCAAAGATTTTGCAGCACTTATTGGAAATAACTGATACAACCCACTGAGTTCAGAGCAGTCACTGTAGACCCAGAAAATTCTGATTAAACCACAGCATTATGTAAGGTTTTTTTTATATATATATATTTTTAACATATATATATATATGAAACTTTGCCTTATCTTTACATCAAAAAAACCCCTTACTCTTTCAAAATTCTGCAAATAAAGTATTTCCTTCACCAGTAGCACAATAGTCTTTTCACCCCCTCTTTTTACTGTAAAGCTCCAAAGGCTTTGTCAAGAAGGTATAACAGAGCATTTCTGGAAAAAACATTCTGAGTGTGACTTCTGCTCTTCCCTCTGTATTTAAAATAAATTTGAAATCACACTACTGGGATCCCTCTCTGTAGCTTGCAACCATGGAAGTCCTCTGTGGAAAAAATAAAAATATATGCATGCTAAAAAAAAAGTTGCATCTATGTAAATGTACATTCCAACATATTTAAAATGTCGGTATTTATCACAAGTAGAACGAGGTCTTGACAGACAAGAATATATGCAAAATTTATTCATGAAAGTTAGTTCAAAGCACCCTTAATGTCCAGCTTCCCTAATAACAGTATATTTATCTTCTAGCCTCCTTTCCCTGAGGTGCTCTGCACTAAGCTCATCAAAATGTAACTCAAAACCCTTGTCTGCTCTGATACCTAAAAGGCCACCACTACCCACCAGACTGGTCAGCAGTCAGGTACAAGTTGCCATTGTCAGCTTGTAAAGCAGAATAAGTTAACTCCTTAAACCATGTAATAGCTGCACTTGACACCACCTCTCATCAGTTTTGTCTCCCTTGCTCTCACTGCCTCTTCCTTTTGCAGAGTCTGCTGAGACTTTTTCTCAAGTTGAGTGAAAATTTGTCACTTCATGTGCACCAGCTGCAGTGGGTTCTAGCCTGAGACTTGGAGCAGAAACAAATGGTAAATAAAAGAATGGCAAGGGTTAAGAAATGTACATACATCTGATAAAAGCACCATTAAGGAGATGGAGGTGAATTTCTGGTTTCAGATTTGGGAAATTTAGCATATATTACGGGGGTGGCTTCATGTCTGAGATAAGTTAGGGTCTAATAAAATAGATATGCAAAAGCCAAACATCTCAAGTAGATGATGAAATAAATATTTCGGGGAGTTAGCCATATCAGCTGCAATAGTGAAAGAGGTCTTGTTAAAGCTCTTTTCCTTATATTTAGTAGCAGCACAGTATGACAAAACCAAATCTTCTGTAATATATGGGACTACATAACTGAGGTGTGAGTAATCATTAAAATAGTAGTCTGAAAAAATCTAAACAGAAAACATGTAAAGAAAAAAATATTTGGATATTTAAAGGCAAAACAAACTGAGTAGTCAACAGTATCTCAGGACAAGTGCGTAAGCTCAGCGAGTCTTGTTTACAGTATTTCCCCAAGGTGTTAAAGTTGCTCAGAGAAAGCAAACTTTGGTAACGGTTATGTGCTAGTTTTACTAACAAAAGTACTTTTCCAAGTGTCAAGGCAGGAGAGAATGACTGCCTTTAGTTTAAACTGTGCTACGCTTTTCCCCTGGACAGTTTGGCAGAAGAAGGACATACCTTGTCCAGAAAAAAGAAAGTTCACTCAAAAAAAACTTCTCATCCTTCTTTCTCTGTTCCCCCTGCCCTTTTCCCTTGCCTCTTCAGTGTACTGTTGTGCACTCCTTGCTGCCTTACTTTGAGAGCCAGGCCCAGGATCCTGGGCAGGTCCCTATGGACAGCAGTTTCCCCCAGCCCACCAAAACCCAGCAGTACTGGCTTTGGAGATGCACCAGTAAAGGAGAACGCTCCATGCCTTCCCTCATTTCTTACCACCCCAGCAGCTAAATCCTGCATGGGATCTTCCCCCATCTACAACTACTGATGAGTAGAAGAGAGAGCACAGTCCTCTCCCACTCTGAAGGAAATCCAGCACCAGGAAAGCCCAGTAGGGATGCAGTCACCCCACGTTTCTCATGGCTGGATGAGCCTATCACCTCATCTGCACTTACATGGCAAGAACTACGAGACAGCACTGCACCTTGCATCACCCAGCTCGGCAATAAGTATCTCAGCATTTAGAAATCCTGCTTTAGGAAGCTGGGTGTGACAACAAGCACAATTACTTACTCCCACTTGTGCCATTTTGGAGGCTGACTTCCAAGAGGAAGGTGCTCTCCTGCTATCCATGTTAAGGTTTCAGAAAGGGCAAAGGAAATCTTGGAATATCTGCCTTCACTTCAAACTCCGTTTTCACAAAGCATGAAAAAACACGGCTCTGCACACCAAGGCATGACAGGATCTCTTCTCTTTTTTGGGAGTAGGTATGGAAATCAGCAATCTTGGTTGAGGCGCCCAGCAGCACAGGGCACTGCGTGCCCCAGAGATGCAGCCCTTGACTTACTATTGCAAACACAGAGGTGCAAGCTTCCAGCTGTGGAAAGCCAGAATGCTGATGTTTAAACCGCTTTCTCAAGCTCTGCTATTTTTCTGTTTCTTCCTGCTAGAAATTCAGCAGCTTGCAGCCTAGAGGATACACCCAACACTTCTACATAACCAGGGACTAACCTCGCCTTCACTCCTACCGCTTCCTGACGGGACGTCTTTTACCAGGAAAGGAAACAACTGTAATTGAGCATGGCAGCAATCCATGTTTCCCCCTCTAATCTTAGCAGCAGAAGAAATGGTTTCCTGTAGCTCCTGTAAGAAGCTGCGCCCAGGCTCCCCTTCACCAATGCCGCCCATCCCGCCTGCCTGTGCTATCCCTGCAAACCCTCACTGCTGCAGGGACCGCGTGCCCTGTGCTAGCACAGAGGGGTGGCATTGATAAGTTAGCTTAAATAGACACCCCATATTCATACAAATAATCTGAAACCAGAAAGGCTGACTGCCCTGAAGCACTTCAGTGAAGTGGAGCCTCAGCTTTTGACTCTTAACAGAGGTATGGCCCTGCTAACACAGTCTCAACCACTGCAGGTAGTGTACAGATGAACTAAATATAAAACTGCTCATGCAAAACTTCATGGTGCTGGGCTCAGGTTTTTTATTGCCTTAACTAAGCTTCTTCAAGTCTCTTTGGAGAGTGTTTTATTTAGGAACAGTAAAGCACAGTTATCAGGGGGTTTCAGTTCATTTAATTAAGTTGAATACAATTACACTCCAGTGGGTCTTAAAAATGCAAGAATCTATTTAAATATTATTTAGATGCGTATCTTTTAACTACCACAGATTGCACAGGGCTTCATGTTTATATCAATTAGGGATATCAACCTAGCAATAAGAACTCTATCTCTTGCCAGCTTATAATCCTTTCCACTCTGGGATCCCGTATTTTATTTACTCATTTCCCTTTATCTGTGTACAGTGAAGATGGGCTTTTTGCGTTCCTGTGTGCTCACACTGCTTCATCATTGCCAAAGCACTTCCTAATTAGGCTAAATAGGCCTCTTACACAAATAAAAGAGGAATATTTCTGCCAACCAACAGAGCACATCCTACAGAGTCTGGGCTTCAATAACTGTGTGGTTGCCATATCTCCCAGGTACTTCAAACCCATATTTTTCTGAAGGGGTGACATGAAGCATGTCATGTGCCTGTTTCAAAGAAGTGCTTAATCCTGTGGCTGCTGTCAGTCCAGTGGCTCTGCCCACTGATAAGAGACGTGAGGACATGGAGTGAAGCTGCATCAGAGGAAGTTCAAATGGGACATCAGGAAAAGGTTCTTCACTGAGATTGTCGTCCATCACTGGAACAGGCTCTCCATGGAACTGGTCACAGCACAAAGCCTGTCATAGTTCAAGGAGCATCTGGACAATGCTTTCAGTCTTATGGTTAAGTTTTAGGTAATCCTGTGAGGAGCAGGAAGTTGGACTACATGATCCTTATGGGTTCGTTCCAATAGATATTCTGTGATTCTATGTTGCTTTTACTGGAGACTGAATTAGTTACTCAAGTGTTGCGCATCACAGAGATACACCTCAAACTGAGGCACAAAACAGTTTGAAAAGCCCCATATGGCTAAAGAGATCATAAAAAGCAAAAGCTGGCAGAACCCTAGTGTTAATGAAGCTCGCAAAAACCACTGTGTCTCTACAAAACGCAGTAGCTGATTCTCACTGACCCAAGGCCCTGAACCACAGGCTGAAAGAAAACAACTGTAGATAAAGACACTTGGACTTGGATGGCAAGCTAAGCCCTCACTTGAGCAACTTCTCAATGCATAGCAACTTGAACATCAAAAGGAGAACATCCTGCTAACTAACCATTTGTCAGGACAGTTGTCATGCCAGAGAAAAACATCTCACCTAGTTGTAAAAGTGACAGTAACATGAAAAGAGAGTCTCAGATGGAAGGAGTTCCTCACAGACTCTGCTTCTCAGATGAAAAAAGTGACCGAAGTCTCAGGGAACATGACCCCATAAACCTAGCAAGAGTGGCAGGACAACCTCTGTACCAGGCTGCATTTGAAGCAACCCAAAACCAGCAGGGAACTCTCTGAGCAAGAAGATGATGTTACACCACTTTTCACAGTACACACCATTATCAGTTTCAAAACAAAGGATGTATAGTAAACAAGCTCGTTCATTCACACAGAATTAGGATTTGAAAGAAAACAAAGATTTTGCTGATGACTCTTCCAAATGGAAAGGAAAATCACATCTTTTCAGATATGGCAATCTCTTCAAAGCTGGAGAGGTGCAAAGGCTGGTTCAGAAGGAGTTACATGTGCAGAGAACAACAGGGCATCAGACAGTCTCCACGAAAATAGTAAATTGCAGTCTCATCCCCAGCTTGTTTTAGCTAACCAGCCTTCTGCTACAAATTACCCATTCAAAGCATCTGCTGGCAATACCTTGATGGTTTAGCTTTACATGACTCATACACACATCAATGGTTACCCACCTTTAGCCTGCATTTGTCTCTAAGCAAAAACAAAACAAGGTGCGACCAACTAGATGTGAAGGCTTACTTTGCACTCTGGTATCCCTAACTCAGAGCCTGAAATAAGCCTTTTAATTTCTGAACCAAGCTTAAATCTCCATTATTTATTTCCCACGTGCTCCCTGATGTCCACACCATTCAGCCAACTCCTCTGGGCCTCCACGAAGCCAACCTGCACACTGACCTTCCCCTGCCAAGGTCCCGGTGCATGCTCCAGCCATTTCCTGCCATGAAGGCGGCAATTCTTCCTTTCACATGATCCTTCTAAATCCCTCTTCCTAGCAGTTGCAAGTTACCCTTCTCAGCTGGGACTCTTTTCACTTTTCTGGCCACAGAAATACAGCTCTGGATACTGACTCACTGCACCTCCGTCCCCTGTCATCCTCTATATCCGCTTTATATGAGAGGTATTTTCCTAAGAGAGGCATGAGTCTGGAAAAAACCCCTGCTTCACTCTTTTTCAATTTTTTGGTTTTGTAAACTGCTCAAGCCCCCCCAGCAACAGATCTGCCTAAGAAAGGCAGAAGGGTCAGCAGAAGTTAACATACCTTTTTATATCCCTCTCCTCTCTCTTTCATGGCAGTTTCTAAAGTAAATAACTATCTGTAAGCATTCTGCAGTAGTTGTTACTAGGCTTGGCAGATGAA
Organism: Aleadryas rufinucha; assembly: GCA_013397815.1. NCBI lineage: Eukaryota > Metazoa > Chordata > Aves > Passeriformes > Aleadryas > Aleadryas rufinucha. Next base: position 829,869 of record VZTH01013939.1, on the reverse strand, counting down.
AAATGAAGATTTGTACAATCTTTTGTATTCTATGTACGCTTGAGACAAGGATTAAAATCCACAAGTAACTTGGCAAAGATTACTTGAAGAAAGTACCATTCCATCACAGAGAAAAAGCAGCACTGAGAACATCCACCTTTTTTTTTCCTCCTACTTTTGGTAATTAGGAACTCAAACTCCACACTGACCAAACCCAGTGAGACTCATCATGACTAGGATAACAAGGATATGCAGAAGGATCCCTTTCCCTTCTCATTTATGTGTGACCACACACCATATGTGGTATGAAGCTATTCTTCATCATCACCATCATGCCAGTATTTCGGTGAGGTCCTTGACCTTATGTTCTCTGTTAACTTCCTGAGTTCAGATAGCTATCATGCAAAGCTTAGGATTTACAAAGTTTATCCATCTGCACATATATACTCATTCCCTGACACAAAATCTAAACAATACATTGCTGGGTTTGGGCTGAGCAGGAAACAATACACCTCACTGAATTGAAACATCCCAGTGTCCCTTCAATTCAGTACGCATCAGAACATGGCACCACAGTGGAGAGGGACTGCCCAGGATCAGACGCCATTTCTTGTCTCATTGTAATATACTCTGAATAAGGGTAGGTATAATTAGAGAGGAAAACAGAATTTTTAAGGATGGGCAGTCCTTTTGCACTACCTACAACTGAGCAGTCTCCACTGATTAAACAAGAAACAAAACAGACCTTTCCCCCAAACCTCCGAAGAAAAATTTCCTCTAGAAATTTCCTCTCCTTACCAGGATTTTTGGTTTTGAAATACAGTATCTTTACCAGTCCTCTCATAAAATGTTGCACGGGGAAATCTTTCTCCCCAACCTTTATACAAAACATGAAATATCCCCAAACACTCTGAAGCATCGTGTTTTTAAAGCGTAAACATACAGTCATCTTGAAGGTGGAAACTTGAAGACAGGAACCACAACTGACATACAACATGTAGTATGCCCACACCTTTTCCTGTTTTACAATGGTTATTTATGAATTCTAAGGTGGGAAAGAAACCTAATAATAGAGTGGAAATCACAGCCTCCAAGTTGTGGTGCATATTATGTATGAATGCAAACATGCTTATGTATAAACCAGGATTTTTCTTATTTTCATCCTCAGAGATTATAAACTGCAGTTTAAATGTGAAGTCTTTATCATCAGCTTTCAGAGCTACTGCACTGAAGTGGCCAACCACTGAAAGCTCCAAAACTCACAAGTATTAAATATTATTCTGTATAACTGAAGGCAGTGATATTGGTAACAACATGAAACATGTCTGACATGGAAGGTGAAAAGAGATTACTCTTAATTTAGCAACAGAAAATAAGTGTTTTCAATTTGCACTCCATCCCTAGGACTGCACGAGAAATTTCTGGTGTAAAAACCCCTTTTGGCTGAGTTGTAATATGCAGGATGTGTCTCCTGGAAAACTGCAAGCACAGAATCCAAAGAGAAGGAAAGTGTTTCAGAACTGTAACAGATATGGATAAACAGAGATAATAAACAGGCAGAACACACACATCCAAACATCACTGCAAATGTAAAATGTGTAAAACCCTTCTTCAGCATTCTTCAGATTCTTCAGCAGTGACATATCATTTCTAAAAGTGTATCTTATGAATCACAAGATATTACTCTGGCAAGTGAAATACCTTAAAAGCCTAAAATGCCTTTTTTTCTGAAGTGCAGTGTAATGCTACACAATCAGCTCTAGCATGTGTTTTCATCCAAGCTCCAACTGTGGATGTACACTTGCCAACAGAACTTTTAACAGTGCCACTGTGGTGCAATGAGCTCTCATGTTTCCTCCATCAAGTTATGCTGGGGTTACAGTGAAGAGCAAGCTCTGCAGAGCAGGGTCAGCCTTGTGCTGGCATTGAAAGGGGCAGGAGGCTCAACTCATCTGAACTTGCGAAAGAACAACAAAAGATGCATTTTCCTTTCTTCTTAAAAGCCTACAGGCCACACACTGCTCCGCTATAAATAAACTTGTGCCTTAGGCTCCTGAAGTTTTTATGTAAACAGTGCAGAAAGTAGACCCCTTATCTTTTGTTTCATCCTTTATCCCTTGTTTTCATCACATGTATCAGCACTGCACAAAGCATCTTCAGTTGCAGGTGAGAGGGTTAGGAGCATCTCACAATCAAGAAACTGCTCATGTACCCTCAGTTTAATATTGTAACAAGCATGGTACTGTTTCCACTATCATCTATCAGCTCTCGTCATGCTTGCTGCAAAGCTTTCAAAGCATTGCTTTTATTATTATATTAAACAGTTACCTAATCTCCTTTACACACACTCCCACACACAAAGCATATACTCCAGGTGGAGAACACTGTGAGATTAAATATTAGTAGGCTGTTACCTACAAAGAGCAAAAAGCACTGCGTGTCATCATAAATACAGTGACAATAATGAAACATAAAAGGATGTATTTATATTCTTGATAAATGTATTACCATGCTTGTAACCTTCAGGGTGTATGTCTACCCATGCACATGAAAACAGACATATTTTCTCCATCTGGAGGCCTGATGATGCAAGCTGATCTCAAGAGCATATCCCCATGTCCATGCAGGGCCACAGGGAAGTCAAATCACCCAAGTCTAATGGGCTTGTAGCAGAGCAGATCCACAACAGCACTCCAACCAGACTGCACTCAGATTGTGACACGGATATTAGAAACCAGTTCTCCAATTTATTGTATGACTTTCCATTAAAAAGCCTGAAAGTGTGATTTATAAATCATTGTTGCATTATATTCTCAAGCTTGTCCATCCAATTTTCCAGCTACACCCTGCTTAAAACTGTTTTCCAGATAGGTTATACAATCCCCACTCTCAATTTTCAGCTCTTCACAGGAAACATGCCTCTAAAACTAGTATGTAGCTCAAAAATGCTTATACAGGTGTCATTAGAACTTAAACCATTAAGTATTTTATTATACTAATCTTAGTTCAAATAAACCCAGTATATTAAAAGTCTGTGTTTCAAAACATGGCAGTAGACAAGAAAGTTCTGCTATTACCAAAAGCCAGGAAAAATGTTCCCCTTGCCTCAAGAAGATGAAAGCAGAGCCAGCATGCCCACACCTGACCCACACCACAGCAATGGCACTGTTGGGGGACAGGGCACTGGTAGCTCCTTTTTTTTTTAAAGCCGTTATTTTCAATAATGGAAATCTGTGTCGTGAACTCTTGTGCCCAAAATGTGTTGTAATTTTTCCCTGCCAATGAGTTAAGTCTCTTGATGTCAGGCAGAGATAAAACCCCTTCATATCTCTTTATCTAATCACACAACATGTATACATGTATTTTAATGGAGAACATGTTTTTATAGTAGAAACTTGATTTTTAGATTTGCACATATGAAACCCAGTTTCTTCCTTTTGTCCATTTTCTCATGAAAAACACGGAATCCAGATCCTTGCAAAGTCACCTCAGCATCTCTGCAGTCACAACCACCTTCCTCCTCCTCCCACCACTAGTAATGGCATCAGACAAAGCGCCAGGTTCATTAGTCATCAGCTGCATCAAGCAATCACCAAGAGGAAAATTGTTAGCAGCACTTAAAACACATACTGTGACAAATCACTTCGCTGGGTCATTACAAAGTAATTCCTATTCATCCTGTGTTTCTGAACCTCCTAAAGTCTGAACACAGCATGTACTGCGGCCATTAATACTGTGACAACAGGGTAAGCGGAAAAGGAGAAAGCCTGAGCTGCTGCATGAATGAAAAGCTCCAACCATAGATTCCAAACGACAAGAGGGGCACCTGGAAAGGTGCAGGAAGCAGGGCTGGGTGCACCAGCACCGAGCACCCTCTCCTCCACAATGCCACCTCTGAAGGGAAAAAAATCCTGAAAGAACGTAGCCCAGGGCCAAATCTGGAACAGTTCCATCTGGGTCTGGAAAGAGAGATTCTGACTCAAACTCCTTTGCCCTGGGCACTACCCGTTCCCTCTGTCCCTTGGCCCTGTGCCACATCCAGCAGTGACCCCGTGCTGCATTGCTGCGCCCTGGTCCCTCCACTCTGCTCCTGTTTGCACAGCACTTTATACAATCAGCACTAATTTACACAGATTTCTAGACAGCAGCAGACTAAGTTAAATTAATCATTATCTACTTCTGGAAAATGTCATTTGCTCTAAGATACACTACAAATAAGAGGTTCTCACCTGACTATAGAAAATGGTAGCCAACACGTGTAGCATAGTACATTGCATTCCATGTAATGCAAGTCATTTAAGTGCTCATGGGCAACACCTTTTCATTTTCCACATCAATCTTCACATTTTCTTTCTGTTTAGAGACTGCCATTTTTTTTCATATCCACAAAAGGAAGAAGGCACCATTGCAGGCAAGTTCTGGCAATCTTGTATTCCAGTGCTCTTAGAGAGGCTTGGTTGACTGACTTTCAAAAGATGAAAAAAGTATGAAGAAAAGGAATATTTCCAAGTTGGTACTCACAGCAAATCAGCAAGAGAAAGAATTTGCTTTCAAGAAAGAATGAAGAAGGCACCAGAACCAAAAGCTCTTATCACTCCTCATGGTGTAGGGTCTTATGGGGACTAAACTATCTGATGGAGACATCTGTTTCATGTGCCCTGACGTGCAAGAAAAAGCTTAGACCAAAGGTTATCTCTGTGAGCTGTCTTTCTTCATAAAGGGATTAGCATTGCTAGGCATAACATTTCACAGTAAGGGAAAGGAGATGCAATAGGTTAAGTTCAAATTATAAAACTGAACCCAACACCTAAACTGACAGTCAGTCGCTCTCTGTTTTGACTTCTTTATTTGAAAGCAAAATACCCTCTGTAGTTTTGTAAAATAGAAAAAATAGTATCTGCTGGTTTGAAAGCAGAGACCAGGCCTTCTGGGTTTATCCTTACTGTTGCCAGTGGGATATGATTTAGAAAACGTGCTCCAAATAGAAGTAGGAACAAAAATGTTTCGAATCAGAATGTCCCAAAGTGCTTTTTGAGTTAATTACACAGTGCCACAGGCACTTTGCTGACACGTCTTCAATAAAAAACATAAAAGAATGAGTATATTGCATTTTCAAAAGCACATTCTACCTGAAACAGCTATTCAGTTGCCTGCACTTTTTCACAGAGCCATGCTGAGCATCCATGATTTCAGCTGGAGCGGCCTTTTGGTGCCAATCTGACACCAGAAAAACAAAATCACCCAATGAGAAAGTGGGAGAGCAACAAAGTAGAGATTTCCATAGGAGGTTACAGTGATTTAATGGTGGTTTAAGGAAGAGCCATCCTGGAAGCAATCTTTGGCTGGTGTTAGCTGCCACAACTCCTCCTGGCAGTTCTACAACTGCTTTTATCGGTTGGGGATCTACTTCCTTGATCCTTCCAGATATCCAGACTCCCTGGCTTAATATCAAATTCCTCTTCCCAAAGTATGTTAGCCAGTATCCAATTACATGTTCTCACAGTAGCATTATCAGCTGGCATCTTTCTCTCTTTTGGTTTTTTTCTTTATTACTTTGATAAGAAATTCAAACAGTCACTTAAACATGGAGACCAAGACAGATTATATATGTAAATAGTAGGGCACTTGGTAGCCAAATGAGCTTTATTGTCCTCAAAATATTCTGTTCTCTTCAACTAACAGCAGATGGTGGGAAAGAACTGGTTTTCTCTCAGCATAACTGCAAAATACTATCGAAAAAGAAATAATTTTCTTTTTGTTTCAGCTGCTATAATTGATTCAGTAGTTTGAAACAAGAAACTAGCTACCACTTTGAAACAAAAAGCTGGAAAGACTTCTAATTTTGTGGCATCTCTTTCAAGTTCTGCTGTATCTTTTGTATATTGGCCATTGAAGACAAAATCTTCTCACACAAAAAAGACACTTTCTTCAGTGAAATTCCTACTCTATTAAAATTGATCAGAGTTTTGCCAGTGATTTCATTAATGTCAGGATTTGACCCAGATCTCTCCTATCTATTTGAGAAGGAAGAACATTGCATAAACAAGAGGGACATTGGAATGTCTTCCCTGTATTAAGGTCAAGAGCCCATGTTTTGAAAGGACATCTTTAAAAGAATGAAGTTCATGATTTTTACTTCATATTACAATTTGTTCTCAGATCTCATCACATACAAACCTTTAGACCTTTAGCAACAAAGAGTTTGCTATCGTCACATCAATACATGATTCTATGCCAAAAATAATCCCTTTTCATAGAGTTCTGGCAATGCAGAGAATTTATTACTACTCTCAATCCACCTCTCTCTAAAACCTTAATACACTTCCACCATCCACTGTTGCTTTGAAACACTGAAAATTATAATTATCCAATACATTCTAACATGTGCTTGCTACAGACTAAGAAAAAGCTTTTTGGGTATAATTTTGTTATCTAGCGAGTTCCATTAACAGCACAAATAGCTTGAGGTGCTTATACCACAGCTGCACCTATGGAATATTTCATTAGAAAAGTGCAAAAGGGAAAAGCCACATTTACTTCAGCAAGAACCTAGTACAGCTGCAAGCATACATTCAGTATTTATCAAGTATAGAGCTATTATGTGACTTCAAAGTCCATAAAATATGCTCCTTACAAGCAGCACTTGGCAACTATTTGTTTCCCCTCCAGACCTGGGATCTGTCACCACAGGTTCCTCCTAATGAGTTCCTATTTTAAGGAACGTAAGTAAAAATACACAAACAATGAAATCTATTTATCCACATAAATATGGAGAGGGGCTCAATTTGTACTTCAAGTAACTTCAGTACTGAATACTAGCTGGGCGGACACTATGGCCTCTCCTCCTAACTCAGCACCTAGAGCAGCCACCACCATGTTCCACAAGGCTTCCAACAGGCCCAGCGGGAGGAAGGCAACACCTTCCCCTCCTCTTCCCCACTGCTCTAACTTCTCAGTGTGAGGGCAGAATCAGGTATTTTATCACTTTTCTAAAAAACATCTTTTTTACTGTAAGGACAGCAAATTGGTAGAACAGGCTGCACAGAGAGATCATGCAGTTTCTGTCCCTGGAGGTTTTCAAGACATGACTGGATAAAGCCCCAAGCAACCCCACCTGACCTCAGAGCTCTCCCTGCTTCAGCTTGAGGATAGGCTAGAATGCCACCCGAGGTTCTTTCCACCCTGCATCATCCTCTAATCATGGCTTAAGAATGCATTTTTCTCTTTCATTCAATCAACAAACTTTTGATGATCACCTTCTTTCTTCATTTCATTCTAGTTTTCTCCTTCCAAGATCACAGAATCATAGAATGGTGTCTGTTGGAAGTGACCTTAAAGATCATCTAGTTCCAACCCCACCTGCCATGGGCAGGGACACCTTTCACTGGAACGGTTTGCTCAGAGCCTCATCCAACCTGGCCTTGAACACTTACAGGAATGGGGCACCCACAACTTTCGGCAATTTGTGCCAGTGCCTAAGCACCTCACAGTAAAGAATTTTTTCCTAATATCTAATCTAATTCTACCCTCTATCAGTTTAAAGCCCCCATGTCCTGTCACTACATGCCCTTGTAAGAAGTCTTTTTTCCATGTTTGTTGTAGGCTCCCTGCAGGTACTGGAAGCCTGCAACTAGGTCACCCTGAAGCCTTCTCTTCTCTAGCCTGAATAATCCCAATCTCTTAGCCTTTTCTTCACAGGAGACATGCTCCATCCCTCTGACCATCTTGGCCCTCATCCCATCAGCCTTCTTTTGGACGTGCTCTAACAGGTCCATGTCCTTTCCTGTACTGGGGACACCAGAGCTGGATGGAGCACTGCAGGTGGGAGTCTCACAAAAGCGGATCCTGGCTCTTCTCTCCTGCCTCTCTCCCTCTGCTAGTGTATTCCTTTGGCAGCTTTCAGGCTGTTGCAGGGCCAACCTGGCCAACTCATCACTGCACCAACTTTTTCATTCATAGAGCCATCCCCAGTGAATCACTCTGGTGTCTACATCTGTGCTCCCAAGACAGTTTGAGTCATGAACTACTACAGACCCCAGGAAATTAAGACCCATACTCTCACATAATTGACAATGCAAAAGAAGTAAGCCAGCTACACAGGCTACTGATGTGGCATGATGGACTACAACCAACCAACAGCCACAGACTCCCATTTGGAAGCCACAACTCAAATTTACTGTTGCCTTCTGCAGCACAGGTTTGAAAGAGACAAAGCTCTATGCACCACGAAGATGAGCAGTGAAAATGGCACTGGAGCTACCTCTTCATTGCCTTCAAACAAGGACACAGCACTCAATTCAGATTAGGACCTTATTTTGCAGCCTCAAGTACTAGAAACCCTTTACAAATCTAAATCTGAAGAAAATTGACAGCCTGCAGTGAGAAGAGCTTCCGCCTTCCCTCTTATGGGAGACTCAACACAAGGTATCTTTTCATATTTGTAATTGTGTTGCAACACAAAACACTGAGGTAAAAAATGCTAATAAAGCTGGGTGAGGTTTGCAACTGATACAAACCAGCAGCTTCACAGTCATAAGATGATTCCTTTCTGTAAAGCTGACCAACTCTACGGCAAATGATTTCAGCATAGTTTTATTAGAAGACAAATAGTAATTAAACAGCTCTGTTTTCCCAGGAAGGAAACTAGCTTGTATGGCCAAAAGAAACCTATTCAAATTATTAGTTGTGTGACAATCAGATCTTTTTCTGCACTGAGCTTCAGCATGCTAGGCTGTTGGTCTGGCCTCCTCAAACACTCCTTCCCAGGCATCCAATAGCACTTTGCTCTTACTAAATGCAGTACTGAAACCTGCCAGAAAAAGAGAGAAAGAGACTGTTCATAAAGTACCAACTGTGTGCTCCTTACAAACTGGCAGAACTGACTCTGCTTGCATTCTTAGATTAAAATCATTAACAGTGAAAAAGTGTACGCAGTTGGGTGCTATTAAATGGAACGTCATGTCAATGGAGAATTTCTATGAAGAAAAGGAATGAGACAGGTTTTTTAACCTAACTTTGAATATTAACATTAAATTCCATGTGGTAAACCCCCCCCAGCATAAAATGCTAATTAAATTCTCTGTTCAACTCTATAACATTTCTTCTGAATTAGATCCT
>VZTH01013939.1:763204-820116 GCA_013397815.1 Aleadryas rufinucha | reverse complement strand
CCGCGGGACGGCCCCGCCGCCGCCGCCCCTCAAACTTTCGACCCAGCGACAGGGCGGCCAGCGGTGCCGCTGCGGCCCAAAGCCCCTCCTTCCCCGCCCGCCCGTGGGCTCGCCCGGCGCATGGGGCCGCCCCAGGGCGGCAACAAAGGGCCCCAGCACCGCCCCGGCAGCTTCACGCACCCCAAAAGTCAGGAGCCGGTGTCAGGACACGCGTGGTCGCTGGCGTAGCGCTTGTTGCTGCTGTCCCCGTTACCCCCCGTGCCGGTAACTCGCCTGACGGCCGGGACCTCCGGCGGCCAAGTCAACAGCGCTTTCTTAACGCCGGGGAAAGCCTCTTGGAAGAGGTGTCAGCCGCACGCGTTACACGGCGGCAGGGGAAGGGGCACCCTGTTAGTTCAGGTTTAGAGCTGGGGTACCGGACCGCATCATTCTCCTGAAGAGAGGTGCTCTGTCACCTATCGCCCTTGGGGAGGGACTGTGGGAACGCTGCCTCTCCTACGTCTGTGCCTCATGCTACCTGGTACCACCCCCAATCCTCATTATAGTCAAATTAAATAATTACTAACTACGGACAGTAGCAGCAATGCTCCTACATTCTACCTGAGAAACTGCTAATTGCCCATACACACACACACTTCTTGGAGAAGGCACATTAAATAACAGTGGCCAAACCCCACTGCCCGTGGATGGAAGGAGTGGCAGAGGTCAGCAGAAGAATGACCCGAAGGCCAATCCACCACCTCACACCTCACTCCCAGCTTCTGCTGTGACCAGCAGCAAGGAAATCCTTTACTCTTAGTGCTCATTCCTACGCTTTGAAATGTTTAGAAGCTTCTTGAAAAGCTACTGTTTTAAGCTGCCATTTATTGGAAGCACCTGTCTGCACGGGGTGGCGGGGAAAGTGATATATTTAATGGATATGCAGCTGTCACACACTGGCCAAGCATTTTGAGAGCTCACACAGTTGAGCAGTCAGTAGATCCTCCAACATCTCTCCAGCCCTGCTTGCTGCCAGGCTGTATGTTACATGCCCTCCACCACCCAAACACAACTCAGAGACTGCCCTAGAAACTCTAGGCTCCTCTCCAGGCTCTCTGTTTAGCCCTGGGGTCTCCTGGCACCAGGATCACCTCAGCCCACTTGCCAGCCCTACAGCTGACAAGGCTCACACTGAGGGCACAGCACCGGTGGCCTGGGAGGACTGGAGCAACAAATGATACCATTTGCTGTCAGGGCTAAAAATAGTATCTGGAGAAGGAATAAAGGAAAAGTGGGGTTATTGCACTCATCTTCTCTCAGTGTTCTCAGCAATGCTCTTTTTCTGTCCTCAAAGCTAAGATTGTGTATTTTACTTTGTAGGCTAGCACTGGAGAGAAAAGCTGGTCAAAACACTTCCTTTCTCATCAACTGCTACACAAAGAAAGGGACAAGACTTTTCTAAGCACTGTGTTACTGCAGCTTTTGCTCGAGTGGTCAACAGCACACACTGATCAGAGAAAAGGAGGTGGGAGCAAAGGCAGAAAAACTAAAAGAGAATTATGCTGAGAGAAAGTGGTAGAGAAACCACTGATGATGTACAGATATGCACAGTTTTACTGACCCTCCTTTAGGATGCACATGTAGGATACATCCTGTGTAATGCATCTTATTGACTAGTAATGAGAAATAATGAAAGGCCCAAACCAGGTATGAAATCTCTTCTAATTGACCTTTAAATTGTACACAACTATAAGTCTATGAAGTACAAGACTAAAGGCGTGTCTGAAGTCTTTTGGTACTCTGAGATGGTTTGCATAACTCAAAACTGGTTTAATTAGTCAGGGGTAATTTAGTGACTGACCCTCTGAAATTCACGTTGAACCACTCACAGTTGTAATGTCAATCTACTTTAAAATATCTGAACAAGGCACACTTGATCTCAGGATTTAAGTATTCTGGGCTCCTCATACACACTATCTTCTGTACTTTGTCTTTTTTATAGATGGAGGCATCTATAAAAAAGACAACCCAACAAAAAAACCCCAACAATTCTGCAGGACAAAGCCTAAACCCCCTCACTGTTGTGTTTTGGGCGGCAACAGGTTAAGATCAAATAGGTGCAAGGGGCGGTACTCCCACTTGCCTGGCGCCTCCCTGCCGACCAAGGTCATTGTTTCTGTGCAATGATGACTACACTGCTTATAGAAATGGGTCCTGAATAGCTACACTTTTCAGCCTTGCAGTACAGGTAACAGAAACTAGACTATAAATTGTGGTGGTCCCAGAGTTGCTTCCTGAGCCATTATGTCATCCCTTTTGTGGAGGCAGCAGCTTTCACCAGAGGAACATGATGCATGGCTGTGGCAGTCTTCCCCTCAGCCAGTTGACTTTAATTTATCTGAGACACAGAGCCTTTGATTTCAAGAAAGTGAGATAAGGAAAGAAAGACCTTGCAAAATCACATGACTCCAGGAGCAGTTGCTTTAAAAACCAAATGGACACAAGAGAATCAAAACAAATCCATGGCAGTATACAACAGCTACCACCTTCTGTGGTCTTGCAACTATAGCATTTATGCATTTTCAGACATTCACAACATGCCATTTTCACAAGACATTCGATGAATATGACATGTTAAAATGATTCCCTGATCTTCCCTCCAGTAGAGCCACCTTCTCCTTCTACATATGACAGGGTTCCTCTATTTTAATGAAGCCAATGTCTAGCAAAACTAAATCCCAGGAGTATTTTACAAAAACCAACTGCAACAAGAGTATGGGAGTTTTAGAACAAGGAGAAACTCAGATCTTACAAGGGTTTTGAAGCCCAGCTATGAGTGCGGTGTTTAGCTTGTGTTACAACTGCTACTTAAAAATTACAAATTACTTGAAATTTGGCATGTTAGAGTACAGTTTTTGTTTGCAGTTTTATCTGTAGTTGCCTTGACGATAACTCAAGCATCTACAAAAGACTGCTCTCTAAAAGCATCCTGTGCTGGACCTCTCTACAGCTATTGGAAGAAATAAATCGGGTCAATTTTCTGAGATTTTTGTGACATTTCACAGGAGCTCTGACCAGGTGCGTAACATTCAGAAATCTTGGAAAATAGTCATTGTGCACCTTCAGGGCAGCACTAGGCAGCAGGACAGCAATCCTGATACGATTCCCCAGTGTGCTGCAGCGTGGCTGCAAAGCTCCCTGTGGTTGTTCTGCAAATCTCTGAAGAGGAGATGGAAACAACTGACACATGGTCAATCTAGTCTTGCTGAGTTATGGCAGATGCACTGTGCATATCTTCCTGTCACACCATCAGCTACACGTGGGTGTAAAGTTAATAAGAGTTCCCCACATATACAAACCAGGCAGGATTAACCAACTAGGAGAGCACTTGTCTGTATTCAAGAGAGAGGGACTTTCTTCTAGAGGAATACTCAGAGCAGGATCCTAGCTCCAGGTTAAGGTGGCCATAGAGAAGCTCATCTTTCTCCTTTCTTTACTGAGGGTTTAGGGAGATAGCCTTCACTAGGACAAACTCTTTCTTTGTAAAAAGCATGAACCTCAAACACAAACCTCTGAGTCATTACGGCAAAAGATGACAAACTTTCTGTTCCAAAGCAGTGTGTGCCATCTCACCACAATGTCACAAAGAAGTGACACAAGGGTTTCAACAAAGCATTTAATAGTGAAAAATTGAAATATGCACCAAAATAAACTGGAAAAGCCAATGTGCACTATCATAACCAGACTATCATAACTGTTGCCACCCACATCAAAGGCATTTAATCCAGGAAATCTATACCATAAACAACCTCGAGCACTTTGATATCAATTTTAAACTATATGCAAGAGAGTGATATCAGGTTGTCTTGGAAAGGGGATCATGCTCCACAGAGCAGATGGACACCAAACTTCATGGGTTCCTGATAGATGACCTGAGGGAAATGGCTTCCTGCTCAGAGACCTGGCAATTAACTCTGCGTGCATGAACAAAAACACATGAGGTTTCTCAACATCACTAACAACACCCTGCCCAGTATATCAAGACCAAATCAGAACATCAAAGCCTCAGAGAAATGAATAAGCAAGCCATTGTATACGGAGAGGCTGCAGGGAAAGGGAGAAATAAAAATTCCAGCTAGCTCCTGCAGGTGACCCGCCAAAGCCCTAAAACTCTTAACGCAAGCACATTACAATGGAACACACTATTAGCAGTGATTGCATCTCCTTTCAGCTCTCTCCCTCTTCCCCCTCGGTGGAGGTCATCAAATTGAAAAATACAAAGTTTCACATCACAGCCTTTGATTAGAAATGCAACTCTTAGTGGTTGCAGGTTCCATCCCATCAAATTATCAAGATCCATCATGGAACAATTTTATCTCATTGTCCTTGCTACATTTTTTTTCAAAGTCTTTCTAAAACACAATTTCTTTTACCTCTCCCCTGAACTTAATTTTTGAATTATTTTCCTTAAGAACTGCTTAAGGAGTATTATTTCTCATAGTATGGTACTTCAGAGCAGGGATCACCTGTATCAGTCAAAGGGGCCAGCAGCTGCTCTCCAAGAGAAAGCAGACATGCCAGTGGCTGCTCCAGAAGGTGCTCTCTGCCATGGGATAGAATGGGGATACACATGCCTGACCCATAAGTCGACCTGACAAACAGGCTATCACTGTCCCAGGCTCTCCTAGAATGTACATGCATAAACTAGGAGAGAGTACAAGGTCCATCATGCATCCATGATCCATCCATTTGCACATCAGATTTCTATCTATTCCAAAAGGATCACGTTTCAGCACCCTCTTCCAATTAGACAACTACAGAAAATATTCCTGATTTTAGAAGCGATACAGACAGTACTTATCCAACGTCTTTAAAATGGACAGTATTTCGATCATATACTGTATGCTGTACAGTCAGAAATCATTATTTATTCTTTCAGAGGCTTAGCTGTCAGCTCCCAGTCTTACTGCCAGCCTCGTGCCTAGAGTATCACATCCCAGCGAGAGCGGCACACTAATATGCCCAACACAAACCAGATGGAGTTAAGTCTGTTTAATAGTAGAAAGCAGTTAGGAACAACAAATTGCTTTATTCTGATAAAAGTCTGAACTCTACACTTGATCTATCATTCCCTTAGATATCAGTACTCTACTAGATTAAAAAATTAGAAGGTGGGAGAGAGACCTATGCCCAGGGAAATCCTTCCAGTAGTCTTAATATTTCAGGCTAGCACCACACTCAGTAGAGGGAGAAGTACTGCTAACCTTGGCAGGCTTCATTTAAAACACAGTGGCTGTGACTTTACATGACAAATCACATAAGGAAAAGAAATCTAAACACAGCAAGCATCACAGCCCTCCTGGAAGGATATCTTTTGACTCATAAGGAGAAAGGAAAGGTTCACATCCTTCCGTTCCTGCCCACAGATATGCTCCACAGAGGCCTCTCATATCCTGCCCAGTTCCCCTGTCTGTCATGGAGCACAGCATTGCGTTTCTTGACTGGGAGGCAGTAGCACTAGCTCAGCCAGTGGAGGGGCTCTGGGAGCTGGAGCTTGGCTGGTGAGGAACACATATCCTGAGGGAAACCACAGCCATGATCCTGTTTAGGTGCACAGAATGTCACTCCAAAACTGCCCACAGATCAGGACTCCAGCTACTTCCTGCAATGTCAGGCACTGTCTGGACATTTTCCAGAAATTACTAAGACTCTTGTTCTTCGTGTTACTCACTTCTGCCTTCTCCACCCAAACTCAGCATCCTCTTTTCTCTACCTGCATGGCAAAGTCAGTTTTGACGTGTTGTTTTTTCTTGTCAACATTGAAATAGTTAGCATTCACTATTTTCTTAGCTTTCTGCAGCACTTTTTACAAAATGTTTTCTAAAGCTTAATTAATTTTTCAGAAAGGAGTTCAGCATCCTTTGAGATACCTAGGTGTAGTCTCTGCACTGTCATTCACAGGAGGTTGCTCAACTGATTGCATTGTTTTCGTAAGCAGATGCTAGAAGGGATGCATACAAATCTTTTTTGCAAGAGACTTAAAAAGCCCATAGAGACAGAAGTATTTAGCTCAGTGTCCTTTGGCTGCTCTTCTCCCAAATAATTTTAGAACTGTGGAAGCAAAAAAAGTGAAAAGCTAGCCTCAGAACCGGGAATAGGACTTCAGCCTCTCCTTTTTCCAAATGCGGTGGCCTTCAATTCCTTTGTTGAAACTCTTAGTAAATTACTAATGAAAAGGAGTTTGATGATCTCATCCTAAAGCACATCATAAAAGTGGCATAAGGTACAACTCAGTAGTGTGTGATAACTGTGTATTTCAGAGATGCTCAGTGCTGATGTAAATATCACTCCAAGTTAGCTGTGGTGAGATGGGAAGAGCATCAAGAGAGATGTCTAATCTCACAGAGTGACACCTATATTACTACCCACTTTGTGACCAGCACAAATTTTTAAAATAAAAAGGTATGCATCTCACAGATGATGCTTATTGCATCTCCCTTAGGGAAACCAACATTTTTAAAAGTAATGCTTCCTGGAAAAAGAAACCAAACAGCTTTCATTAATTTCAATTTCATTAATTGTACCTTTTGAAAAGCAACCAAGCATAAAATGCAAATGTAGATCTTTAAAAAAAAAGTTATCCACCTGTTATAGAGATAAAACTTTACAGAGTTGCCCTTAGCAAAATATTATTACAACAAAGTACATGTGACCCACACATGTCAACTGTAGACAGCTGGAAGAAAACAAAAGAGGAAGAATTGCTTAGCTTCTCTTTCAGAACAGATCACTTCCAAGCTAAAGTCACCTCCTCCACACTCTACCTAATACCCATTCCCCAATTTACGAATTAAATACTGCCCCAAAACATAGCAGAATAAATTTTTTTCCTCAAATGTTTCTCTGAAAGTTAATATGCTCCCCCTCCCCTCACCCCCATCTGAACAAGCAGAAGACAGACCCTACCAAAGCCTGACTTTCAGTGCCACAAGGATCCAGAACTGAGCTTAGACTTTGCACTTTTTAAGCCTATGTCCTAAGTCACATAAATACACTAGCAGTGAAGGAGTAGGTGGGCCTAGTTAATGCAGAAGCTGACCAAAGAAACCTGCCTGATGCTCTCAGCTAGCCACAGGTGACTAGATGTGACAATTTGATGTTTGCTTGCATATCGTGTCAGCCTAAGGTCAATTCTCCCTACTGCAGCCACTGGAGAACAACTTACTGGCTTCAACCTCTCCTTTCAGATCAGTTTCTGCTGGGATAATTCCTGCTCCATCACCAGAGCTTCTCCTTTTGCTTCCATTCCTAGAAACAGATCTCATCAGTTCTCTTCCGTCACTTTCCAAACAGCTGCCCTATCTTTCCTTTCAAATGCTTTCTGCCCATTTTCCAAAGTACCACATCTGACTAAAACATGGGTGTCCTCCTGACATCAGAGCTGTGCCCCTGGCTGAGCTGTGCCATGCAGCAAGCCCAGGTATGTACATAAAGAGAGAGTTTATGGAAAAACAAATGGCAGTTGACCAGCAAGCAGGAAAGCAGTTGTGTTGCAATTTCTGTTGTAATGATTAGTGTTCAAAAATCACAGATGTCAGGCACCTGGATATTACACTTGCATTTAAATATAATGAAATTTTAAAAGTAAGACTTTTAAAAGCTGAGTACTTCAGCTTCAATTGTCTAAGTCATTACGGTGCACTTAGGTCACATCTTTATCCTTTTATTGAAAAATAAAACCCAGAATTTTACATTATTTAAAAAACAGCAGCAAATTGAAATTTTTATGTCACTGGCTGCAGGTGCTGAGATGTTAAATAAATCATCAAGCCAGTGATGAAATCTGGTGCATTCACAAGACTCTGACAATGTAGTCAAGATGGTAAGTATTCATTTCAGCTGTGGCTGTAAACACAGGCATGAACTTGACTCACAGAGACTGGGCTCCTCTAGAAAAGCCTTTTTCTTCACTGCCCAGCAAGCTGTACCACCAATCACTCTGGACTCTCTCAAATCAGAGTTTCAAATTGCCATGGAAAAATATAATAAAACCTGCTTTGCACTCACTAACAAGAGTTAAGAAAGAAGTGGAAAATCATATCCAATCTGTACATTTCATTTTTCTTATATTGTTAATGACATGCTTCACTTCATAAAACTTCATTAAATAGTAGAGAAAAGAGAGAAACATCTCTATACAAGCAGGCACACACTGCACTTCATGTCCATAAATTCATTGAAGGGGCACAAGACACTTATTACTTCTGTAACACAGCGAGGAGGAGGAGTAATTCCAAGGAGCAGCTGCTTCCAGTTAGGGTAGCTCAGCTGGAAAGGAGAGCTGCCTGTCAAGATAATTAAAATGAGAAGAAGCCATCTATCTGAGACTCCAGCTTTTAAGCACTGGTNGTGTTGCAACACAAAACACTGAGGTAAAAAATGCTAATAAAGCTGGGTGATGTTTGCAACTGATACAAACCAGCAGCTTCACAGTCATAAGATGATTCCTTTCTGTAAAGCTGACCAACTCTACGGCAAATGATTTCAGCATAGTTTTATTAGAAGACAAATAGTAATTAAACAGCTCTGTTTTCCCAGGAAGGAAACTAGCTTGTATGGCCAAAAGAAACCTATTCAAATTATTAGTTGTGTGACAATCAGATCTTTTTCTGCACTGAGCTTCAGCATGCTAGGCTGTTGGTCTGGCCTCCTCAAACACTCCTTCCCAGGCATCCAATAGCACTTTGCTCTTACTAAATGCAGTACTGAAACCTGCCAGAAAAAGAGAGAAAGAGACTGTTCATAAAGTACCAACTGTGTGCTCCTTACAAACTGGCAGAACTGACTCTGCTTGCATTCTTAGATTAAAATCATTAACAGTGAAAAAGTGTACGCAGTTGGGTGCTATTAAATGGAACGTCATGTCAATGGAGAATTTCTATGAAGAAAAGGAATGAGACAGGTTTTTTAACCTAACTTTGAATATTAACATTAAATTCCATGTGGTAAACCCCCCCCAGCATAAAATGCTAATTAAATTCTCTGTTCAACTCTATAACATTTCTTCTGAATTAGATCCTATGGGTTTACCATTAATTACATTCCATGGCAGTTTTCCAAAAAGCATTTTTCATAATATTCTTGAATGTCTGCTGGTTAAATGTTAACAACAAAAACTAAGATGCATCAAGCCTATTCATTTGCTTTTAAAATGAATAAACAGGCACTCCACTGTTGATTACCACATTCCTGTATCACTGGAAGGCTGCCAGCTCCAGTACGTATATAACGTTAGTATTTGTTTTTTTGCTGAGTGGCAGTCCTCTGCGGTAATTATCATCTTGCACCTAAAGTAAATATTATTCTCTCGCTGCAAGTAGAAATAAAGGATTGACTCTTCCTGTATTTTTACTGTTTGCCATCCAGTCTGTCCTGTCGGTACGCTACGTGCCCATTAAACGTAATTCCTCGAGCCCTCGTTACTGGGGCCATCTCTTTTGTCTGTAACCAGTGAATTACGAGGATTAGTCCCTCCTCGGAAGATCACCGGCGCAGAAACTCCACGGGCCGTAACCGAGCAACTCGTCTCCGAAAAACTACCGGGAGTAAGAGCTCCAAAGCCGGCGTCTGGGAGTGCCGCAGGACCCCGGGAGGGCAGCGGGACGGGCGGCCGTGCCCCGGAGGCCCCGGGGCAGCGCCCCCCACGCGCGGGGCTTCACCCCGAAACACGTGCGTGGGATGCAAAGGCTGCAGCGACACCGCCTCCAGCCCAAACTACCCTGAATCGGCGGCACGCCGGGACAACAGGGGGACAATGCGCCCATTGATCCGGCTGAACCGGCACTCCGGGTGCGTCCCCGTCAGCGGGCAGCCCCTGCCCGGACCCGCTCCTTGGCGGTGCTCGGCGCGGCCCTTCCGCCCCTTCCACCACGACAGCCCAGAGAGCTCTACTCCAGAACCGAGCTGAAGGCGGTCACCGACACAACCCTTGGCTTTGCCCGTGAAGTTAGTTTTTCTGGGACGTACGCACCCGCACAGGGTGGGCATGCTCCAACTCGGGCAAACTCCGCAGCAGGTGCCGGGAAGACCCTGTGAACGCTCCGCAGCATCTCCATCCCCCCATCCCACCCCAAACACCCGTCCCGCGGCAGGCTGCCCCCACGGCCGCCCCGGTCCCAGACCCCGTCCCCACCGCACTCACCAGGATGCCCATCACGTCCGCCCACAGCTGGGCGANCAAGTGAAAACAGGCTTAAGCATTGCTGAAAACATACCTCCAAGCTATTCTCTCAATAAATATTTTGGGAAGTTCATAGAATAGAAGGAGTATTGTGACTGTGGTGGTGTGAGTGGGAGGAATTTACCCTCCACAACTCAACCAACTGTATCAATGATGACACAACAGCCCTTGAGGGCAGTGAGCTTACTGCACTGGCTCCACGTTGATGAAGTTTTACAAGCAATTTTTTTTGTTTAAGTATATGTAGAGTAGGCTGGTATCTCTGGTTCTCAGAAAAAAAAAATTCATTTGCAAGGATTTAATAATTAGGCAATTCTGTTTTACAAGGCCAAATATGCTTCTTCAGTACAATGTGTATCATGTAGCAACATATGCCTAACAAAAAGTAATTGAGATTTGGGGTTTTGAAAATTACTAATACACTTGATCCCAGAAGTGCATCACACGTTCCTTTTGACTTCTGTGGGAAGATGTGATTTGTGAGAATAAATTTAAACAAACAACTGTTGCTTGGCTAGATGAAGGTTAAAGGGACTGGAAAGGATGCAGTGATTATCTGAAAGCATGAAGGGTGTGTAAGCACCAAGGGGAAAGCCAGATTGCAGATGAAAGCTCAAGAGGGTGTACATCAGGGCAATGAGATAAATGTATGTGTTTTTAAGCCCTGAAATACTGGCTCATAAAATGATGACATTATTTGTGTATGCAAACTGGTCATTTCAGTCATTGCTGTTTGTCACCGAGGACAGAATATGTGAAATGGAATTAAAAGGAATGAAAAAAATTTGCTATATTAGTGAGGGGAATATAGAGAGAGCAGAAGTAACTCTGTGTCTTAGGGACAAGCCAAGTGACCTTATGGATTCACTCTATATTTGCTGTCTCTGCTGCTGAAGAGGCAGCAACAGGGATGGGTGGTGAGCCCACAAGGCTTTGGGCTAGATACAATCCATGACTTAATTTCACATGACTTGCAGCTCCATGAATTATTTTGGGTGGTTTTAATGGATGATTCTAAGGGATATGCTATCCAAGCAATTGCCTAAGAAGTCTGAAAAGCCTATGTAGCCCTTGGGGTTCCCAGGGTAACACATGAGGCATTTAGGGAGCACATAAGCACACAGTAAGATGTCAGCAAGGTATTGGGTCTCATGCAGACAATTTTCATTACTCACCAAATTTCAGGGGTATATAGAAATCTAAAATTCCTAGAGATAAAAATAATATTATTGTATATTATTATTTATTTATTATATTTGTATATGTAAACTGCAGGTGCAGACAGATCTAAGAAGAGATTGCCTTTTGACTTGTCAAAAAGACAAATTCCTTGCCTCCTAAAAGCATTCTCCAAGTGTTGTGATACCTTTTTAACTCCTAGCATTTTCCAAATACATATTAACAGATAAGGACTTCTTATGAATAGAAAAGAAATATAATTATCCTCTTGGATAGTTACTTAAAGCAGCTGTCAACATATAAAACATGATTTAAACTTATGCCTTCTATTGCCTGTACTTGCCTAGCTAGTGTTTATGTTTGTCTGCAAACAGAAAATAAATCAAAGGACCTAGTTATTCACAGCACCTCCAAACATGCACAATATTATCCTCATCTGTAAATAGATTTCAGCAAGGGAGAAACTGGTTTTAAATATTTTAGCACCCATTTCCCAAAGCAGTGTGTACGTACATAGGTAACAGAGGTTAAACAGCTGAATTGTTTTATATGGATGCATGAGAAAGGATTGTAACAGGCTTCAGGTATGACAGACAATACAGGGCAGTGTCAAAAGGCTAAACAGTATTAGAGTACTTAGTGAGCCTGGGGGTTTCAAATAAGCTTAACCTGATCATGTTCATCCAAGAATGCCCAAGCTTGGCTTCAAGATACAAGGATTTTGGCAGTAATAATGACTGCTGTCTCCATCTCTTGTTCTCACTCCTGTGCCATGGTAATTACAAATGAGGGCTCATGAAGAAGAGAGTTCAAGAAGGATAAGGGAGGGCAAGCATGGGGCTGGAAAGACACACAAATGAGTTATATAATGTTTCTTTTTCTACCCTATTATCCTGTAAGAGTTTTAAACAGCCAAATGGATTTGACAAGAATTAATTCTGTCAAATCAATCTAATTTCCTACTTTGGAGGATAATTGGTAGTGGATAAGAAGTAGCAGCAGCTGGAATACATATTGAATTTAAAAAGGTTTCTACCTTATTTAACCATTGCCATTATAAAGTGGTATACAACTGGTTGAAAGAAACACTTTCAGTAATTCATTTTCAGTGGTTGGCACCAAAGGGAAAAGATATATTGAGTGAGGTTTTGCAGGGATCTGTTTTTCAATATTTTAATTAACAGATTGGCCAGTAGAATAGAGAATATGCTTACTAAATTTACAGATGACAGACAGCTCAGAGTGCTTGAAAATAGCTCCTGAACATGCATCAAAAAAAGTCATCTTGCTGCAGAAGAGCAAGTTTCATAGGAGGACATACCCAGTACAGCCAGTAGGATTCAGAGCCACGTGTAAGACGTAGCAATCTATACACTGCTCATCAAGCCCAAGCCCTCAGCTGGAGTTCTGGGTTGTCTTTTGACCCAGTGTGCCCTAGATGTCATGACTGACACAGACTAATGAGAGAAAATGTAGAAGACAACCACGTAAATGAGATGTTTGCAAGTAGAGATTGAAATAATGAGGATGCTCTATCCAAGACAAAAGAAGATTGCCAGAGAACAGGATAATAATTTTCAAATATGTAAAATCTTGGCTTCACTAAGAAAAACAAACTTCTCTATCTATTGGGGATAGGGCAAGAATGAACAGGTTTAATTGCAGCTGGGGCAATGTTCGGTTAAACGCTAGAAAAAGCTTTCTAACTGCAAGGTTCATAAAAGTAAAGGAATTGATTGCCTGGGGTCAGTGTGGTGCCTTCATCACTGTCTAACCTGTTTGTGAGAGCCTCCCAACACCCCATTATTTTGGTACAACCGATTCTGCTCTGGGGCTTGGAGTTAGCTACATAACCTCTTAAGGTTTCTCCAGTATTTTTTTTTTTTTTTTACTAAAGAATACTTTTTGTATTTTAATTCTTTAAAACCAGACTGTGAAAGCCCTTTGCACAGCAGCCAGCACTTACTCGCAAGGATGTCTGAATGGCACTCATGCCAAAAAGCCAAGATCCAAAGCTGCAAGTTGGAATTAGAGTTTACAGGTATCAAGGATACCAAGGGCATTGAAATGCTTTGCATGCCAGTGCCACAGAAACAACCATTGTCACCTGAAGAACTGGAGAATTTTTATACAGGCAATTTGTAAATCCTATGATTTTGCTACTGAACTGAAGATCTATCCCAGAGTTTGCAACCACCTGGCCTGCTTTTAACACTAACATTTGCACAAGATGTTTGAGTGGCTGTGGCAGCATGTAACTGATATGACTGAGGATGGCAGTTGCCAGAGGGACAGGCTGCTGCACAAGGAAGCCAAGAATCTCAAACTCAATATGCTTCATAAGAATAATCCTAAAAATTACAGCTGCTCATGGGCAAGGGGTTTGTTTGTTCATTTATACTTCAACTGAAACGCATTGAATACTTGTTTGGATATTCCTACCCCTCTTGGTCATGTCCAGTGACGATAACTATTAATTACAATGACCTTTCTGAAAGTGAAATCATCACCTGCTTTCTCCAAAGAGGCAATTGCTGAGGAAACATATGTAATCTTTCAGGATTTAAAGGCTGGAAGCACATTGCAAATGTGGCTTTCTTGTGTAAACCTGACCTGCCAGGGAGTGTACAACCTTTAGGAGAAGGTACATTCAAAACAGTTATTCTGTGTTTTTCCTATGAGACATATGTATGTGCAAGAATTGAGCATGACGGTGGCATGCCAAGATTAGCAGAAATAATTGGGACGTATTTTCTTCTCTGAGACCTTCTCACACACCAGCCTTTTGGAAATAAGACCCTCACCATTTCTGGAATTCCAAAACTGGACATTTGCAAAATACCTCCTTTGGGAGTCTGAAATGGGGAGGAGGGATGGAGGGATGTGTGCATTCACACATCCCCAGAGACAGCATTTCACTGACATCTTCGTGTTTTTTACACATACTCCATTACGTCTGTCAGTATGGGATTTCGCAGACAGTGCTGCTATTTATATTAAAATATATGCACACAATAACATCTGTGGCTACAGATATACCTAATACAGTGTATGGTAGCCAAGTCAACAGCAAGTGACCAACCAGCCAAAATGGCAAATTCAGCAGCAAGAAGGTATGAATTCCCAAGAGGTTTCACAGGCCAGTTAGTGAGTTATTGCTCTCACTCTTCATCTGGCATTGAGTTAAACAAGCTGCTGCTGAGGAAAAAAGGGCTCTGTAAAACTCCGTGGCCCACACTTTCCAAGGCAGGATGCATGGAGAGAGTGTGTAAGGTTCTGTCAATTAGATATAACAGTAAAATGGCATCCCATCTGCTCTACAAATGTCAAAGAGCTCCATGGCACCTGTCTGGGGGGGAAAAAACCCCAAACACAAAAGAGCAAGAGTTTACCACAGGTTTAAATACTCCTGTGAAACAAAGGTCTCTTTGTGCTAGAGCTTTCTGCAGCAAAAGTACTTTGGAAAAGTTTAGAATTTTTTTTTTTCCAGTAGTAGTTTATAACAGAGGGTGAAAAAAGAGAAACCCTTTCCACACTTTTGCCATACCACAAAAGTCAATGTCAGTTTTGTTAAAGTTTTGAAGGTGCAAAAACTATAGCTAAAGATTCCACTGATAGGAAAACACCCCCTTCCCTCAAATCCAAATTCTGAAAGAAGAATTAAGTTGACAACTTACTCTTTATGTATCTCATTTTCCTGCCAGAAGGGTCTAAACACATTTGTAGTAAATTCTAAGTTTGCATATTGCAAAAGGTACAATGCCAATCATAATTCACCCACTCATTTCCCTGGAAACAAGAACAGTGCAAAGGAGCAGCAAGAAGTTTCCTTTTTCCGTCCACATCCAGGCAGGGTTCTCCCTGTTGCACTGAACAGAGACAAGGTCTCCTCTGAAATCCCAGCACTCCCTTCCTGCCGCCTCTCAGCATTAGCTGTTTGTGCTTGCTTTAAAATGTCTGAAAACTAATCCAAATTGCACAAAACACAGAAAATTAGTGTTGACATGGACATAAAGTTATGACCAAAGCTTCTGAAAAGAGCTTTTTTTTCCCCCCTTGGTATGACTATCTTCTCTGTTAAAAACCAAACTCAATATAAAATCATCACTTTATCATAGCTGAAAATTACCTTGGCAGCTGCAAAAGGAAGTTCCCTCTTTTCAAAGCAACTTGCCTGAACTGCCATGACGCCAGCCACCCACAAGTCAAGATATTATAATTCTTGCAGTAATAATGAGTGACAATGTTACCAAAATTAGAGTTACCGAAGTCAGAGGAACATATGAAGTAAAATGAGAGCTTTTGTCTACACATAAGATTCTGAAAAGTCTAGAAATAAATAGTGCAGGAATAAATACAGAAGTAGGAAATTACAGGTAGTGGGACCATGATGAAATTTTTTGTGACAAATGTTTGCCCAAATAGATCTCCTACTGTTGTTCCAGTTTCTTAACATGTTTTGCTACTTCTGCAAATATTATTTAACATGCATTGAGTGTTTATTACAGAAGCATCACCTAAAGAACAAGATCCTTCCTATTGTACTAAACATTGCTTATAGATTAAAAGCATTTTCACTCTACATCCGAGTCACACATAGAGGGTGAAGATGCACGAAGCTAAAGTTATCTGCAATGAGAAACACAGCAAATAAGTAATAGAGCCAAAAAGGAAATCAGGGTCTTCCAAAGTTGTGGTCCAGGGCACTGCCAACTGGACCACGCTGTCCGTACTCCTTGTGCTGTAAATAATCATGCACCAGTACAGGCTGCACATCACATGCTCCATGACTCTAGGAAAGCAAAGATATTTTAGGAAATGATCTATTTTGCTGGACAACTTTTATACAATGAAGTATAAAATAAACCTGCTAAAAACATTACAGCAACAATAGCAGAAAATAAGCAGCTGAAAGGAGAAACTCTTGTAAATGGGAAGGGGAAATGCTCTGTAAGAAAGTGCCAAATCATGTGAAGACATGGGAGTACTTGCTGGAAACTAATAATTCTGTACTACAAAGCGCATGCAAAATGCAGAGTTTCAGAAGAAACTGAAATACGAAATATTTTTGAAGTCATTTTGCGAGGAAACTTGATACATTAGAACTAAAAGTATTATAGTCGGGAGAATTTTATCAGCACTGTGATCATTGTGGAGGGTAGCATAGGGTCAGACAGTCATATTTCAATTGTATTTCCCATGTAAAATTATACTAATGATAATTATAGAAGTAGTGGATACTATATCATAGGGACCCATGGTCATCCTTTACTAACACTGTACTAAAGATGAAGAATCACAGAGTATTTAACTACAACTGCACTAACCTAGGTTTATATGATTTACAGTGATATCTCTTCATTTCACATCTTTCTGGATTTCATGTTCCCCTGTACTGAAAACTATATGGCAATATGGTGAGAGGGGTAAATGAGAAATGAGACATTTAGAATAATCTAGATCTGGAAGGCCTTTCCAGATCAACATCCATGGAGTAAACTAACTGCTTTTGAAACTTCTACTGCTAATCTTTGCTGCTTAAATAGATAGCAGGTGCTTCCTCTTGTTTACTAGCAGCAATGCAGGTAACAAACACTGTGAATTCACCACTAATTCCTAACAGATTGTTTCTGAAGCTGTGGCTTTCCGCTTGTGGTTCATGGATTTCTGAGACCTTACTAAGTATCTTAATGAAGTCCTTATAAAGTCATTAAGAAAATTTCTTAAGTTTTTAATAGTCTCAAATTCACCACACTGATTTGCATCTGTGCCTAAACATCTTCAGGAATACAGAAAAGTTGTAAATCACTTTTGCTGCATTTCAACCAGAGTCTGAAACTAACTATATGGCATCAGATCGATGGTTAAACATGCAGGGAATGCCACTGGACAGTAAGTACTAATGGCAGCCACAGCTAATGCATGGGAACTGTTGCAAGCAAAAAGTATGTGGGACAATTGCTTGTTCTGGGTCAGTTTAGTAGTCAGGTCTCATGGCAAAGTCCTAGGAGTCAGCTGACTAAGTAGCACAGAGGCCCTCAAATACACTTACACTGCACTAAACTGCACCATCTTTAAAGCAAGGAGCAAAGAGCAATCAAGTGGTGGAGGTGGCCACAATATTTTCGAGGAGATGACAAACTCTTTTAAGACATCACAAGATTTTTCTCCCAAGTTTTTTTTTTAACTATTTAGAAGTTTTGTTTCCCTTGGTCAGGATCCTGAGTTCCTTCCCTTGCTGTTGCCTGTTCTTCAATTTATCAGGAGCCCAGGCATGCCCTGCCTGTGTGGGAAGTGCTCCTGGCTCCTTTCCAGGTGCTCAGGTGCTTCAGTGACTTCCTGCCACCCAGAGTTCTGGTCTCTTTCAGGAGGGATGAAAAGCCTCTCTTACTTCAAAAAATGGAACAGGAAATGCACAGAAACAAACCCATGGTTTCCTAGGGAAAGTGGGAAAAATTTGGACAATAATTGGGCTAAGCGAGAAGGTGCAGGGGCTGCCTCAGCATCACCTTAGACCCTACCAACTTGAGTAAAACACCAGAGAGGGGAGGGGCAGAGAGGGGCACACATGGACATGTGGGCACACATGCACATGGGCACGATGGGGCTGCATGCAGACACTGTGCAGAGGACACTGCCAAGAATACTTTGACTTCTTTGATCACGGAATAACGGCTCCACGACAGATTCCCCGCTCTTCTGCTGTTATCTGTCTAGTGAAGAAAGACAGAAAACAACAAAGTGAACTAAATTCTCCCCTCTCAACTAAAACAATGCAGGCAACAGTCAAAACCCAGGGAAGTGATGGAAAGAGGGGAAAAAAAGAGCACAAACTCCAAAGAGGGGAAGAGGGGAAAAGAGATACTGGAGTTCACTGTGAGGTCACAAAAGGGACAGGAACAAATAGCAGCTCACTCTGGCCATCGTATTATAAACCTGTGGGCTAATAAAATAGCCACGAGGAATCAACCAGGAGGAACCAGATGTCTTAATGCTAAAAAAGTAAGAGATTTAACTGGCACAAGAGAAACTTTCTGGGAATTCACATAACTGAAATACAAATGTAGAAAATGCACAGCTTGTTTAGGAATGATTGGCAGGGGAGAGGCCTACAGTTGTATTTCAGAGGTAACCTATGCTCATCCTGAACTCAGAAAGATAGAGGAGAAAGCCCAGTTAGTCTGAGGACATTAATAAGGGAAGGGAGGAAAATAACAACGGTTTGGATACTGTTCAACATCTATTACAGATGACTACATCAGGTATAAAAGGAGGTTGAATAAAGATTTCTTCCTGAATAATATCACCCACAGCAGAACCGGCTGGTAAGCAGAAAGACCTAACTACCCAAATGCTGCTGAAACACAAACACCACAGGCCACTGAGCATACCTTTGGTATGTGAGACAAAGTGGTCATGGCAGATGCGGTTTGGGCATGAGACAGGGAAAGAAACGGAGTCCTCTCACTCCCAGAGAGGTCACCGGAGTGGTCTGGGCTGACGGAGGCTCGCCAGCCCCTTGCAGGGCTGCCCCACATCGGCGCCCTGGTCCACGCTGCCTCTGCCCTCTGGCTGTCACAGCCATGGACAGCAAAATCCTCCTCCACACAAGTCTGGCAGGGTCAATAGCACAGATTCAGGCACAATAGTGCAGAAGACAGAGAAAAGGCAAGTAAATGTTTATCTCTATGAGCCAAAAGTAGGTTTCACAGGGGCCCCACCGACATTTCAGTCCAACCTAAATTTTCAGGAAAAAGTGCTTGGGAACAAAGAATCATACATACTATTTGTAAGCATGTAAAGATTTTGAAGTGACTTGCCTTTGTGAGAAACTGTAAATTATTGTCAAATAAAGTTAATTTTTGTTCAATACTACAATAATACACCTTACAAATAAGAAGGAAGCAAATAAAATATATCTCCATTTTTATACGGTTCCCAATGCTGCTTCACTTGGCATATTCATGAAGAGAATGATGTACATGAAACTGTCTGTGCATGACAGGGAAACCATACCAAAAAGTACTTACCAGTAGTTCCTCATCAAACTGGAAAGATGTGTCAAGACATTTTGACACTATTCAATAGTTTTACAGCATACTTGTTTAGGAACTGTTCATATTTTGAGTCTTGTGACCAAGACATCCATTTTGAGGCTCTTCTGGGGCCTCAGTGATCACCCTCTCCAGATCATGGTGCTCAGCAGAAATCTACAAGAAGTGCCTGAACCTGCAGAGGACTTTCAGAAAGCACTGAAAACCATGAGTAAGAGAGGACCATGTCTGCTGATGAGGATGATGCAACCTGATTTCTGAGTTTTCAGACTGCAGAAAGCTAGAAGGAGCTGCGGGAATATCAGAGAGCAGATTAGATACACAGATGGATATGGAAATTGGAGAAATGGGCTAAGACAAAGGGGAAGCAGTATGCAAAAAGGACATATTGTTGCAAAACACTTCACTTGGGAAGAAACAAGTTAGGAGGATGAGCAGGGGATGGGAGACAGCTGGCCCTGAGGCAGTTCTCACAAAAGGATCTGCAGGCTTCAGGCTGAACACGAGTCAACTTCTTTCTTGCTGTCATAGAAAAGCAACCATTATATAAAGATTTACTAACAGATGGCACATAAAATAAATCTTTTGCTCTCCTCAAGACCTCCATCATCTGGGCTATGAGAATCATTTCTGACACTGCACTTCAAAAAAGATCTGAACCAGTTATGAAGAGTCCAAAGGAGAACACCTTAAATAACATAGAGACCTAGTTATTAGGTCTACAAAGCATGTCCTTCTAAAAAACCCAACTGCCTGGGAGTTAGTGCTAGCTCAGTTGGAAGATCTTCAACCTAAGAATTTATGACAGTTGACATTTCCTTGCCCCTCTATAAACACATGAAGTTATGTGGGCATATATTTTTTTAATGGAAATGGAGAGGAAAGCAGGGATTTTTAGTCCTCTTGATTTTACAATGCATGAAAATACAATTTCAGCATATTTCAAATACCAAAAAAAAAAAATCTACCTAGCATAAAAAGAAACAAAAAATCTATTGGGGGAGAATTGCTTACAGGAGAATTCTCATTATTCAGGAAGCCTAGCCTAAACTTGAGCAGCTGAGATCAAGAATACTGCATATTTACAACACACTGTAAGAGGAAGAAAATTGAAAGCATTATACATGTTCTTCATATTTTATGAAGAACCATAGAATAAGATCCAGTTTCTTTAATTTTTTTATTATTTTATCTTAAAACAGACAATCTGCACTTAAGAGATATATAATCCTCCCTCCATAGTGATACCTTCATACAAGATATTTCAAGTGGTATATTTCAAATTCATTTAAACCAAATGTATAGCACCACTATAATATATTTCACTTTTAGTTACTTTGTCTACTTTCTCTGTTCAGAGGCATACACATTTAGCTTCAGTCCTCTTTTTTTTCATTTAAAATTCTTATGTAATAGAATATGTGACATCATCAACTTGTGGAAACCCACTTACTTAGTTGGAACAGGGGTCTCTGCTGGAACTTTAAAAATAATTAGTTCAGTTGTACATATAATTCTAGGAATTAAGAATCTTAAGATCAATTTTATACTATCTATTATAAAGCGTATATACTGTAAAGTACTATAAAGGTCACTTTATACTTTCAAAATTTTTAGAATTCATTTTGCTAAAGTATAGTCTGAATTTTTTTGAAGTTTCTGAGTTAAAGTTACAACTGGCTTATACAAAAGGCACTGCCACTAAAATAGTGACAAGTCCTCATTTCAATGCCAGCAAAGATCCATATTATCATAAGCTTTCACACACAGAAAGTTTGTAAGTCATGTAAAAGTTCCAACTGAACACCAAACGTTTTCTGATTTTATTTTCCTAAAGGCCTTTGGTTTGACACCTAATTTAATTCCCAGAGACTGAGAAGGGAATATTCTGTCGTATTGTGCTCTGGGATCTTAAAGCTCAGCATGTTGCTAACATCCGTGCATCATTGGAAACAGGCCTTGGATGCCCCCAGGCACTTTTTTTCACATCTTGACTGCATTTTCTCAACTGAATTACCCCCACCCACTTGGCAGACAAAAGGCTCAGAGGTATGCTCTGATTCAAAGGCTTTACTTTGTAAGGGACAGTCACTCTTAATTGAGATTTCATTTCTTGTACCTTCCCTGGGGAGTACTAACAGCTTCAGCCACCCAATGAATCATTGAAGTTTTTTTATGCTCTCCCATACGGGTGCCCTGAACATAAAATTAGATCTAGACCAAGTGAATACATAGGAGCAACATTCAATTTCTCTTGCCTCTAAAACAATGTCAATAGGTGACTAATTAGAAGATGTAGCAAGTGGAACACAACCTGAATTCAAGCTAAATTCAAGAAGCAAGTTTTCACTAGTATTTAAAGCAGAGAGAGAAAACAATACTCTGCACGACCAACTTTTTATCCACATCCTACTGCTCAAAATTTGCATTTATTACTGTCTTTCCTTTCAATTTAAAAATTCCTCACATTCATATTTATCCACAAATTTTATTCTAAAGGAGAAATTAAAAGTATAAACCAACACTAAAATCTTACCTGTAATGATAATTATCTAATTTAATTTCTTACCTTTTGTGATAAGAAGACAGGAAGCAGCAGAACTGTAATGCTTCTATTTCTCAGGTGAAACCAGTTTGAAAGTAACTATTTTCAATTAAATATTCAATGCTAGGAACTACTAAATTCAGCTATAATTAACCATGTGATAGATTTCTAAAAAGCATCAATGTAATCTATAGTTTGAAGATACAGTATAGAAATAGATGAAGATGGAGTGATCTCAGTGACTTACCATCTGACACTGATGAACAGGAACTGCCTTGACAAGGATTATTAAGTTTATTCTTCTTTACAGCCTAGACTGTTCTCCAAAGAATCTGTGCCACTCACTTCTCCATCAACTTCCAGACCAAGAAAAGGCAAAAACCCCATCAGCCATCAAAGCAGTATTTCATATTCCAGATGAAAAGCATCAGCAAGTCAGACAGTCCCATTCCTGAGGAAGAGCCATGTGTCCTAAAAATGCTAGGTAATATGAAAATTACCCTAAAATATGAAAAAGTATATGGACGGGCACATAGAAAGGCTCAGGGGAGCTGAGCCAAAGGCCTGGCTGACTCCCCAGCACTGCATTTCAAACAAAGGCAGAGCCACCCAGCTGCAACTGTCCGGCTGCCGCCCCCCCTTTGAAAACACCTTCTTCCTTTCCTGCTAGGCATGTGTCACTTCCACCACCACGTGCCGGCTGCCGCTAGCACCGACTGCTACAACACCGGGGTGGCAGGTCTGCACCTGGAATACACGGGTTCTCCAGCTTGAGAAGGGAGCAGCCAGCCCTGCTCCCCAGCAGCACTCCAGCATCACCCTGAGGGTACCCTTCACCCGGAGATTGCAGCCTTGGCCCAGCCCAGGCTGGTCCCTTCACAGCTTCCCCTCCAGACTGGACCAACCCGAGTTCTGCCGGTTATGAAAACGGCTGATAAGGATTGTACTGCCAATTTGTCGTGGCCCTCTGAATCTTATCTAGGACTGAAAACAGCAGAAGCTCTGTAGCTGTACAAATGAAAGTGAACTTGGAATGCAGAAAGCAAGCAAATGTGTTGAAAACTGTGACTTGTTCCTACATATACATACACAGAAAAATTTCTCTTAGGCATATGCCTACACACACTCATGAAAGATTTTAAATGTTAGGCCCTTAGCAAGGTCCCTGCATATAATTTTCAAAAATACCTTTTTAGCTCTATTTGGAAGCAAATTAAAAAACCAAAATACTCTATCAAAGACATATCACTATGAGTTCAAAAGGGGAAAAATGATTCTGAGATGGAGTGTCATATATCAAGTCCCACCACACTGTTGCAAGTAACTGATGCTCTCAGATTTTACCCCTTCAGGTTAAAAATGTCTTGATGTCTTTCTTACAAGAGCAAAAATGGTATAGCTGTTTCAAAGTACTGCAAGGGGCAGAAAACCATTTTCTACAGATGATGGTGACTGTGACAATTTTAAATAATTGCCCCACACTCCATTACTTGCACAAGCTCGCCTTTGCAACTCAGCAATTCCTGCATTTGCAAAGCAAAGCTGTGCTCTGGCAGCAGCTCTTTCCAGCTGCTGTAGGTGGCATTTTCATCTGCAGCTATTAAATTCCTGGCAGTTCCTGGAGGGTCTGATTCTGCTACACTCCTATGAGGACAAAGAGGGACAAACAGCACAGGCTAGACCTGCACAACACCCCGACCCCACCAGCCATCCCTGCTGCTGGTGGAAGAGGAATGAGGGCTGAATTAGGTGAGATGCATATTACAAACAGCTGCCGTCCTCACAGTCCAGGCCAGGATTTTACACCCACATTTACATTCAGTGGCAATGGCCTTGTGGCCAAAGTGAGCAGGAGCAGCCTTAGCCCATCCAAGCATAGTGCCAAATGTCCATGGGAGGTGAGAGGCAGAAGCATCAGGGAAAGGATGGTATGTAGGCTGTTGGCCGAGCCCAACAGCTGAGGGTCCCTGGCAGAAACAAAATGGGAAGGAAGCAGGAAAGAAGCTGTTGCCTCTTCTCAGGGTTTCATTTCAAGTCTTGAGAAACTCCTGTTTTCATTAAAAGAAAAGGAAAGAAAACCCCCTTGTTTACTCCTTCTGGTATCAGAGAAAAATATTAAAGTGAGCTAACTTTAAATGCTTCCTTATGCCTTCACAGGGTTTAAAATTTAGGAAGTAAATGTGAAGACTTTACCAATCTATTTTTAACCTCATGATTCAGTCTGATTCAAGTATTCAAATGTTTGTATATAGTCACGGAAGGAATAAATCCTTCTTAACAAGACTTCCATATGCTTTGTATGTTTGTGAATTTTATAAATGTTTAATGACAAATATCCAATTAGAGATGTGTACGCACTCACAAACCTG
Organism: Aleadryas rufinucha; assembly: GCA_013397815.1. NCBI lineage: Eukaryota > Metazoa > Chordata > Aves > Passeriformes > Aleadryas > Aleadryas rufinucha. Next base: position 795,750 of record VZTH01013939.1, on the reverse strand, counting down.
GTACAACTACCCCACACTAGGAAATCTATAGCATAAAAGGGACAAAAAGAACAGTATTCACTCTGTCTTACTTGTATGGCAGTGTCAGACAGACAATTTTCAGTTTTCAAGTTGATAGATTTCCCCAGTGAAAGCAAAGCTTCACAACTTCTGCTGAACAGCCGCAACGTCAGAAAGAAAAGGCTTAAGCTTCCAAATTTTAAATATGAGTAGGAAGTAAGCCAGTGAATTACTTTTAGCTGGTTCTCTCACCTTATATTCATTGAAAATAACAAATGCATAATATATTTCCTGAGGAAATTGTATTGCCATCAGTCTTGTGTAGTGCACTGATGAGGATGGTCTCACTGCATATGCTGCCTCTGCTATGCATCAGATGATAAAGACATGGGGAGAAAGGGACTAAACTTCTCCCAGGGCCACACAAGATGTTCCTGCAGCTGACCATGGTGTCCCTATGCCAGCAATTCTGTGTGTACCCCGTGTCCTCCCAGTGTAGACTTCTCTAATCCTTCCAGGTACCTGGGTCTGTAAGCATGAGGCATTAACTCGTGTGTGACCCTTTTCCTCCTGTTGTGCCTCCATCCCTTGACCCTCACTGGTTGCCACAGTCTGCTCTGGATAAAATAAAATATTTGTGTGTTCCCTCATGTTCCCCCCTCCACATCTCCTGACCAGGAGGACATTTTAATGCTTTCCTGTAGCAGAATCTGTGTCTGTTCCCATTTGCCTCTCTTGCTGGATGCCTTTGTGAGCTTCCTTCCTCATTTTTCCATGTCTCTCAGTCAAAGACTTTTTAATTGCATCTGACTTGACCAAAGTGCCTCATGCCTCCTCCTCCTTCTCTCAGGCTGCTTGTCCACTCCATTTTTCCACCTCCTGCTGCAAGAGGAAGGCAGGAGGCATTACTGGGCATCCATGCACTGACTTCAAAAACTGTATCAAGAGACTAAGTGGGGAAGATGTTTGCTGGTTGCCATTAATGGATATGACTTTCAGTCATTTATTCATTTATCTGCCTATGAAGTTATTCTGTTATCTATTACCTGTCAATAATGGAGAGATGTTCTGTGGTTCCTCCACTGTCTGTTTGCTTCAGGCCAAATCCCCCAATTATTTAAGACCATGAACTGAGTTGGTCATGCAATGTTTATGCCTTTAAACAAAATCTATGCATTGTTTATGCATTTAAACATAAACATAAATGCATTAAATGTTAAATGCATTTGAACAATCCTGCAATGTTTAAATGCTACAGATGTGTAAACAGAAATGGTATCTAGTGGAATGAAAGATCTTCCAGACTGCCCAGTTAAATTGAGGTTTACACACAGTCTTGAAAGTGGAATAAGGATTCGTGTGTCCTCCTGGAAAATCACAAGTGCAGAAATAAAAACAGAAAATGGTATGGAACAACTCAAAAAATACGTTTTTCATACAATCAATCAGTAACTAACAATTTTTAAACACAGAGCAATTTTCTACCTATTGTTCCTGATGTACTCTTCCCTGAAGCAGGATCAGGATTGATAATTTGATTATGGTGACAGTGCATCTCAGTTCAGTGATGATCATTTCATTGCTTTTCCCTTGCTATGGCTGCCCAGAGCTGAAAAATCAGTGTGAGGAGAGCCTGAGGGTTTCAACAGACCCTCCCTCAGCTCTCCCACAGGCAGGGCTTCCTTGCAGCCATACCTCCCCCAGCCAAGGGAATGCTCCAGAAGACTTCCTTAGCCAGGTGAGGAGGTTACCATGCAGATAGGACAAAATTCTTACCCCTTGGCAGGGAGTTTGTGTGCTTTCAGACTCCATAGTCTTTTGATGCATCTTTGTGAAACATCCCCACCCTTGATACTTCAGCAAGTTCAAGGGCTGTTTTTCAGGCATAGCCAGCCTCTGCTGGAGTAAGGAAGAAAAGGCTATCTCCCAGAATCCATCTTGGCTTTTCTGTGTCCAGCAGACAGTATGGATTTCCAGTCCAAATGACCAGAAAGGGCTCAAAATTCATCTAATGCAAAATTTTTTAAGCTTTACTGAGTTAGGGTTGCAACAAACTGCTGTCTGAAAACCCTAACAGCCTCATGCACCTTTCCAGCAGCCCTCTGGCCATGGGCTTCCTCCAGAAGCCACTGCCTGGCAGGGACAGTCAGGGCAGAATCCAGCCTGGCAGCCTGCCACAGACAGGGCTCCCTGCTCAGTGTGCCCAGGAGCAGCAGTGTGCATCCCTGACACAGCCCACCCAACATCCTCCTGCCTAGGAGGACTGAAAAGGAGAGGGCATTAATACACGGATACTACTATGTATGACTGCAAGCCCCATCAGCCAGCTACGGAAAACTCTGTACATTGAGTGATCAATGAATTGGTCTTGGTAAGTGACTGGTTAGAGATTCCTGGTTATTGGTCCGAATAACAGTCCTGGTTGAATCAATCACACTAGCATGCCAGACTCTAAGGTCTGACTGCTTTAAAAATACAGCTGGGTTCAGGGACCTGATTACAAAATGGTTCCAATTTGTAGCGCCAGCGGAACCTTAAGAATATCCTATAGGCAAGCACAAGCCCCAGGCTGTCTCATTTGTATTATTCCTTGTTCTGCTTTCTCTTTCTTTTTAAATAAGGAACAATACAAAGAATGAGAACTCAAAATCCAAGTCATGCTGTCAGAAAGAATAATAGACCTATTCTGTACAAAAATGCCTGTATTGTTGGTTTGTTTACTTCATCTGTTTCATGGCCATGCTGCTGTCAGAGCTCTGGAGACAAAGCCCCAGCTCTGAGCCCATTTCTGGGTGCTGGGCAGGGAGATCTTTTCCCTCTGCTGCTTTTACCCGGGGAGCAGCAGCAATGCACCCCACCCAACCCCGTAAGCAACACTGAGGACAAGTGCTGTGAGATAAATTGAAGACATCCAGGCTTCCCATTAAAACCAGCCCTACTACAAAGATCCAATATCTCAATGGCTCATGGGGATTTATAGGCAAAAAGCCTATTAAGCATGCAAGGGAGTTAGGCATGGCTAGTACAGCTCTGCACATCTGTGAGGAGGTTTAAAGCTCAGTGTCTTTCACTGGAAGGGCGTCTCCAGAACTACACTCTGCTTCATGTCACCCCAGTAATGACTAATACAGTGTCGGAACATCTCTATTAGATTGATGACAAGGAGGGGGTTTTAGAGACTCCCAAGTCAAATAAATAACTCGACCAAAATAGTCTGTTCCCATACAGCTATAGCAGCCACAATCCGCTAGAAATTTTCTGAAGAAAAAAATAGAGAATAACAGTACTACATGAAATCTAAACAAGGGACAAGGTAAGAAAACAGAGACAATGGGTAAAGGAAGGAGTAGATTGCACAATCTACAAAGAAAGACTCAGCATGGTGGGCTGACATGCATCTTAATGGCTGTCTGTTTTCGTGGGCTCTGATCTCCTTTTATATCTATTTTTAAGCAGTTTTCTCAGTTTCTGGAATGATAGCTAAATAAAGAAAAAGTTCCAGTCGTGGGTTACCAAACTACAAGAAAAATAATTATATCTGACTGTCAAGTTAAAGCCCAGAATGGAGAAAGCAATTTCTGAATCTCCGAATAGCTTATAGAAGAAACAATCCTACTACTTTATTCTGGTAATTTTTAAAGAAGACATTCCCATTCTAGTTAAGCAATCTAAGTTTCTTAAAGAAATAGTGTCATAGCAGGCCATTTTGACTAAAACAGGAATATGTGCATTTTCATAATCAGTTTATTTAATTGCCAAGAGAAAGTCTCAATCTCACCCTCCACCCACCAAGCACAGCCCCCCCACCCAGCGCTGATGAAAATGCTGCGCTGCTGCCACATTTGTGATACAACGTGTCAATAGAGTGGATGGAGATGATCTCTCTGCAACACAGAGTCTAACACAGAGGAGCTGTAAACAAGGCAGGGACCCAAAACAAAAACACCAAACATTTTGATGGTAAATTCGATTTAGTTGAGCCAGCTTCATGCAATCTTAATTTAATTCAGTGTTACAAAAATATGCCCTCATGTGAAGTATTTTCAAATGCCTGCAACAATGTTAGTGTGAAAAATTCTTTAACTCATCCAGTTCATTCCAGACGATGTTTCCTGCCAGCTACATTCACCACAAATGCTGTCTGGTAAATAGCAGCTGCAAAGGAAGGATAAGGATGCCAGGGTACACTTCAGTAAACACTGCTTCTCAGTGGCTCACTATATCCTGGGCCAAGCAAGCTCATACACATTCACAGCCATGTGCAAAAATCCTCAAACTTTGCTTTCGCAACTTCCCGAAGGTGAGGACAGCAGATGAAGGGCATGCCCGTACTCAGTGCTGCCTTTGTGGAAAGGGCCAGGAAGGCGTTCTCCTGGCGTGGCTGTGGCCGAGGCTGTGGAGCAGCACGTGCTTGCGGCCGCACACTGGGGTGGGCACGCTTCCCTGCCACCCATCCCAGGCTCCTCGGGCTGTGCCCTGCCTTTTCACAGGCAGCACTGGAGTACTCAGGAATTACACCTAGCTGTTCTCATGCCTCTTCTTGTTTCCTCGCCTAGCCCGTCTTGTTTTCTGAAGCCAGCACCTTTCCCCACAGGCTGCCAGGCAGTAGGGAGGAAATAGGGGTGCGGGCCGTGCTGCGCCACAGCCGGGCTGGCTCAGCACATACCCCCTTGGCAGCGCCACAAAGGCACCTGTGAAGGATGAGGCTGCTATTGAGCAACACTTCTCCGAGATCCTGCCCAGAAGAGGCTCCCCAGGGGGAATGGCTAGAGCCGGACAAGCCGTGATGACCGGTCTGGGAGACTACTGCAGGCGCCAAAAACCAAAGGGAGAGACAGGGTAACCAGGAGCCACACCTGCGGGGATAAACACACATGCAGGGCAGGCAGCTGTCCCTGGGGACGAGATTGCTGCCTGCTGGCGTCACTGCCTCTCCGCCAGGGGTTATCAGTCTCGCAAAGGCACTAAGGAAACTGCCGGTGTGAATGGCCCTTATCTGCTTCTTCTGCAGCCCCTGATAACCCGGGGAGTGGCCGGGCAAACAGGACGCTTGTCCAGCGCCACAAGTTGAGGGGAAACTGCCTTTCATCAGTACAGAGGATCCAAAAGAGCAGGATCTATCCATACGCCGATGCCAAGTTATTCTAGAGCCACAGTGACCAAGCACCCTATAGAGCACTCGCTTAAGAGTACAACCCCCCCTCCTCAGTGGTTTTAGCTGACCCCGATTTATACAGGAGCCAGCTGAGGGGATGCTAACAGGCGTGCAGTGCTATCCAGGAGCTCATTCATCCCACATTGCTACTGACTGTATGCTGCTGAAACCTCCCCTGCCTTCTCCGTATTCTCTCCAGTTATACAATTGTTTCCCAAGGTGGCTGCATGTCAATTTGTCTGATTAACCAGGCAGTGAGCATGTTAGGAAAACTTGCCTGCAAAGAGAAGAGACAGGAAAGGTAAAGAGAAATATCATTATCAGAAAGTTATATGACAGCTTCTGTCACACAGAAGGAGACAGGCTGGAGTGGCTGGAAGGCCTGGTCAGTTACAGTAGCAGAGGAATGAAAAGCAATTTTAAAAATTAAAAAAAAAAAAGAAAAACCAAAAAATTAAAAATAATTAAAATTTTGTTGCTGCTTTCCTCCTCCCATCTCTCCCCCCTCCCCCCAGAAAAAATGAGGAGACAAGAAGCAGACATATCAGCAACACTTCCAGAAGCTCACAGGGAGAAGAACACCCCTAACCTCATCACAGCATGCTTATAACCAAGTGAACTGCACAGGGGAAGAACAAATGACAAAAATTGACTATTCCAACTTGACATACTTTTGCTTCAGAAAACCCTGGTACATCAGACCTAACGTTGAGCAAACCTTAGCTCCACCTTCCCATCAACAGTCATGGAAAATAAATGGGATGTGTAAAAATGAGACCCTGTGATTGCTAGCACAGCAACAGTGCCTGTTTGGGCTGAGGTACCCTGGTCATCAGTATTGCACTCCATTAATTAAACCACCTAAATTCATACTAAAGAAACCCATGCTCCATAGCTTAGAACTTTTTAGCAGTGATAGCCATAGTCATCACTGGCACTGCTTGAATAGTACCTTATGACAGATACTTTAAAAGCAATTGACAGCAGCCCTGGAAATAAGAGCAAACTTTCCCACATACAGCAAAACAAGGTTCTCATTGATAGGTACCAGGGGAAAGGAGGGGGAAAAATGTGGTGATATCATCACATAAAATCAAATTACTTCTATGCTGCAAAACTTTCCAAATTTTTTTCTCTCTTTTTAGCCACCTCTCATATTTTAGGTTGAGGTGGCTTAAGCTAGTAAGGATCCCATTTCTAGCCTGTCACCTTTTCCATAGTTTACTAACACCATTACTTAAAATATAGAAGTTCAAACAGATCAAAACACAGAAAACACAGGTCAGGAGAGCTGAACACAACTGAGAATGTGGGAGGAAAACAGTCCTGTGAGAAGCTGCTTCGGCACTAGACAAATAAAATCCCCTCTCCCTGGATACAAAGACATAATTCTTATTTATGTGAATGGGAAACATGCTCATGCACTGAGGGGGGAATAACTTCCATAGATCAGCAGAATGACTGCACTGGAGATAGCTAAAACCAGACTACATGTGCAATGAATGTGAAAATAATTTCAGCCATCTGGGCTATGTAATTTTTCACAGATGCTTTTGGAGCTGGATGGACCATGTTACCTCTCTTTTCCCTGACATTTCTTCAATGTTTGCAAATTGTTTTCTGTGACCTGCAGGACGGTACTCCATAAAAATTTGGTCTGTTCCTTTCTGCCATCATCCCGAGTGTTCAAACAGACCTCTGTGACCAGTTTTCCTTCCAGAAGGATTCTGCAAAATACTCTGCTCAGTTGGATGTGGACACCTGGCAGGTATTCAGTAATGCATCCACACAGACTGCGGGTACAACCACCTCCAGAGACATCTTCAAAACCCTCAAATTGCAAAGAGCTTAACTCATCGTGTAAAAAGCTTTTTCCTGGGTACCTAAAAAATACACACTCACTGACTCAATAATATATAGGGATGCTATTCTCCATTGCTGTAGCTACCAAAATTAACTGTCTCCCTCTCCGTAGAAGAGGACCACCATGAAAACAAAACAAGAAGCTCTTTCTTAGTACTTTTCATTCAGCTGTCTCAGAGCATTTTGTAAGTCTGAGGTATTAAAATTAGAGAAAACATGCTAGACTTGATGAGCTACTGGTGTTTTAGAATTTGTTAGCTGGATTTTAACCAACTGAATTTAGTTGGGGTTTTTTTTAACTGTTTTTTTTTTCATTCCTGTTGTAACTCTTGTGCAGAATATCAGGTTGTTTTCACACAATGTGCTAACTCTGGTTCTAGGGCACATAGTACTAAATAAAAGAAAACCCAGCTATTTGGCATAAACCACCAAATCCGTCCAAACTTATGTTTGGATATAATTTGTTTTGAAGTATTTCTGAAGGATAACTTCTTTTGTTCTGGCAAGCATTACTCCTGACTAGGAACGGTCTATCCTCTGAATCCAGCATAAACAGAAGTCTGAAATACATGCTGGTTTGCAGGTTATTTTGCAGGCTAAGTGAGTAACCAGGCACCCAAGTCTGATTCAGGACACATCTACGTTGCCAGCTGATCTGAATCTGGTGTTGTACAGACCTGATCTTAATGGTATGATGGATGTTTGCGGGACCTCAGTGCTTGCACCACTCATTCCTAAGGTCACTTTAATTTACCTCTGGAACCTGCTTTTTTAGAGGCACGAAGCTACTTCTGGATGGTATCCAACAACATAATGTTGAACAACCAGCACAGTTCATAGCACTGAGAACAGCCCCCTACAAAAGAAATTGATCAGAGCTAGTCTCATATTTGTATGCAGTGACCTCCCAGTTTTGTACAGGCTCTTCTTGCACCCTGAAGGTGGATGGCAATCTAGACCTGTGCTTTTGGACTTCATGCAGCTGGGACTGTGATTCTTGGAGCATTTCTCTGATGGCAAGGATAGTTTAAACAGCCCTGGCTCTCCTCCTTTGGACATTGGTGCCCACCCCACTTCCCTCCCTGTGCTCTGCCAAAGCCAACTATTTACGCAGCTGTGTGGTAAAATGTTTCAAGGAGCTGATCTGGGTGGGGAGAAAAGGAACCTGAAAAAATTTTTTTCCATCCAAATCACTTCTGTGATCAGGTACATCAGGAAGCCACATGAACACTTTTGTTGGCATAGCCTGGGGTGGGCAGGAGGAAAGAAAGAAGGCTGCTCTATGGGAGGTGTTATTCAAACAGTGCTGCTCCTTGATGTGGAGCCACGGCCAAAGCCGTCTCCTATGTCCCTGAGAAGTAGCATTTCTGGGCACAGTTCAGGTATTCATTGGTAATAGCTGGGCCCCCCTTTTAAAACTTTCTCCCCTTCTCATGGGGCTGTGTGGGGAAACAGGCTCATGTGGTTCTGCTAGAATGAAGTTAAAGCCTTGTAAAGCTAAATAAAGCTGGGCATGATATTTTATAAACTTGGTAATAGTGCCCTGTGGAAACAGGCCATGAGTATGACCATGGCAATCTCTAACTGCATCTTTAAGTGGCATCCCAGGTCTGCCACACAGATATTTTTGAAGGTCTTTGAAGTGAGAATTGATCACTGTTGTTAAAACTAAGCAGTTTTATACCTCCTGGACTCCAGCCATCAATGAGACAAAACTGGGTAAGCATTTTATAGAAATCTGCAGGTAGCTGAAGAAGTTAAGTCTTACTCTGAGACCTGTCACAGTTTCTATTGATCTTAGTACACAAAACCAACCACATCTAACAGGCAAGCCTGATTCATTGTACTCCCTCCTCTTATTTCAGAAAACTGTCTTGTGTCTACTTGTGTATGGGAAAACTAGAGTCTGCCTAAAAAAGAAAAAATCTTTTTCTCAACTCCAAAACTTCAACTGCCAAATCACCGCTTTTTGAAATAACTAAAGCTTGTCAGGAATAAGTCTGTGACTCCTGAGGTTAGCCAAGCTCTGAGAAGCATCATTTCAAGCCTCTTCTGCCACAGTGAATACTGCTGGTTAAAACTTCCCAGTATCTCCCTGAAGAAGGGTTCCTGTCTCAATGACAGGAACTGTTAAAGGGACAGGTTGCTTTTCTTGTACAGTGTCAGAGGCCACATGACCAAGTACAGCTGAAACCCAAGCAGCAAAAATAAAAGGTGGAAGTCTGAATTTCCATTCAGGGATATGGAAACACACTTTATTTAAAGGAAGCAAAAAGTGTTGGACAGTCCAAACATATTATAGCTAACTTAATCAGCTGCTCCCACTCTTTGCAATGTGCATCAGTTTTGCACGTAGGACCTGAAAGACTATGGGAATAGGGGGGCAGTAGAGATACAGACCCAAATGTGACACAGATCAGGAATCCTCTAAGAGGTGCACTACAGTTGTTTTAAACCTGTGAAGCAGCAAGGCCATATAAAACCAATAACTAAAAACCTGTTTTCCTTCTACCTCAGTTCACAAACAGAAAACAAATAACAAACACTACGAGCCCCTGATGGACTACTTTTAATTTAATTTTTTTTTTTAAATCCGGAAAAAATCACAAACATGCAAACACAACACACAGAGCATTCATTGCTCTTCACACTGGTTGTCTTCTTATTTGAAAATAAAATACTTTTCTCTAAATAAACCATCACTCCTACAACAATAAAAAGCAAGCAGTGACTCTTGGAAGGGCACAGGTCCTGGGCAGAAGAGGCTGCCCCTGAGATACTTTATTTAATGTGGGACTGCAGAGGGGCGTTTCACAGCCCTTGCAGCAGCACAACTCCCCTGGCTTGCAGATGGTGAGTGAAGGGAGCATCACTTTTGGCTGCGCAGGGCCCCCTGGAGCACGGGTTCAGAACTGGGACAGCTGACAGTGCTGTCCCGGAGATTCCAGCTCCCTGCTGCCGGCCCGTAATTCCTGCACCAGTTCCTATCAACACAATTTCTTGAAGTATTCAGCTGGATTTTCGAAACTGCTTTGCTCACCCGCACCACTCATCGCATTGAGCCTGCATTTTAAGATGGGTTTTTTGGTCTTGTTTTGGTCCTAGCAAACAGATATGACATGAACTATGTTATCTTCTCAACTAAATCTTACTGGCTTAGTATTTAAAAGTTTGAATTTTTTCATTTTCTTAAACACCACCACCTTCTGATTTTCAAAGCTATTTTAAAAGAGCAGGAGGATGCTGCATATAACTTTTAACATGCATCTGGTGTTATCTGCAGGTGCCCAGTCCCCCAGCAACTTCATCTGTTCCCATCTCACTTGGCAAAAGAGGTTTTGCATCGATGTGGTGAATTGGCTACTACTGGTTTGTGTGCTACTCTCTGAAGCTAGCAAGGAACAGGTGCTCTGCAATGCATTTACCCTAAATTGTGGACATCCCACTCTCAAATATAGTAGCTTGCACTCCCCAGTGTCCTACAGTGGCTTAAATTACTGTCTAAATGGCAAATTTCAGGGGTATTTTTCTGTTTGGAGTTTTGCACCTCCAGAGTATGTTTTCAAATGTTTCTTTGCAACAGCAATGGCTGAATTTTACCACTGATCAAACTTCTCATTTATTTTATTTTATTTAAATGAAAGTTGTCTTTCCCATATAATTACTGTATTCAGCAACTAGGGATTAGTAAAAATACCAAATATCATGAGAAATGTAAAAGAGACCAAAAAGAGACAACCATATTCACCACTTGTTCTACACTCCCACTATTGCTCTTGCCAGTGGATCTGGGCCAACAGTTTAGATAATGGAAAACATTTGCAAAGAGGTCTTCATGCATGAAGAACACTTAGCTTTTCATATAATGGAATTCAGCAATATTTTCCTGACAGTCTGGGGCAGTGCTTCTCCAGTGAGGTTTGCTCTTGAGTGCTTGCAAAACCTTACGTGACTGACAGAACTGCTGGTTTAGGCAACTACTGCAGTAGCCAAGTTAGTCCACTGTATTTTTGTACAACAGATAGGAACAACTGTTCCAAAGGGAACTTTTTTCCCCTTAGGGATGTAATTTCCAGTCCCCAGAGAATAAGCAGATTATCAGCCATTTCAAAAAGAAAACATAGGATTTTTTCCTGTATTCCTTGCAGAATACCTTTATAGAATTATCTTACCAGATGAACTTTGACATGCAAAGAACAGTAAAAAATGATGCACACCAGGTGGAAGGGAAAAGCTGTATATTTTTTTTAAGCAAGACTCAGAGATACACCAGTCAAAATGTAAATTACTCTATGGAATAATTACTGGCTTAAGAGTGGGCAAATACCTTCCCTGTACTTACATATCTTATACTTGAATCAAAGTGCAGCCTGAGCTGTAAACTTCCTGTGTTTGGAGGCCTAATAAGAAAGCACAATAGATGACCCATAGGGACCAGGAAATGCTTTGATCCACACTTCAAGAGAAACCTAAATCAAACAGGCACTGCAGAGACCGCTAATGCATATAAAGATTTGTTTGTTTCTCATTCGCTAACGATGTTAACTGTTATCAGGTGTCTAATATGATTAAGGTGAGTGACAAAGGGGTGAGAATTCAGGCCAGATTAGGAAAAAGAAGAGGTTACAGACTACTTAGGTAAATTGCACTTTTTCAAACAGTCTAGTTCAGGTTGAAATTTACCCTAAGGAAGCCAGAGAATTACCTGAAGCAATCTTGATGTTATTAACACTGCAGTGGATCCTCCTGAGAGGAGGCTGACATTGAGCAGACTGTGAAAAGGCAAACACGGTGCCTCATTTTGGTGCCTTCGCTTTAGATGGGACTTTATTATCCGTCTTTCTGTCATAAACTTTAAAATGTCAGCAGTAATTCCTTTGAAAGCTCTCAAATTTAAATTCTCTTTGGGTTTGACAGCCTGAAAAAGATTATATCTCTTGCAGACCAGAGAAATTTTGGCTTTCTCAAAGCAGTAATTGCAATGATGCTCAAAATAACGGTAATAGAAAGAATAAATGTAACATCTTAGCTTCTACATGTATGCCCAAATGTACACATATACTGAATTTTAAAAACTTGGTGTATTGGCAAGCAAACAGAGATCTAAACTACAAGACTCTCGAAACATTGCAGAATGCAACAGTGTGTATAATTCTTACTTGAGTTCTTGACAATTAGTCCTTTATGTCATGTGGTCTGTAACTGAATAAATGAAGAAAGCCTTTCTGATAACTGCCTCTAAGGTACTAACCTGCTTTCAAATAATTTGGCATTGCTGCTAACTAATAAAAACACATAGAGAATTAATCAATACACATCACCCTTTCCCTTCAGAATGCTCAGATGACAGGAATTCTCCAAAAATTATAAATAAAATGAACGCCTATTCCTGAATGAAAATGCATGAAAAAATAAGCACACAGACTATATCTTGGAATAAATAAATGTTTTCTATTGAAAATAAGGATTTTTTCTTTTTCTGAAAAAACCTTTGAAAACGAAAGTACTATACTAGATACGGATATGCATTGATACACAGGATATAGAAAGTTTTGGTGATGTTGTCAACAAAAAGTCATGATCTGGTTTATTATTCTTGTTCTCCTCTGCTACATTTGCCAGTCAAAACTAGAAAGCTACTCTTTATTGAGTATCAGCTTCTTGAAAAGTTGAAAGAAAGCATGTTGTTAGTAATGGCAATGTGGAAAGATCCCTGTCTCTGGGGGTGGTTACAAATAGAATTAAACATCACTCTTCAGCCACTATAATGGTGGTGCAACACACATGAAAAAAAATTTCCTTCAACCAGCCAACCAAACAAATAAGAAATAGAAGGCCCATAATGGAGGACAAAATCTGTGGTCTTATAGCTGGATGTCCTGAAGTGGTTCAAGTGTAGTGCAGACATACCCATACATGGTTTATGTTACTTTGTTTTGCTGAATAATAAACCAATGTCTTGTTCTGACAAGATGCTGGAAAGTGCTGTGGTGCCAGCCCAACAGGACAATTATTCTTGTATTTAAAAATAAAAATGTGTGTCATCTCAATTCAACTATTTATCATATTACAATTATACACATTCTTAAATGCCATATTCTGCCAGATTGGGCTCTAGTTATGTTAGATGAGGAAATAAGAGTCACTTGAGTGTATGGTGTAACCTTCTGAGCCAATTAGCTGGTGGATTTATCATGGCAGATTTATCAGAGGTTGCAACAGGCAACTCAGCACTGCACCCTGGGCAGGGCTGGTGCAGCCAAATCACTACCACTAAATTTATGTAAAGTTGATGTATTTTTCCACACAAAAGCTTCACTATCTAATCTAACAAACGACAAATGTAGATTACTCAGGGAGAAGGTAAGGATCTTCCCTGATCTAAGAGATACCCAGTAACACTAGTTGGTGTGATGGCACAACAGCCACATCCCTGTATTGTTCTGTGTTTCTCCCCTAATCTATTATGGCACCTTCCTTTGGTCTGTTACGGAAAACATATTTTATGTTAATAATTGGTACCTAAAAAATTTAGTAAAACAATACTGCCACTTTTGGCTTTTTTTCCTGCTGTCTATTTCTCCTGCTCTCTGATTATAGAACAGAGGTGACTAATGCCTGATAATAATCTGCAAAGCATACAAGGTCAGGAGTAACTTGTGAAATGTTGGGGATTTTGCAAACATTTTAAACTCAAATTCTGTAAATACCAGGTAATCTTACAAACACACACAAGATAACTGTACAGAGAAAACAAATAAAGTAAATGCAGAGAGGTTTTTTTTTCTCACAAATGTCGTGTTTCTTCTGTAACAGCATACACATAAGCCTAAATTAATGATAACAGTGCAGTACATTTTCTTAAAAAACCCAGCTTGTGCACTGGTGAAATAGTCAAGTAAGAGTTTTCTTCCTTTTATGTAAGTAATGCAGAAAGACTTATCCGAGCACAAACAGCCCATCCCAATCTCACCCTCAGGACAGCACTGTCTCTCTGGCCTTTGTGCTCCTCTGCCACCACAAGACTGGCAGCAGCACTGCCAGCGAGTCAAAAACAAAGAACGTGTCTTTACCTTTGATCAAAAATTAATTCAAGGACAAGATATGGATTTTTAGAGATGGAAGAGCTATCTATCAATCCACTTCCTTAACTGACCCTTGACCACCCATTGCTCAAATGGTTTGAGACACTGGTAATCTATTAATTCTATCAATCAACATTTTTAATATTTCAGTGTTAAGTGAAGCCAAATAAGCCATCAAAAAACCCAAATAAAAAATCTGGCTGTCTCTAGGGCAAAGACAGTCCCATGGTACTCTACAGTAATGTCTGGCGCACACACAAAAATCTGATGTCATTTAAGGGATGCTGGCAGGTTCTCAAAACAAAACAAAATTTTGGATGCTCTAAAGAACACATCACCTCCTGGCCAATGCATCATTACTTCAGTTATGAGAATCTCGTGTAACATAAATTTTCTTAACACCATCACAATATTTATGATCAATAGTCTTTGAAAAAACAAAGTAGATCAGTAGATCAGATTTTGCTCTCACTTTTCCAACAGCTCTAAAAGAAAGGAAGAAAGTCTCCCAGTGACTATTGTTCCAGCTTTCCAAAACCTTTTTAGCTTTCATTATTTCCCTTATAATGAATCAACAAAAATCCTTTTTTCCACTTTTGTCAGCTATTTGGCTCCCTATCCTTCACATGGTTTTAGTCACTGGATGTAACTCATACCTCCTGCAGGGAGTCAATCTTTGATTCACAGCCTCATTTCCCTAAAAAATTAGGCTTATTGCCTCCCACAGTCTTGTCCTGTCCCAAGCAGGCTATCCAAAAGCAATCAACAAAGTGGTTGTCCCATCTGCGCTAACCACTTTTTGAACTCAACATATATCTAGATGATTCAATTATAATTTCTGTCACTGTTGTTCCAGATGCCAAGAAGAGACTTCATTTCACATGAAAATGCCAAAACAATGGACTAAAATAGCAAACCAGTGTAACTTTAGTCTTTGACTTTTTTTAAGGGAGGTGAAACAGTCAAGGGCAGGTTCAAAGTGAACAACTTGCTACAGCAGAATTCTCTGTGCTTTGCTCTGTCACCTCTGGCACAAGCTGGTCCTTAAATTCATCCTAATTGGATAATGATTACAGTGCACCTTATATATTTTTCAGATTTTGAGATACTGACATATTGCATTTTAATTGCAAAAATGAGGCTTCCTTTCATAAAAAAATTAGGTCAATCACACATAATGTTTAAAATGAGAAAGGGCTATGAAAAACCTATTTTCTATAAGATTTTTAAATATATTTTGATGGTTATCAAGAAGTTGTCCTAGCTACTGTGTTCTCCTTGTTCCTCAAGAGAGGTAAAAATGCTCATCATGTAAGTAATTTTTTGTTTTGTACTCAAATAAGCTCAATCCTGACTAAAAATTGTATTATATGAATTAAAAATATGTTGGCCCTACAGAGTTGTAGTCTCTTGCACAGTAAGAGCAAATCTAAAGTACATTTTAGACCCTGATATGATGTTATCAAGGCAGCAGCATGATTAGAGCTGTCAGGCCATGTTTTCAGCTGGAGGAGGAAGCAGTGATGACCATTTAACTGGCTGAACATCTACTGCTTACACGGGTGAGGCTGAAGCAAACAGTCCCTGATGCCCCTGCAGCACATATTACTTTTTTACCTGTATAGTCCACTCTTTAAGCACATTATTCCTATCTTATTCGCTAACTAACAGCATGAGGTATTTTTAAAGAACAAAACATGTATTTCGTATATCTCTGTTACTCAGAGGGAGAAGTTAATTGCTTGTAATTCCATCGTATTTTATTTGAAAATGTATTTCCCAGCTGACTCATTTCTAGCGTATCAGTGATACTGATGTAATGCTCTTTAATGTAGATCTGTTTTCAATTCAGGACAGATACAGACTATTTTTTTTTCAGCCATAGGGATAATCAAATTACTCTTAGCATGGTGCATAAAACAGAGGAATTGATTCCCATACAAGGCTTACTTAAGGTTCTGTCAAACTGTCAGTAAGCATGTGGAAAAATTAAGGCTTATATAACTAACCAATCTTAAAGAAAAAAGATGGGATTTGCAATGCATCCTCTTAAAAAATAAACAAATGTTAAGCACTGCCATTAGGTGCCAGACACATTGTACATTTTAAACATGTTCTAACCAGATCCTGTGATTCTGGTGTAGTGTAGTTGAAAGGCAAGTCATTCCAGAAGCAACCTTGGTCTTGCAACCCAAGTCCTGTTTTCAAAATGGATTTAAAAACTTTCAGTTTTGAAAAGCAGGAATGGAGCTTCAAATGCTCTGGAATACTGTTCAGTAGAATAACCACTCTTAGGTGTCTCTCTAGCTTGAATAAAAGCCCAAACTCCCAAACGGGACTCCAAAATTCCCATTTATGAAAGATGATATAGTTAAAAATGCCCTTGCAGTAATAGATATAGAAATACTGTCATATTTCCATAGGAACACCCTTGTGTGCTTTCTGCCTTCCTCCTCTATAGGACGAGTCAGCCTCATGGTACAATATGTGCAAGAAAAAAAGATTTTGTGAAAAATGATCAGAATTTCTGAAATGCTGCATGATATTTTCTGATTTTTTAAAAGTAACAGACAAATCATGAAGAACTTGTGTACACTGAAAAAAGTCACACAAAAAGGAACAAAAAATTGAAGATGGGTCCATTTCTCTTCCCCTAATATGTAAAAACCCTGCATTTTAAAACCAGTCATTTGACTTTCCATACTTAAACAATGAATATATTTATTAGAGCAAGGTTACATGATCAGTTGAAAAAAATTACCTATTTTCTTTAAAATTACAAGCAATGTGCCATCCAGTTCTTCTTCTAAAAGAAAAAACCAAAACCAAACCCACTCCGGACCCCCGAAATTCCCCTGGTTAAAAAGAAATTATGATCTCTTTACTGAAGACTGCGGTTTTTGAACACCGTTCCCCTGGAGCACAGGCTCTAGTCCCACAGCCTGAGTCACGTCTCCCGGGTGGAGCCCTGCTCTGGCCAGCACAGCCTTGCTTGCTCCCCACGGCTCCACACATGCTCTCCGTACGGCTTCGACACATGCTCGTCTTTCAGAGGCTCGGAAGGGATGCAGAGCTTCCAGAGAGGAGCTTGCTCTTGTATCCTACTCACTGATGCAAATGATGAAGTTTGTTTGCCTACTGAAATAATCTCCTCTGCAACAAAGCTGGCCTTAATTTCCTGTTTGTGAAGCCCTTCATTAGCAAAACCAGGATTTCTCTGGATAAAAGAAGTATAAATAAAAAAAAAAAACCTTCCTACATTATTTTTTGCTTGTGCAAACCTATGCCAGCAGTTTTTCCATAGGGCTGGATCATGGCCTTCAGGAACCTTGTCCCCTAACACTCATGGCCTACATCAAAAGAAACATGGACTTTGTGAAGTGCAAATTTTAATGGGGTCCAGCCACAAAAACCTCAGTGTTTATGCACTGAAACAAAAGAGAGCTGTGCCTGGACAAAGTCTGGAAGGGGAAGAAGTTCCGATAACCTCATTGCTACACTGCAGATTCCTGTTATCCTATCATTCACCTATCCAAAAACACCAACTAGTTCCAGGTCTTGATGCCTCCGCATCCAGTTTTTCTACTTTGAAGGGCTTTTGCCTGCACTGGAATTTGCAGCTGGGAGGACTGGACCATAACCTAAGTCCATATGGCAAACTCTGGAGTAAGGCAAAGGCAGGAACATCTGCTGCCATCAAGAACAGCTTGTTGGCCATGTTCAGCTACAGAGCAGTGCCAAGCAACTGATCTGCTTTCCCAGCTCTCTGGTTTAGCTGGGAGACTCCATGTCAATTAATCTAAACCACCCAATATACTGAGCACAGCCTATTTGCTCTGGGAAGGACTGATCACAAAGGCATTATTTAGATTGATTTCTCCAGAAAGTGAAGATTTAAGGATCTGTCTTTGCATTCTGAGAACCACATTCCTCAAATCTCATCTTTTTTGTCTCAGTCTTTTAACTTTAGATTTACTGCCCATTTTACTGCTGTTTGATTCTTTTAAAATGCAATTTGGAGGGTTTTTTTCCTGTAAATTGTAGTCATTCTAACATTAAGACATAAATCCTACTTTCATTTGTGAAAATGGATTTTTTTTTTATTTTCTGTTAATTTGTAGTTTATTTATCCTTTCCTAAGTGTTTGCTTTTCTAAGGCAAAAATAGAAACCACTTGGTTAACTCATAATTTAAATATGCAGAACACTCATGCATTCCTCAAGCCATCTTCAAATGATTTTTACTAAAAGTGTAAAGATACTAGATTTAAAATACACATAATGTATAGCTTAGGTGACAGATTGCTACATCACTTAGGAGGATTGTTTTCCTTAATGACTTTACTGCATGGACCTCTGGTAAAAGTGGAACCATTGTGTCTCAGTTTTCCTATCCCCTCCCTCTACAGTGATCATAATGTTTATCCCCCTACCTTGCTGAAGCATTTGGAGGAATGCTTGATTAGCATACCTTGTGCTGTGCTTTAGGTAACATATGGAAAGGGTGCCTAGCCTGTTTTACCCATCTGTATACAACCCAAATTTTCTGGATGATGAAACTTTATAAACATGTGTGAAGCAGTTCTAGAAGGAATACAACTTACTGGTGAAGTGACCTTCTGTCATTGACAGCCTTAATTCTATAGACTAATGGAACTAATTTCCCTCTCTGTCCTCTCACTTCCAATGCTTTTTTAAAGAAAAGCACATGGAAATTGCAGAGTAGTTTTGTTGTGTGGGTTTTTTTTAAACAAACAAACAAAACAAAACAAAACAAACCCAACATCTCCTACAGTATCACCCATCAGTATACTGAGAGACCAAAGGTGGCACTGATAGACCCTGACCTGCCCAACCAGCAGCCTTGCAGAAAAGCACTGTAGGCTCCTGTTGAACAAGTGGAATGTGAGCCAGCAATGCACCCCAGCAGTGGTGGAGATTAGCTTTATATCAGCTTGTATGAGCAAGATAATACACAGCAGGCCTAGGGAGAAGTTTTTTCTCTTTTCTCTAGAACCTGAAATCACATCCAAACCACTGTGGCCAGTTTGGCCACACATCACAAGAGAAATACTCATAAAGTAGAAAGAAATGCAGTAGAGGCTGGGCCCAAGCCAAACGCTGCCACATCTGCTTACCCGGGACAAAAGAAGGCAGAAGAGCAACCTAATCAGTCTTCACCTACTGAAAGCAGGAACGTAGAGAAGACAGAGCCAAACTTTATTCAGAGATGAATGACAATGGGATAAGAGCCAGCAGTCACAAATTGCAACAAGAGAAACTCTAATTACATAGAAAGACAAAATTCTTCACAGGAAGAATGGCTCAGCACTGAAAGGGGGGCCCAGAGAATTAGCAGAACTAGCATCCCTGAAGACAGTCAAAAGTGGACAAGGTTTGATCCATCCTTGAAATTAGCCCTGCCTCAAGTATGCCGTTGGGACTAAATGCTTTCCATAAACCCCTTTCAACTTAAATTATTATGTGATTATATAATATATGACTAATAAGAGGCATCATTAATGTTCCCATTATTTGTTCTCTCCTCTCTTTCTCCCACCCCCTCCTTTCCCTAAGGGGGACATTGGCTTGCCAAGATGCACATAATTGTGTAAGAATATTCTCAGAAGCACACACTGTCCATGTAAGGTGTCAAGTATGAAACACTGGTGTTGGCAAAGAGCCAGGTGCCAAAATATAAACTTCTAGAGCTCATCTGGATTTTTGACTGGTCAGATGTTTCATAATTGCTGTTTATCCACATTCTTTTTTGCTGACATGTATTTGCTGTCTTGCGGTCCCCACTGATTTAGTGGGTCATTCTGTGTCTGTAAGGAATTGTATAATTAAATATTGTGATTTAATCCCTTGAAACACATTAATGTTATTCACCAGTAAAGTTAAGCATGGGAAAGGTGACATTTTCAGGGTCTGTATTTATTCATTAGTTTTACATGTTTAAATGCATTTAAGTGTCTTTTTGGGCCTGTCCCCAGAGGCAAGTATATTTAAAATGAATATCATTCAGGAATAGCTTAGTAGAAAAATTTACATTCCAAAATCAGAATGCCTAAGTTTTGGAAATTACTTAAATGCACTCTCCAGAGTATGAAAACTTGGTATTAAGATGATACTCTTATTTTGAATAAGCATGTCCACCTACAGAAATGTAACCAGGAATAGTTATCTGAAATAATTATTCCTTCATTATTGCTAAGACAATTATTATCCAGACATATAATACTATTCTAGAGTCTATACATTCAAAGCAGTTACAAAAAAAAAAAAAAAGCCAAAGTTCAAGTACAAATAAGCTAATCACATTGGTATACTTTAGCACAATGTCCAATGTAAAAGATTGGTAATAGACTGCTTCAGTTCCTCCCAGGGCAGATGGAGAATGCCTCCTCCAATGGACTTCCAAGACTTTACAGGCATTTCCAGCTCCCTCATTTCAGACCAGGAAGACAGATGACTTTTTTTTGGCATCTTACAATTGCCAGATAAATGCCACTGCACTATTAACAAAGCACAAGCAGACTCAGAAGACAAAGTGAAAATCAGACTGGTAATATGTTTCTTTGAAGAAACCTCAGTCTGATATTTTGCATTCAAGTTCCAGCTCAGAGGTAGGAAAACTTTTATGGCTAAGTTATTAACTCTGAAAACAGACCTCTGTAATAGAAATGCTGACAGACGCTTTAGTACAGCAGTGCTATTGGGCACTGCTATAGTCATCAGTTTTAATGAGAGCTGTTAATATCACCTCGATCAAAATGGTTGCCCTGGGCTGACATCTCGGGCTGTGCACAGGTGCTCTCAGCCAAAAATGTAATGAAGGTTATTACATTATCAATGAGGCACAGATGTACATCCTGTCTGAACTCAAGGTGGTGTTACTGCCAAGCAGCATCTCTTTCGGCAGGTCCCAGGTCTGTTTATATCAATATGCTGTTCCAGCTCAGTGAACCCAAGCACAGCCTTCTGCTTCTCTGTAGCACTGCTAGGGAGAGAAAGAGCAACTTTTATGAATGCAAGAATGATCAACCCCTGACATGCAGGTGGGTCACAAAAATTAAAACCAAACAATAATATAGTTTTTGAACATGGAATTAATGCATTCGGGTCTGGGCTGCTTCAGTATTTCAGAACAATTCCTCCTTTTCACCAAGCACAGTAGCAATATCGGCTTGAGGGAAAACTCTCACATCTTTGTTCCCTCTTCTTTTTCTCACCTGAAATCTGATGTACTATTTATTTGATTTACATGTTTTCCAAACCATGCTTTACACTTTGCTCATTAGTGCTCATGCTCACTTACTTCACTATACAGATCATGCAAGCAAGCCATGTTTCTGGTTTTTTTAAAGCATCTCTTAGTTTTATAGTAAATATACACAAGAGCTTAAGGCACCTCCTGAGTAACGGGATCTATACTGGCAGACATGGATACTATGATGGGTTACATTTCTACTGAGATAACACCTGGACATTCAGAAGCCAGCTTGAGATAAGCCAACCCCTCTGCTGAAGCCATACTTTTTCCTTTGCCCTCCTAGGAGCCCAGCCTGAAGGACGCAGTACTGTAAGAGGGATGATGTAAATGAGAAATGACATCTCATCAGGACAAAGAGCACGTTTGCTTTAGGAGAGGATGATGACTGCTCACAGATCTCACCTAGCACAGTGGTGTTACTATGCTCCCCAGAAGCATATGTTATACCTGGAAGCACTTACATGTAGGTAAAGGAGCCAAGTGAGCATCTCAAATTCTATTTATACAAAGACTGAGGGTGGCTTTGGGTTTGTGTGTGTATGTATGTGTGTATATATATATACATGTATGAACATGTGTACATACACACAGGAAAGAGACAGAGCTAGACAAAGCAGCCTTGCTCAGCCATCCTAAATGTAATTCCTGATGAATTGTGCCTGGAGAATGATGAATGTGCTGCCTTCCCCATAGCTTTCCTTTTCCTCTTTGTCCACTTCAGTCTTTACCAACAAATGCAATTACAGTGCTGATGTTGAACTATTTGTGGTTCCACAACTGTCCCTCTGTAACTCAAGGACAGACAAAGACGAACCCTCCCCACCAGACTGCATCTGGGACCCCTAGCACTGATCAAACATAAATCATAGACTGAATGGGCTCCATGCCAAAATCCCTGGCACAGTATTGTGATACCAGTGATTCTCTGGCATTAACATCTGTGCACTAGAACCATGCTGGAAGCTGAGTCACTACAACCACAGAACAACATGAAACATGAATAGTGGAGGCAATCAAAGCAGAGCACAGGCTGCAGTGTGACAGCAAAAGCTAGAGATAGGTACAGTAGATTTAGAGGTAGTGGTTAAGGACTGGATCATTCAGCTCTGGTCCTGGACACTGCAAGTACATATTAAGATCTGATATTCCACCAAAACAATGTTTGGAAGTGATCTGAAAATGCAGCAAGACAAGAAATCAGTAAGTTCCATGGTTTGAACTTTGAAATAGAATGTCTTTAGGTGATTATTTTCCTTAAAAAATATCAGCCTTTTTTTTTGGTAAAGGATTGGATGACTGTGATAAGCAAAGATATATATATGGGTGAGCAATACTAAACCTTGAAGGATACAAGACAGGAGCTACTGCTTCAGCCAAGCAGAAGCCACAGAGCGCTGGTTTTGAGTGAGGAGATAAGGGCTGTTTTATTTCTAACAAGAGTAAAGCTGCCCTGCCTCATGCCTGCTTAGTCGAATGCCTGAGTGGAAAAACGTTGTATGAATGGAAATGCTCTTCTGCATTTCTCAGCAGCAAGTATAGGGTAATCCATTTTCAATTTTTTCTGGTTACCCAAGCATGTTCCTATATTCTTGTTACTGTCCAAGTGAAAAGAAGTCAATCTTCTTAGTATGCACAGACCTCCCATCTGCCAGGAGGCAGTCTATGTATGCAGGGCTATGTGCCTTATGCCTGGTCTCTGTGAGCATGTACACACAAATCCCAGTCTAAGCCTGAAAACAGTTCCCCACAAGATTTTAATGTTCTTGACCCATTTATACATTTCATGCAAGACTTCATAGCAGACAGATAGCAAAACCCACTGCAAGTGACCCAGTTATGTCCTAGAGGAAACTTATGTTGGGAGTAATTGCTACAAAGGAAATAAATGTTCAGCTGTCATGGTCTGAATAACTTTCAACCTGGAGCTGAAGGGGTAAGGGCCAACCTTTGTTGCTGGCACTTCTCCACAGCTGCCACTTTTATTTGCTCTCTCTCTTTTGACAGCCACAAATTCTTCACAGTGTCCCAGAAGGGGTGGAACAGCACAGTCTGGTTCATGAGGAAATTCATCAGAACATTCTAAAGCACCTTCTCCCTAATCATTACATACATATGAAACAGGCAAACCCAAACTTTAGCTACAGAAAATGCAGACCAGCACTTCAAAACAGCAGTAGCAGCAGCAGTTAAAGCTGCCAACCCACCCCAACATAATAGATTGCTCAGCAGGAAATTACACTGTGATTTCCTTAAATGAAATATAATACCCTGGTTAGCAAGCAATGCTTTGTTAAAAAATGGGGGGGTTCCAGCTCAGTTTTCTTCAATATTAATAATGAATACTCTAAAGTTGATGATAACATATAGTAATGCCAAGGAAAGCAAAACTCCTAATCACCAAATCATAGATTTGTCCAGGTAGACAATAGTCACAGCCCTTCCCTCATCCATGAAGTGGGTCACCTTATCATGGAAGGAGATAAAGTTGGCCAAGCAGGACCTGCCTTTCACACATGCAAGCTGGCTGAGCCTGATCCCCTGGTTGTCCTGTATGTGCCACATGATGGCACTCAAGATGATCTATTCCATGACCTTCCTTGGCACCCAGGTCAGACTGACAGGTCTGTAGTTGTCCAGATTCTTCTTCTGACCTTTCTTGCAGACTGCATCACATTTGCTGACCTCCAGTTTACCAGGACCTCCCTGGTTAGCCAGGACTACTGATAAATGACTGAAGTGGCCTTGATGTTGTGGAAGGAAGTATTTGCTTAGGGGAGGGGCAGGAGGTGGACTGACTTTCCTAAAACCTTTACTCTTTTCATTTCCTTCCACCTCTCATGTGCATGTCCTTCCTCTAATAGTTTAGAAATAAAGGATGCAATCTGTATTCCAGACATTTCGCATGAATAATTTTCTCTTATCGCAGACCAGCCGCTGCCGTCCTTGAGTAACTACAGGAATTGCTCCAGCTCCCAGCTGGAGGAAGCATTAGGTTTATAAATACATTTTAACATTTGAAACTCAAACACACTACAGGCTCTCTTTTGCACCAAGAAAAAGAGGTCGTACATTCATCTGTATGTTGATTAAAAGGGAATACATTCCTCAAGAATTTTGATCTGTGCTGTCACACAGTAGACCGGTTACTGTGAGCATCCCACTGGTATAGAAATCTCTTCGCCATTCTAACTTCTCTGCTTCTAAAATTACATGCCTTTGCTGGGATCCCAGCTGTGTCCCTGTAGAACTTTACTGTACCTGGGCCCTGACAGAAGGAATGGAAGGAAAGTGTGGCTGCCCTCACGCCTTCCTCAGGAGTGGGGGCTGCTCTTACCTCCCCAGAAGGAATAGCAGGGTTGGCATCAGCAGTGCCATCCCACTTTGGGAGCAGAGGACAGCAAAGGAAGAAGGGAAGAAATGCATAACTCACTATTTTTTTAGTTTTATGAATGCCATGATTATACTGGCAACTCATTGTTTCAACACTGTCTATCAGCTGAGTCAGGATGCTGCCATTTTATTGATGCATGTCTGTCAAACAGCTGTCAGACTCTTCCACTTGGGTAGTCCACAATGGCTCATTAGGAGGTGATTTCTCATGGATACCCTAGACCTGACAGCTGGCAGAAAACAAACCTTGCTGTCAATCCTGAAAGAAAGAACCATGACTTTCAGCTGTATAGACTAAAACTGGTAATTTTTGTTTCACTGTAAAAATTTTTAAATAAACAATTCTATTTAGCTATATCAGTAGTGGCTGAGAAACAGCTTTTTTCTAAACTGTGGTCCAGGAAGGCATCAAGAGTAATACTAGCCATCATATTTGGATGAATAAAGAAGTCCTGATATTACTTAAGCATAAGCAGGAAATACACAGGACATAGAAGCAGGGTCAGGCCACTTGGAATGAATATAGAAAGGTTGTCATTTTAAGTAGAAGTGAAACAAGGAAAGTCAACACCCATCTGGAATGCACAAAATAATGCAGTACTGACTTGTAACTAATCACAGAACCAGAGAACAGGTAAGGTTGAAGAGACAACAGTGGGGCCATCTGGTCTAATGTCCCTGCTTGAGCACTTATACAGCCTACCTAGTCAAGGTACTAACATTTTGCCTTAAATTTTCTTACCAACTTCCAGGATCTTTCAATTACATTTTCCCTTTTCTCCTACCCCACTGGTATCTGGAAAACCTATAAAATCCCCAAACTACCAACCATTTCAACAGAGCTATGAAATGTGAGGCCTTTTACAAATCCACGTAAGGTGGTTTTAAATTAGCTGGCAACTGTTTCAGTTGCTGGGAGCTTATGCTGTTAATTCTGTGAAAAAAATCATTGTTTAAGTACGAATAAGCTATCCAAGAAAGCCTGTAATTCCCTGTCATTTTTGATGGGTTATGGCCAAAGTAAATGTACCTCTCCTCACAAAACTTTACTAGTTCTGTTGACAACACCACTTCTCTTTTTATTACTCCAGCCCACATTTGGGGGTTGTGTTTGATTTCTTCCCCCTTAGCTACATCCAAACAATCTCCAAGTCTTGGCACTAATCTCTTCAGCATCTTCAAAATCCACCTTTTCATCTCCATCCTTAGAGTGCAATCCTTTACTTCATCTCTAACACATTTTAGTTACTGCAGCCTCCATTCTTCCTTTCTAACTTCCCGTGTGCACAAAACCATACAAATTAAAAGTGCTGCCAACTAAACATGTGTTTCTTGTCTGAAAATTTAATCACCTCTCTTCTTTCCTCCTCCCACCCCGCCACTTTTTGCTTCACCATTACCTTTCCGTCAGAATCAAAACACACCAGCATCCTTCAAGCTCAGTATAATTCTGGGTCCTTTTAATTTATCTAGTTTATATATAGGTAGATATATAAACTTATCTTTAATTTATCTTAACTTCTTGCTTCCCTCCACACCTTCCCCTTTCCTCCCAGACCTCCTGCCTACAAGGTCTTTGGAGTTTCCTTGTCTTTTGCGCCATATCACCTCTTCTGTCCAAATTTCCCCAAAAGCTCTGCTTTACCTGAACGTGGCAGATCCATTTCCGACATGCCGCTTTAAAAACACACTGATTTTTAAGCTGCCTTAGCAGTTTTCCAAGCTGTCATCCTCATGTTCTCAGGCAATGCCAGGCATACAGCTGGTACTCAAGCAAACACTTAACAGCAGCGACCCGGGCACAACACTGAAAACTGATTAAATAATATGCTAGGAGTTGCAGCAAACACAGCTATTCTCAAAATGCTGTCAAATGTGTGAAGCAAGCAAGTTGGAAGAAATATATAGAGGAAAAAGTACTTCATATGCATTTAGTTACGGAAGTTTGGCTTCTATCTTTAAGAACAATTGCTGTTTATCTTTCTAAAGAATATCAATGTCATCTCTACTTCCTCTAGAAAAATTACAGAGTACACCACAGCAATTAATTTCCCTTCCATGCCTTAACCACCCTTCTTCAGGTACCTGTTCCCCTTTACACCCTGGCAAATTTTATGCTAAAGCCACTGCCTCTAGGAAGCTACTCTGGGTTTACAGCATCGCAAGTGTTAACACAAGCTGACCCACACTCTTACGAGAATGGGACCATATGTCCATGACTCAGAGTATCTACCCAACATTTTACGTACAATTAACATTAATCTGCTGCAAGTCCAACTCAGAAGATGCCTATTTACAACAATACAAGTACGAACGTATCCATGTGTGTAGATGTTCAGGCTTCGGCCTCTCTGCCAGACTCTTGTCAGGCTGCTACTTACGTCTGTGAGTAATCACTAGGTGTCAGCCCTATATCATACCAATATTTGTCTCTACCTTCCAATGGCATTAGAGTAAAACTTCAGCCATTGTAGGACAGAAAGACACACAATTTTTTTTTCACATATTTCTTATTTCTAAGATATTTAGGGTCTCAAAGGGTCAAAAAATTGACATTCGTTAAATTATCTATCAGTCTCCCAACTAATAGGGGATGCTTCAAAAAACCCACTGAAGTGCAACCTGTAGATGAACAAGCTTAAAGTACTTAGAGACCTTGAAAATTTGAACACACATGCCAAAATCACATCACTGCAATCCTTTTCTCAATATGGCATTTCAACTCTTGTTAAACAATATGATTTATCAACGAGCTGTCCACTTTTAAGACCATTGAGAACCTGAAGAAGGTACCATCTTTTATTCAAATAAACATAAAATTTTATGGTAGTCTTTCAGCCCGGACTGTAGCAAGAGATGAGTTAAACACTGTTCGTGTTGTCAAAGAGGAGAAATTGCATCAATCCTCGAAGATTTAATACCTCAGGAGCTTTTGAATACTTCCTCTTTTAAGTGTGAGGCAGCTGTTTTTCCTGGGAAGGTTTCTGGAAGACATCTGAGATGAATGCAGAAGGCTGGAATGTAGGATGGATGAAGGAATGCCAGCACAGGACTTCTACTCTCAGGCAATATCCCCATCTCTCCCTTTAACTGCTTTCAGAGCCCTGCCAGCTGCTCAGCTTCAGCCTTTCTGCACTCCCACCCACCCCAGCAAATTGCGAAAACAGCTAATCCTGCTGTCAAAGGGCAGAGCTCTCCAGTGTGCACCTTCCTCCAGAGGCTGAGGGTAAACAGAGAGGGTGGAAGGAGTTCAGCCTTGGCAAGGGTCCCACTCTGACACATCCTCACATGGTCAGCACTGCAGCTACCCAGGGTTTCTATCAGGAGCTGCACAGAGGAGGTTTTTCGGTGAACTCAAGATATCCGGTTCAGAAGGCTCAGGCACAGAGTTTATACGCAGGGACATGTAAATTGTACATGAAACACAGCTATGCTGGTAAAAAGCCATAGCACACTCTCTCAGGGGCATTAGATTTGGGATTCTTTTAAAACATGTATAGAATGACTTAGAAAAATAAAAGACAAAACTAGTGAACTGGGATTAAAATACAGTTTTCTATTATAGTAGCATGCCTCATACTCTGACTGAATAGTGCTGGCAAAGAGAACTGTAAAAGGGAAGTGTGTGCTTTATGACAATGGTATGGAGCTCTAGGTTATTTAATTTTGGGGAGAGAAAAAGAAAACCTGTGGAAAGATATGACTACTTGTCTGAAAAATACCGTATTTAAAACGACAGGAACAATTGCTTATAAACTTGCATCCTGAAAGGCGACTCAAATATTTGCTGCCCAGTTCCATAGCAAGGAGCTCGCTGTGCTCTGCATCAGCTTCTGTGGGAAGGCAGCAGCTCCTCCTCTGATCCACCACTAGAGGGAACGGTATAGAGTGTGAGGAAAAAAGGAATCTCTCCTGGCTTTTTATGATCTCTTTGCTTATTTTTAAGCATCACGTGGTGCTAACAACAGGGGTTATTTATGTGGCACACTCATAGTGCAAGGTGATCCCTTATCCCCTTTCCACACCAAGGAGAAAAAGCTTTCATCAGAGGGACCTGATGTCAACTGCTGCCAGACACATATCCTAGAACTGAATGTTTAGGGCTGGTTTGGGTTGGCAAAACTGTCACTATAGCCAGTTTCATTCTTTTCCTCCCTGCAAAGCAAAACCTTCTTCCACATCTGAACTGATGGATTGTGCTGGTAGAGGGTTAGGGGTAAGATCCAAAGAGCCCATTGGAGGCATAAAGATGGGAATGTGTATACAAAAATGACTTAATAAGAAATTGCCTCGTTGTCTCATATAACACATACAAGAAATTCCTCCTGCAGCTTTAATGATGGAGTGGGAAGCTAAACCCCATAGGAGTTCCTCCCTCTATTTACCAGAAAGGCAAGATACAGGCTCCAGTGATGAAGTGTTACATTAATATTAAAGCTAGAGGAAATAAAGTGACTTAATTGTAAACTAACGACCTCATCCTAATAACCAAATTCTAAACAGAAAAGGCAAGAAAAAAACCCTACTTTCAGCCATGCTGCCAACTCATAAATTAAGCAAATGACATTGGCATATAATTACACTAATTAGTACTGATGCCAAGCAAAGACTATTTATGGATATGCATTCACCCCATTTCTAACCCCAGAGCCTAAATCTGAAGTAGTAGCTCAATCAGCACACTTTCAAAACTCAGTGTTATTGTTTATGCCATTGTGGATCTAATTTAATCAATACCATATTCTCATTAAATGCAAGGTCTGTTAAAGATGCTTTTTTCACAGGCCCTACAAATGAACTCTATTTGATTCATCTCATTACATTACTGCTTTAGGCTTAACTATGCATCATTAACAGAAACAATACACAAGTTAAGTATAAGGGTCTGTAGATCACCTTAAAATGTCAGTCACACATGATTATGGTCATAAGTAATTGCAATGATAAAAGCTGGTATCTGCAGTGATTGTCAGATGGTTGCTGGCTCTTTCACAACAAAAAAGGATACCTCAGTGCCTGGTGCCCTTCACAGTACCAAAAGGGAAGATAATGGAAATGGGTTCCATTATCCCATCAATATAGATGCTATACTACATAGGTTGGATTCTTTTTCATTTCTTGCTACCACTAGAAAACTCTGAGGATGCCATTTTTTTTCTCTGAATTCACAGCTTTTCACATTCCAGTCACAAAGAAAAGACTGTAGCACTACAGTGGAGTGGGTTTTAAGTGCTCAACACATGGTAGGTCTATAATAATATCTGGAAGAGATCAGCAAACTCCGTATCTTGAACTACTAGAAGTAAGCATGGACTAATTTCTTCTCTTACTTCTTCCTAATTAATACCAAGATGCATATTATACACAGGAACAGTGTAGCAGCCTTTAGCTTTGTGGGCTGCCTCTCTATCTCTTCTTGCTTTTAGAAATACTGTACATTTGCCATGCCTTCGACTGCTCCCCATTAGTCTGTGTGCTGTTCAGTGGCAGAGAATCACACATGGCACAAAGGCCTCTCTGGTTTACAGCTGAAATAACCATGTGTAGAAAATTTTTCATTCATTTTGTTATGGTGTTAGGAGACACTACTAAAACTTGCGTTGCCTTGATAGCATTTATTCACTTAACTACACACTTAGTTGCAAACCTTCAGCTACTCCATTGACTTCCTCGGGTTTGCGTTTTCTTTTGTGTTTTGTCTTGTTTCAGCTTTTTATCCTTTTCTTTTCCTAAAACTGGCCAACTAGGTCTGTGGTTGTCATCTAATTGTTTACTGGAAACATATACGTGGATATAGAGTGCATGTAGAAAACAGCAGAAAATGTTTCCTGGTCTAAATTATTTTCTTGATATTTCTGCTGACCATTTCCATGCAGAGTTCTTCACTGATTATAATTGCTAGAAAATTGCATGGTTTTGCTTGTCCCTTTGGACAAATGGGCTGAAATTAGTGGTTGCACAGATTGGCAGCTGACTCATTACAACATAAAGCAGCCGACTGTGGGACTTCGGGTTTTTTTGGATCTGTTATTTTAGGATGGAAATTGCTGAGTTGGCAGCCAGTCTGACCATATAAATCAACAGCAACTGCATACTTTTAAAATGACATGATGCATAATCAATTTAATATGTGAGGTTTGAGGAAAAATAGCTTTATTGGGGAAGTACTGATAATAAAAATTCAACCTATGGTACCTCTCAGGTCACTAAGGGCAAAGCCATAGGCCAGTATTTATAACACCAGACAAATGTGTCTTTCTTAATCAGCCACCCTTTCTTTGGATTGCTTCTGAATGAAAAATAGCACCTAAAAGATTTATATAAGTGACAGAAAGAGGCCACTGGTGTATAATGGAGTTATTGCTGTTATCATCCCTTGAGGAGAAAATAATATCAGAGTGCAAAACCAGCACAGATAGTCCTGCTGTGACTCTTGAAGATCTTTCTTCCACTTTGCAACAGAAAGTCATGAACACTTCCACAGCATCATTCCCTAAGTCTTCTGGTTCCAAGGCTGCTTTTTGATTAATGCTTTAAGAGAAGCAGAAAGCCATAAGGGATTATACATAATTCCACTCTCCCTGTGGAAGAGTGGCATGAACTGCAACTTCTCTTTCTGAAGTAATCCCAAGAGGAGCATGGAGTCAAGATGTCATAGGACACTACGGAGTAGCAATTGTTAAGTCAAGTCTTGGGACAAGTTCAGGACATTTTATGTGTGGGGAAAAGCTCAAGCCTCATATTCACACAGGATACTCTGGGGCAGAACTGACATAAATCTTCTTGGGAGGATCCCTTCTAGGGGGTGGGGTAGGAGATGTTTGGAACCAATGCACTGAAAGGTAGTGCACAATCTTGTCAGTTATGGATGCTAAGGCACTATCTGAGGACACGAATTTTCAGATAGAAAGGTATAAAAATAAGGGAACCAGGCTGGGAGCCTGCAGAATGCGCAGAGCCACAGCCCTTTCACCATGATTAACTGCAATGGCTCACAACCAGTAGGGCTCATGAAACTCTCACTGTCTGTCTTGCTATCAGGTCCTGTATTCAGTAACTGATTAATGGAATTGCTTATCCTCATGTTGCAAATAGAAGAGCAAAAATGTGCTCACGTGTAAATGGAACATATGTTTTCTATTCAGGTATTCCATAGGTCTTCACAAATGTGGCTGGAAAACTAAAACCAATATTTTTCAAGTATTTGTCAAGTATTTTTTCTAGTATTATTTTTCAAATATAATTGAAATTGGCAAGGTTGTCTAAAATTTGCCAAAGGAAAAGAGCAGAGAATTAACACAAAGTAAAAATTTTTTTCAGTGAATGTTTTTTTTTGAAAACTGATTGATTTAAAAGCACAAGGGACGAGCCCTTTTCTATTAATAAAGCACTATGGAAAACATAGGGGCAGATATAAGACAACACAAAACTGGCTTCTCATCTTGAAGAGACCAAGGTGGCATTCAGTGTTATCTCCCTTGGGTTTTGACAGCAGGTACATCAAAATGGAACAGATTAGATACAACCTATTTCTTGAATTCAAATAT
The DNA here is from genome assembly GCA_013397815.1 of Aleadryas rufinucha. Lineage (NCBI taxonomy): Eukaryota > Metazoa > Chordata > Aves > Passeriformes > Aleadryas > Aleadryas rufinucha. The sequence continues at coordinate 763,435 of VZTH01013939.1, read as the reverse complement.
TGGAGTATAGAAACAAGGCAAAAATCCTGCAGTCATCAATGTATTTCTTTGAAATGCTCCACAGATTTAGGGGAGAGGGAAGAAAAATCGAAGAAACAGAAAATGTGTGCCTGAATTAGAAAGGACAAAATAAAATTGACAGATTTTGAATTTCAAAATATATTTTGGAGTAATTTATTTATTTCTAACACTGATTTAACTACCAAATAAACATTTAAATATATGGAAGGG
>VZTH01013939.1:660277-763134 GCA_013397815.1 Aleadryas rufinucha | reverse complement strand
TTTTAAAGGCTTTTGGAAAAGCAAGAGATATTGGGAAAAACAAAGGATCAGGAATTCAACAACCCATTTTACTTGAATAACTTCTTTTAAACTACCATGCTCAGTAAAAAAATGAAAATGAAAAATCCTCACTTTTAAGCAAATGAAAGTCCTCTTGAGAATCAGCTATTTGCTTTAATTCTCCAGAGAGCCTAAAAATGCATAAAGTATATTTTAATGAGGAAAAAAGGTTTATTTCTAAAATATAATTCCCAATTTGCCATTCAATTTTAGTGTAGGTAATGGACATAAAACAAATGAAATGTTTATAAAATGACTTCTAAAAATAAACTGCTTGTGCACCATTTTTTCTTTTTTTCTTTTTTTTTTTTTTTTGCATTAACAACATTATTCTCTGTTAACCAGAGGCAAAATAATTTTCATATAAGAGGCTTCCTTCATAATCTAAACAAGAAGGAAGTTTAAACGGCAGATTTGTCAAATGCTGTGGGAATACAGCTCTGATTAATGAAAATGTATAGCTTTTAGCCTTTAGAATGGTTTGATGACGTCCCCTGAATAGGATGCGATTATTGGACATCCAGGAAATCAACTGTCACCACACACAAATTTTAAGTCTGTACAAAAGCTACTAACTTCTTGGGGTTTTTTTCCAGCACTCAACATTATTTCTTAAAACCATATTATCTTTCCGGGGCAGTTGCTTTGCAACTTCCATTGCTACTAGGAATGTGTACCATGAAAAATAATGAATTGGCAAAATGAATAAACTTTAAGAATCCAGTGCAGGCATATCTTGTTCCTAGAACTGCTTTGATCTCAGTTATTTTAAATCAAAACTTGGAAAGGACAAAATAAGCAGTACCTGTTGATCAACATTTACTGACTCTACATGGTGCAGTGGAAATTACTGCACGTTTGTCACACACTTGACACTCCAGTTCAAGGAGTGTAATTAAACCTGTTATTTAAATTACACTTGCTCAGTGCATCAGCTCAGTTTCTGCCCACTCCACAGGACCAGACATGCATGTGTATAAGCAAGAAGGCAGCTGGCTCTTGCTCACCTAGGTGGAGAACATTTTTCTCTAAGTTCAAAGGAGAAACTCAGGCAAATCATACTTGTTGTACCTGCTTTTAGATGAGATTTCCTCCCCCTAAACTATTGCACTGATGATAGATGCAGAATTCTTATTCGCTACAGATGTAACTCAACATTCACATATTTTTTCCAAACCTTCCAATTGAGTTCTCAGGATTGTTGGATTCAGTAGGATGAGTTTTACAGTAACTAAGTATTTACATCCAAACCCTTATGTTCAGCCACAGGCATCTATAGCAGAGGGAAGAACAGCAACTATCACATTGCACGAATACTTGTAGTGGAGCTTCTTGGTCTTTGTACCTTTACAACTTCAATTACTTTTACTGCTACACTCACATCATCTGTGTTTCTTGTTCTTGGAGAATGAATCTTCCATAGTTCAAACATTTTGGAGAACCTAAATGCTATTTTCATAACTATTACAATTTTTTTAAAAGAAGATTTTATCCCCAAATACTTGGTAGGAGAAGAAAAATATTCGGTACAAAAATATTATTTAAGGAAGAATAAGATGCAACTTTCAGTTTTCTGGTGAAAATATAGTTTGTCTTGTCTAAGTCTCAGATTTCAGACATACTTAGTGGCATACAACTTGCAGGCCAGCCACATGGTAAAATGTTTAGCAAAGCTGCACTGGTGAAAGCAGGCTCAAGTAACATGGCTCAGAAGGTGCTCAGGGGAAGCAGCATCTGACGTAAGCTCAGCATGGTGTGTTTGGATATCTCTTCTCAAGCCTTTTCCCACCCATACTAAGGACTTGAATTTTACTTGGAAATCTTTTTACTTGCAAAATGAATTTTAAAAGATCAGATATGTATGCATGCCATTTAAAAGATGTGTTTGGCTGAGATGAGACTGTCTGGACCAGTGATTTCAAGAGAAAGAGGTGGGGGGAGAAGGAAGGGAAGGAAAAATTCTGAGAGTTATAGAATCATACAATCTTTAGGGATGGAAAGACCTTTAAGGTCATTGAGTCCAACCATCAGCCTAGCACTGTGTCCACTATTTAACCATGTCCACACATTCTCTGAACACTTCCAGGGCTGGTAGCTCAACCACTTCCCTGGGCAGTCTGTTCCAATACTTTACAACCCTTTCTGTGAATATATTTCTCCTAATACCCAATCTAAACCTCCCCTAGTGCAACTTGAGGCCATTCCCTCTTGTCCTGTCACTTGTCAACTGGGAGAAGAGACCACACCTCACCCGGCTACACCTTCCCTTCAGGCAGTTGTAGAGAGTGATAAAGTCCTCCCTGAGCGTCCTTTTCTCCAGGCTGAACACCCCCAGCTCCCTCAGTGCTCATCATAAGATTTGAGCTCCAGCCCCTTCACCAGCTTTGTTGCCCTTCCTCTTTCTTCTCTAAGATCTTTGGATTGTGGCTGGTTATAAGAGGAAGGCATTTCCTGGCTTCAGTCTATAAATGGAAAGAATAAAAAAATCCTCATAAACTGAAAATTGTAACCCAACTGGTTATGTACCCCAATTTCTTAAGCCTTGAAGTAAATGGTAGGAGGTAACTCTCCTTCTTTTGTCATTGTTGGTATAAATATGGATGAAGAAAGAAGTGGAGTGGAGGGGGAGGTAAGGGACGGGAAAGGAAAACCGAAGTTATTCTTCCATGCACTAAGGAGCACATACATTCTCTGTATGCCACAAATTACAGAGTCATGACAAGCATCCCACTGTCAGACAGGGGAGTTGTGGCATTAGGGGGAAAAAAACCTTAAAAAAATTGATCACAACTGATGTGTGTGAAAATCCACCGTGGTTAACTATTTCATCTTCTCATAGAACCGGTTTCTTTCTTGTGCTTTTTTATCAGGTGAAACAAAAGAGGTCCAAATCATTACAGTGATTTAAACAGAATGAGGATGTTGTGCGTGTGGGTTTTTTAAAGTATTATTAACTAATAAATTTCTGATACGTTTCCCTGCATAAGGCAGCACCTGAGGCAGTCTTTTTGCTCTCAAAAGCAGAAAAAAAAAGGACCACATCTAAAAATTTACAAATTAGACAACAACAACAAAGTGATTAGGAAATTTAAAAGAATTGGCATGGGGAAAAAGAGCAAACAAACAAAAAGGATTTTCGGCTATGCTTTGAAATTAGATGGCAAACAGATGCTTCAGAAAGATATAGAAGGGCTTCTTTCAGGCAGCACAAGTTTTAGACAGCCTTTGGTAGGACCAAAAGGCCTCTGATGCTAGATGAGAGAGGTGAGATCAGACAAAAGCTGCATGAAAGCAAGGTGACTTTGAAAATGAGGGCCTTGCAGGAGAAAGAGAAACCTTTTGAGAAAGTTGCCACACATCTGTCCTGTTTATGCAGTACCAGCTGCATCCAGCTACCTTCCTAGCTAAGGACTGAATGGAGGGTCTTTGACTTTCTCTGGCTCAGCTGTCCTGTGTTTCCACCAACTCCACCCTTACAGCTCCTTGTGCTTAACAGTTTCATAGGAATTATATCAGAAAGGCCCATTTTTGTCAGTTGTACCTGAAAAAACCTTTTCAATGAGCCAAAGTGATCCAGTATGCACCCTGGAGCAGAGGCAGGGATCATCACACATCAGCTTCCAGAGTGTATGTGCAGGGCTCCGCTTCTCTTGACTGGTGCTTGCTCAGGCTAAAAACATCTGCTTGAAATTTTTGTACATTGGATCCAAGATCTAAATACATTTTCTGCATGTTTGAGAGGTAAATTAAACTGCCAGAAAGCCTGTCAGATTAAAAACACCGAAATCCTCTTGAACTGATGACAACTCCTTCTCTTGCTTTTCATTAATACTACATTGCACACAATGAACTTTCCTGCTAAAAGATAACCAATGGCAAAGAAATTCTAGGAAGAAGCAACTTGAGCCTATTCAGTCATTTGCAGGAGGTGGATTTTATAATTAGTTCAGAGCAAAACCTGCCCTTTATTAGCATAGTAATCTTTTTGAACAGTATTCATCTTTTTCACATCATTTTACAGTGTGTTATTCCTTTATCAATCATTCCATTATAACAAAGTGGCTTCCTGGAATTTAATCCAGGCACTTAACACAAGGTTTCTTTGCTCTTCCTTTGCCCCTGGACAGGGAATTTTGGAACGCTTTGGGCCATATGCTATAAAAATCAATGCCATTGCTCAACCTAGATTATACTGTATAATATACTACTGTTACTATAATATACCTTTTACTATATAACAGGTTTTCATCTTGTGTTCTGAGCCCACGGGACCCAAACTCCTTAACCGTAGTCCAAGGAAAGAGACTACCAAGGGGCCTTTACCTGCATTCTGCATGGATTTAAAGGGACTATTTTCAAGTGTAAAGTTGAGTCAACTGCAAATTTTTTCAATAAACACATCCTATCTTTATAAAATATTTCAATTTACCAAGAATACCACTCATTACAGAAGTTTGTATTTTCCATGGCAATAATTTTTTAAGGACTAGCAATTTTAGATGGAAAAAACTGGCAAAACAAGGTGCAAAATGGAAGGGAAAGGGGCAAAAAACACAAAGAGATACTGTGATTCATTTTTTATTTAATTACTTTTAGTTTGTGAATTTATAATGCTTCTCAGGAGTTAGGCTTTTCCTCCTACTTGGAGAATGAAAAATGTGTTGCAATACTATAAATTCTCACTGCATTAAAGGATTACCTCTCTACCATGAGTAGTCAGAAAAAAACCCTTTTCTAACTTCCAAAAGCTCTCAGGATTTGTCCATGTTGCAGCAACCCATTAATGTAAACCTTGCCTTGTTCTGACATACTGGTGAGAGGATCATCCCTGCTTCTGATTCCTCCTCCTTTACTGAATACTTCTCTCCCAGCAGTTTTCAGAAGCACCCTGGCTGCCAGCCTCCCTTTCCATTTCCCAAGGGAACCTTAAATCTTGGCTTTGCTTCACTTTTTTTAGTTTGGCAAACATTTTAGGTAAGCATTCCATCACACTTTTTGAATAAAGATGCCGACCGCGCCTAAGGGTGGCCAGATGTGACATGTTAAATGTGGCTGAGGAGTTATAAAGGGCTGGGCAAGATTTAACACAAGCTGTGACTTCACTCTTTAAGTGCAAGGAGTGACCAATATACATGGTGACAGAGTGGTTCTGTCACCCTTGGCTTTGACTTTTTAACAGAGCAATTTGGAGAGAAATACTAAATGAAGTCTAAAGGCAGGGTATGTCTAAGAAGGCAGAGATCCTGTTTTGATTTACAGATAAGAAGGACACCTTGACACCTCATTCTCTGCCTGAGTTTCCACTGCAGCACATCCCTTCGGGGGGAGGTGCTTAGACGAAGTTTCACCTCTGTGTCTCTGAAAAAAAAACCCATATAGACCTGGAAATGGGAAGAAGACAGGTTGTTTTGTTTTGTTTTGTTGTTTTTTTTTTATTTGTGTGACAATAGTAAAAAAGTTTCTCAGAGTTCCTGAATACATTTACATGAGGAATGGGGTACATCTGCTGAAGATGGCAGAGAAATTCAGCATCTCATCACAGCTCTGCTTTGTACAGGGATTGCTGTTAAACAGTTAAAAAACCCACACAAGCAGAAGTGTGTCTCCTCACAGAGAAACGTTTGCTACAGCTAGGAGAAATTAACTGACTTATCCCAGCACTTTCCTGCATGTCAATGTCTAACTTTTTAATCACAACCACCCTGCACAATATGGAAATTAAGAACATCATAATTTCCAGTAATTACCAGAAACATACACATTTTCCAACAGGGTGACATTATGTCATGAATTCCCTTGTCAAGAGGAAAAAAAAGACAAAACATATCATACTTGTTTGAGAAGGCAAAGTGATAGATTTGTCATGAGGGTAATCATCTATATAAAAAAAAATCCACTATTATCAACTTCCTGAATTTCTGAAAAGGGATTCATTTTCTGCCTGAGCTAATAATGAACATTTTTCTTCTATTCATCATCTTCAGCTATTTTCTCTCTTGAGATTCATTTATCACTAACTACTGAACCTGAGAAATAAAAAAATAGGCAACATCCCTTTTTCAAGTAATGGCTTAGAAGACTATTAAATCAAGAGGCAAAAGATGGGTTTTTAAGATGTACGTTCAAAATTCTTGTAACAGCTGCAGGTTTTTAACAGAGGATCTGCACCACTGGTTTAGTACAGGCATTGGAGAAAGTAAGTTTATCCAGTGAAAAAACAAAGTGTGGAACAGTATTTTTTTTCTTTCAGATCAAATTCACAGTAAAAAGAATGAAATTGAAGAAATAATGAGATCAATGGCACTATAAAGTGCAGTTCATGCTGCAGGAATTAATCTAGGATGATCGTTCAAGTGCATTTTGAATCTAAAATGGCCTACATTAAAGCAGATCAGGCAGGTGCTTGAAGTCTTCCTAACCTGTCTGCCTGTGCACAGCTCTCAGCCTGTCAGACTGTCACTTGGGCCACTGACTGGCTGTTTTGTGCTATCGAGATATGGAGCGACAGTCACGCTGGGGGAAAGAGCCCAAAATGCTTCTCCTATGGTACAGTGGGGCCTGAGGCTCCCCGAGGATCTGAGTCTCAGCACTACTGAGCTTTCCCTGCTGCTGGCATCCCTGCTCTTTGGCAGAGCTAAGACGGGGCATTTCTGCAGGGGAAAGGAGGAAGACACAGGATTTGCACTTAAATTCTTCTCTTGTAAGATTCTTCTGTCACACTGTCTTACTATCCCTACCTTGTATTTCCCAATAAAATGAGCCCTCATATCATCAGCCTGTGGAAGCATAGGAAAGAAGATCCCTTACACACAGGAGATGGAAGGAGCAGGACATTCTTTGCTTCTGAGCAGGATGCAGAGAGAAGACCTCCCCACATGCCCTCTTCCCTCATCCCTTGCTCAACCTTTTCCGGCACGGCAGGAAAAACCATACAAACAATTGCTGTTGGAGGTGCTTGCCTGATGCTACTGGGTGTGCTTTCACAAGGTTATTGTGTAAGTGCACTCAGATCTCTCACTTGGGTCCTGGCAGAGGTCTCTGGGCAAATCAATGAGTCTAACTTCCAGAAAGAGGTTTCTGAGAGGTGTGCTTCAGTAGCACTAGGATTCACACCAAGGTACAGGTTTCTGACATTAATTGGTCCCATACTTTCCATGGTGTCTCACTGGGATGCTGTCCAAATACAGCTTCTTGCTCTGACTTGCTATGCTAAGCAAATGCAGGGGTTTGAGAGATTACTCTCTGAGATTCTAGCTTTCTGGTCTGAAGCCAAAATGCAGACACCACCTATCAAGTCCCAAAGCAAAGCAATTTTGGGATGCAAGGCTGACTCTGTGCAGGAGAGGCTCATCTCACTGGCTTATAAAGCTAGTAGTAAAGCACAGACCCTCTGCAATTTATTTCTACAGTGTTTCCAAAGCCATGGGGCAGCAGAAAGGAATGAGTGTAAATTCAGTCTCCACTCACTGGTTCCCTGCTAGGAAGCAGAGACAGCTTTCAACAGCAAATTCTCATTTCAGTGCTGTATTAACTAACAGCAGGATTGGAGGAAGAGCAGAGGCTTCAGTATCTGGTATTGAAGGCACTGAATCATGTCAGAGGTCAGCAAAATAATTTTATTCTCCAGGTGATGTCTTGACACTGATTGCTCTAACACGAAGTTGCCAAGAAACTCAGCTATCCCTAGGCAGCACCCTAGAAGTAAATACTCACATCTGTTTCTAGAATTTTGCATAGTGAGTATTGAAATGGATTCTCTGCTTAACACAGCAGACAGCTAGCAAGAACAAAGCATGAAATCAAATTCCATCAATCCCTTAAATTTGTTTATGCAACCCATTGTTACTGCTCACAGAACAGCTTTGGCAAGCAAAGGCCATGACAAAACATAGCTGTAGTTTATACAGAGAAATTCTTCCCATCTGCCATTTTGTTGTCAGTTGTTTTATATTGATTTCTCTCCACGTAGTTTCAAGTTTAATCTGGGCACAGATGCATTGAACCAAGGAAGCTGAAGTAATTTTTCTCTTCTAGTGAAGCAGAAATGGAGGAGAAAATGGCACCTATCACCATTTTTTTTCTGGTAGGAATATGTTAGAACTTCTTTGCTGTAACACTGATGTAGATTAAGCCTGCATTTATGGCTTTTGATACAAATATTTCTGGTAATTTCATTTTATCTGTGACGAGCAAGATGAAATTCACACCAAGGACCATGTTCTTAAGTAACTCCTTTCCTCACATGGGAATGAGCTGACTCAGCACATGAATTACGGAATTACAGCTACATGGTGCCATATTACAGCCCTTAGATTCATAAAGATTTCTCCTTAAATATAAGCAGCATTGCTTGGGCAATAAAGGAATTTGATCTGTATCTACCTGGAGTTCCACGTTATTTATATGCTGAAATGGCACATGGGATGTGCCCTACAGGTCATTCTCAGTGGTCACAAGGATGCATTCATTCCTGTGGGGTCTCTACTTCAAAACCCTTCTGGTCACTGCACAGCCATGACAGAGAAATTGTAAGCAGGCAGTGTAATCACGGCAGCAGAGCATCTATTGTACATGAGGAGAGGAGCAGAGGCTGTTGACCTTAGTAAGTGGAGTCTGAGATGGAGACTCGCTCACAACAAGCAGAGGGAAGTAAACTATGTAAGTTAAAAACATGTCTCTGTGAGATGACCACAAGGGCATCTAAATTAAAGGGTTGCTGAAGCACTGAGGTTTGGGGCTGCCAGCCTAACTACCAGTAAAGCTCAGAAAGTTCATCTCAGTCCTTTTGTTTCTATGGCAGCTGTAACCTTGACATGAAAAATTCCCAGTGGCACAGGACTACTACAGATACATAAAAAAAAACCCAAATGCAAATGTTATATATCATTATATGCTGTGAGGGAATTAATCTGATTTAATTTTACTGCTTTTCAATTAGAAGGGTTCAGTGTAACAGAAAATGCTGCTAGAAGGGGTGTTCACTTCTATTCATAGCCACCTTTCAACACACTCTGAAGTCGGACAAAATCCAGTGGGTTTTATTTACCGGCACACCTTCATGGCAGATAAAGCAACCACTGCAAGAAACCTGCAATTCTTCTTTGCTAATGAGCATTGCTAGATTATTGTGTGACAGGAAGAATATATCCAGGGAATATCCTGCTGAACATTTCATCCTCCCTGGAATATGCTTTTGTGAGATAAGTCATAATAAATATAATGTGCCAATTGTCTAACATATTGGGAAAGAGCAGGTACATGAACAACTTGGTGCAAATATGGGAGAACCTGCTGACAGGCATGGAAGTGGTTTAAATGCCATTTTCAATGAGAGCACTATAGGTAAAGGCCAGGCACGTAGATCACTTGTGTAATAACTGGAAACTGTCCTGCTGTTGACAGGAAGGACTGACAATGGAAGGTCTTTCCTTACAATGCCTGATACAAAAATCCAGGAATTACCAAATTGGCCAGCAGAAAAATGCAGGAAAAAAAAAGAGGTCCAAACAGGTAATTGATAGGAATCCAAAATGACTGATACTATCTGAGGAATGCAAAATACATCTTTGTAATATGGAATTCCAAGCTTTAAGCACGCCATCAATGAAGGGCATAAAGTGACACATATTTTAAAATTCTAGAGATTACCTGGTTTATTCTTCCAACTAGAAACTTCTAATTTATTGATTAAGAGAGTCACCTATTTAGAGAGTCAATTGGTTTTTCTTTTAAAGGGGTTAAGAGTATGATTCATCTTTTCCTTTTGCTGAGCACCCAACCGGAATGTCCTTCCCTTCTCCCATTTGGATAGCCATTATCAAACACAGCTTCCCTATCTGTTCCCAAACTCCTAAACAAAGCTGTCAAAGCTCTCCCCACCAGCTATGAATATAAGAAAAAAGCTCCAATGGTTTCCAAGAGGAAAAAGATAGACAGGATGTTGAGTGGTAAATGAGGATATTTGGAATACATCTGTGGACACACACTTTGTCATTCCCTACTCAGCTCATCTCCAGCTCAGAGGAATGGATTCTCTTACACAGCAGCAGCTGTTAGTATTTGGATTGTAAATAGTCATAAGCCATATGGTGTGGCAGGAGAAAAAAACTTCACACTTTCTCACATGGACAAATATTATTACTGCAAAGCATAAACACATCAATATATATGTCTTTTCTCTGGGGAAGAATATAGTCTTCAACCTGATGCTAAAAAAATTATTGGCTTCCAGACGAGCAGATTACCTGTTAACATTTGGTTTAGATTTTTAGAATTTGGATGTCTCAACAGAAAATAAACATAGGTGTGCAGTAGATAGAGAACTTTCAGACTGATAGATGGGGTGAAAGAGACAAAATATAAACTGAGGTAATAAAATGGGAGAGAAGATAAGGAGGAAGGGAGAAAAAAGTCTATATGCAATTACTATGGCAGAATATATTGCTATCTACTAGCTAACTACATAAAACCGGTGTGGTTGTGGCTTATCATGCAAATGGATCAGCAGTTTCTTCATGCATGTGAATCTGAACTTTCCACCTGGTCAGTGGTACATAGAGAATTTCAGATGTTGGTGGATTATATCCAGAAAAGAACAGGCCTTTCAAAGATGATGGGACCTCTGCTTGGTAAAGGAAGCTGATACAATCCATGTGTCCAGAAGTCGGAACAAGGAGAAGATGCAGCCCACTCCCTTGCTGCATCCGAGCTAAGGGTTGCTTTCATTTTAAATCATGATTTCTTCAGCATTCATGTTTAAAACCTACTAGTGCTTTTATTTATGTTATTGCTAAAGAACTGTTTAGCTTATCTGTTTGCTTTAAGCACTTTAATTAAAAGAAAGTGTGATCACTCTTCCCATTGTGTGGTGAAGCTGGCAACGCACACAGTTAACTTACAGTTCCGCAGAGCCAAGTTTCTGAGCTACATCCCAAAAGTCTTAGCAGAGTGATGCTGCACTTGCCCATAGCAAACACTGGCACATCCTACTCATATGGTTAGACAGACCCCATAACAGAACCCATGACCTGGCAATTAACAGTCCTTCTGTTCTGTGCCCCTCTCAACCTGTTTCAAATGCTACATTGACACCAACTGGCACAACAGAGCAGTTCTGAATTTACATGAAGAAAATCCCCATCAGCAAGAGATTTTGTTGGTGACTAGCCACATCCCAAATGAAATGATCCAGCCAACGATAAGGATGGCAGGGCACTTCTGAGCCCACAAGAGTGATTGCTGACCTTAGGACACCAGCAACCATGAAGGAAGTCAAGAGATCTTCCACATCATTCATCCCTTGATGAGAATCACAGTCCAAACCCGACCCATGGATATAAATAGAGGCAGCTAATCAGCATCAAATATGAAACAAAGAAAAAACCCCCAGTCTTTCAACAGGATTTGGTGGCCCTGCATCAAAAAGCCATTTTGCTCTAATGATGTCCCTACCATTCACAGTTTTCAATGAAAATGACTATATGGTTAAACACTTTTCTACCACTGTTACAATTTCTATCCTGACATCATAAACCACATTCTGTTATGTATTTTGGTACTAAAACTCAAAAGTGGAAGCAAAACGCCTGTGGATCAGGAGAATGGGTCCACTACTGCCTTTGAAACGTTCAGCATGCCTCAAAGTGTTTTCTTTTTATCTTTGACAGGGGATGTGGCTCAGACCAATGATCCAATGAGGACCAGATCTCCTGACTCACTCTCACCAAGCTGGCTAGATAACCCCATAGTCAAGACACATGGGGAACCAGTTCACCAGGTTCCAGAGCTGAGATACTTTGCAGAGCAACTTGAGAATCCCCTCCAGACCTCAGCTCAGCACAGCAGTGTTACTGCAAACCTCTCTACCAGTGTGAACACCAGCATATCTTCTTCATGACAATCAGCTGGCTTCCTCCACAGGAACACAATGCATTTGCTGTTCTCTTTTGAAATTACAACCAACATTTCCAGGCACCTTTCTTTTAAAATGCTTCTTTAAAATAACAATGTTCACACAAACATAGCCCCATTTTTGATTTCAAGAAATGGGAAGTCCCAGAGACAGAAGATTTCATTGCACCTTTTTCATGTAGTGTTTCTAAAGTTCTTGAGTGCAGGGCTCTGCTCTTGGCAGAGAGAGCTCATCTCAGAAGAGAGTACAGTCAGATGATGATGGAAGTGCTACTGTTCTGGGAGAAAGGTAGTAAAAACCCCCAGTCACTGCAAAAAAAGAACAAACTGAGATTTTCCTAATTTTATTTTTGAAAGAGACATTTAAGCCACTTAGCAAATAAGTCATGCAGAAGACACATTTCCAAAGCGGTCACTGGACTGAAGTTGATATAACTAAGTTGCAAAGGCAACTTCCACGCATGGAAACCTGCTCAATATATATGTTCAGACAACCACAGAGGTTGTCTTTACCCACAAAACTCTTGGTTTACAACCAGATTACATGATTGTGGCCTAAAGGTTCAACCGGACAATCATTTCCACTTGCAAACCTGCTGTCGTGAGCTAATGACAGTTGCACAAATCACATATACAAGACAGCAAAATGAAGAACTTCATAGCTTGCAGACTTTAACTAAATTATATAGAAAAAGATTAGCTTAACTCATACATCCCTAATATGCGGGTTGTTTGTGTACTCCTGTATTTTCAGCAGTGCGACAGCCAAACGGTTGTCGCCTTTTAGTCGTACTTTAGTTGCTTATGGTACTTTAGTTACCTTTTTTAAAACAAGGAACTACAAATAAGCCATCACAAATTTGAACAAGTTTTATATTAATCACACTCTCCCAACTGCAGTGCTGTGCATGGAGGAAAGACCTAGAGACAGCTGAAACAGTGTCCAACTAAATACACCAGTAGAGTAAGAAGAAATTACTGACATTTTAAGAATATGGAAACTGAAAGATTTTGTGGGACTACTGTATTACACCAACAAAGTACAATTCACTTTGTAAGCAAGTGTAGTAAAATGGGCTGTACTGTGGCTTCCTCAAACTGGTCTAAGGCTGCCTGTGGCAGTGCCTGAGACAATAAGCCAGACACACTGATTATAAGCTTTACCAGATACATCAGGCTCCCTTTCTCCCTCAGAAAAGAAAGTGTTCTTTAAGTTACTTTAGAAAGCCTCCAGTTGATTTTTCCTTTTCGTCAGGCTAATATGAATGTCCTGATTACCATCAGCAACAAGAGAAGGCACAATAAAGTTTACTTGTCCTAACCTGCAGCTATGCATATAAGTACCTCCCTTTACTTAAGCAGCATTATTCTGTCTGGCCTTTCTGCTGTTATGGGCAAAATTTGGACTCAAAAAACCCACAGTCTTTCTTTGGATGAAATCAGTTATTCAATGACTGAAACATTATTTGCATTTTGATGGAAAAAAAAAAAAAAGAAAAAGAAATGGCTACTCACAGAACATGCAGAATACAGTTCTCATAAAGAGAACAGTCATAATTAGTCATTTTTAAAAATTTTTTACCCCATCTGAAATAAAATTAGGTTTTGAGTTTTTGGTGGTTTTTTTTTGTTTGTTTGTTTGTTTGTTTGTTTGTTTGTTTTTAAAAGTAAAAACCCCACCTCTTTAAATATCAAGATAGCAATACCACAAATGATTTGGAAAATCTAGGTTACGCTTATCTTAAAAGCAGCTGCTTAGACAAAATGCATCTGTTTAATGAGCTGACATGTTTCCCTTTCGGATTCTTCTGAAAGGCATATGAACTAACTGTGAATCAGATTTGTATCTTGATATTAAAAGAGAAATCACATTCCACTTCCCCATGGAACACGACAGCAAACGTGCCTGTTAGTCTGTAATGGCTACATTATGTTTTCTGCTTAATAAAAGACATATAACCCTGCAGACAGAACAGAAAAATCACTTTCATCTTACTTTTCAGAAACTGCTGAATAAAACTAAGAACAATAATAATCCCTCTTTCCCCACTCATATGGTTTACTCACCATCACTTTATTCCAAAACTCAGTTTCACTTGAAAAATGATCCATAACAATGAAATTATTTCTTCCTTGTCAAAAGTATCACTCCAATAATTTAAATTACTGAACGCAGAAAAGGAAACATTGTGCTCCACAGAGCACTCTAAACACGCACTGTTGTTTTTGCTGATGCAATGAGGCTTCTAAGCAAACGAGCAAGTTTGCGAGCAAGCTGGGTAGTGGCATTTTCCTTATGATTCAAAAGTGAAGTATGCCTCAGCTAACTGAATGCTCGCACAACATATAATAAAGGAACTCAGGGATTCATACACGTCTCTAACACAATCATTTGTAGAACTTCTACTCGTATTACCATCTCTAAGTCTGCCACACCTCAAAAACGACGAGCTAGATATAAACTTTTACTAGGTGCTATGCGCAGCCAAGAGAAAGACAGTTTCAAGCCAGAGGCTTGTATTTAAAAGTCTCTGAAGTTTAAGTCCCTAAGGTGTATGAAGTTACATTCTGTGTATGGAATGTAACTGCGGATTCCTGCTTGCTGCATATATAAATATGATAAAGTTCATCACAAGCCACACATTAAAAACATACAGTCTGCCACAATGCATTATCAGAGTAATGCACAATACTACTGTGATAGGAAGAAGTTGCAAAACCATATTTAAATAGGTTTATAATTGCAGCTTTTAACAATTAACACCCTCCTCCCTTAAGTGCCAAGAAAAGCACAGAAGAATATTTTGCAGGGTAATTTTCTAAGAAATGGGGACAACAAGATCTGGGGAAAATCTAAAAGCTGTGTCTTCCTTTCCACAGAGGTGCAGACCTGTCTGAGCTCTGAGAGGCAGATAAATTTAGAAACAAACCTCTGCCTTAAGATGAAGAGGGGAGAAATCCATAATAACCTAATGACCGCCTGATAGTTAGGAGCCTCCAGTGCAAGATGTGTCATTTATTTCATCAATTTTTAAAGCTTATGTCAGCTGCCTTGACAGGTAAACCTTGTGAAGGTTTGAAATCTTTCAAGTTCCAGACATCAGCAAATAAATGCTGATGCAGACCTTTACATGACCATCGAGCCCTCACCGGATTCATCGGATAACCTTTTTTCCTTTGCCAGCTTTTACTTTTTCTGACACACTGAGGTCTGAGGTAGTATTCACTCTACACTGCTTGACGTTTCCTAACGAGCTGGGAGCACTGCACATGCTGCAGCCCTTACTACCTTGGAAACTGCATCTAGATGAATATTCTCAACAGCTGCAAGTTTTAACATTTAAAAGCTCATGTTTTCTTCCAAGCTTCTATCTTTAACATCTTCCTCTGATGCCCTTGCTGTACTTGCAGGTTCTTTTCACAACTTCAAGAAGCAGATAGGCAAAACTAAGTAAGGACACGGATTAAAGCAGGGAATAGCTCTTAGGGGAGCCCCAGCACCCTCTGCTGGGGCTGGAGTGGTGGGAGGTAGCTGGGCCGGCCTGTGGCACTTCATCCTCATGGATGGGGTGATCCCTCAACAGCTGGGGCATGAAACTCCTAGCCAGTGGTTTTCACTGGGTGAGAGAGCAGTAATGCTACTGGCCTGTTTAAACAAATAAAAATGTAAGAGAAACCTTCCACTTTCTTACAGCCTAGGAAATTTTACATAACACCTAATTTTATATATATATTTATAAATCAACATAATATCTATGCTACTATAACCTGAACTAGTTACACACTCGCAGGCATCGTTTAATTAGACCAGTGGGCCAAAATGAAAAGGAGAACAGAAGTGCCATGTTTACACCCAATAGAGTCACCCAGACTACTGAAACATCCATACTGGACTCTGACTGCACACTTTGGCCTGGGATATACTTGGTCTGTTTAACACACTGATCAAATTTACAATCAAATTCCCTGACTTCAGATATCCTGATCTCTGTTATCCTCAAACAATGCGGAATAAATTTAGATGCACCTTTAATCAGCACTTTTTCCCAGTTAATAGTTTCCGTGTTCTACTTATACAAACAAAATTAAATAAAACAGGATACTGATTATCCTGTATCTGTCCAGAAATAAATAACTTCAAAGGATGTCATTCAGCAATAAACCTATTATAAGTGCTTTTCAAGCTCTTTGATTTGCAAAAACTAGCAAACTGTTCCTTACTGGTATGTCCATTTTTCTTGCTTTATTCTCTGAATCCTTCAACTCAGCAAATTAATATAATTCTTCTGGCATTTTGTGGAGCACAGACATCTTTGTCCTTTTGCAAAGGATCCTTAACCCTCTGGGCTTTCCAGTTATGAACAGAATGTCTCCAATACCTTATCTGTTGTCTTGAACCATGTTCATTGAACACAGTGGGTTGGAAATATGTCTCCACTGTAAGTGCTAAGGAATTTCTGTTGATCCATTACATTACCATGGTAATGTTACTTTATTTTACTTAGTCATTTTATTTTGAGAAGCATTTGAGACTGTGTTACGAAATTTAATTTACATGGAAAACTACCTCATCTTAGATTAGTTATTTAAAAAACTAGAAAACAATTTCCACAGTTAGAAACATTGTGGTGAAAAACTGTGCTGTAAATGCTAAGTGACTGAGTTCTTAGTTTTGAAGTAATATTTGGAGGGGAGAGTGGAAGAGGAGAGCAAAGGGTGAATGATGGCAGCACTGCAGGATGCTGTAAGCTGGCACTCAGGACAGATAGAGAGAGGAAAACCACAGAAGTGAAATGGTGCACGGTAGAAGCCATCTTTAAAAGTCTATTTTTTTCTTCTTTCCTTTTTTTTTTTTTAAAATCTCTTGATTCTCATGCTACACAGCATAAAATCTTTCATCAGGATCGTAATAAACATCTATCAAAGATCTTTCTCTGCTGCCTCAACAGAAGGCCAGATAATTCAGAGACCAGTTGAAGTTCAATTACATTTTTCTGCAGTAAGCCAGAGAAAGGTGTGAAGTAAATCACCTTTATTCGCCCCTCCTGAAGTTCTTTTATATTGATCCCCCCAGAAAACGTGGTTTGAACATTTTCACATGTTCATCATCTAGCTCTGAGGTTTGGTTCCTGTAGTAAGCACAAGTATATTCTGTTTTTCATGCTCTATTTCTGAAGCAGAGCTTGTTTCTGCAGTCACATACTCCTCTCTGAGCTGTGGAAATGCAGCAGTTCACCCCAGTGAGGGGCCTTCTTTACCCACTGCTGTCACACTTCAGAATTCCCTTATCCTGTGGCTGATTAAGACAGTCCACTGTGATACTACCATTCTCAATACAACACGCACACACTTCTCTGTCCCAAAATTTAAGTCACATTATTCTCCAGAATCTTCATTCCTATCTGACAAGCAGAGGAAGATTTCACATCTGATTTACTTAGGGAGGTCTGGGTTTTGCAACATGAAATAAGGCTGCAGATGGACTTTCATTGACTGAAGAAGCGTTGCACTGGCACAGAAGCCCATCAGTCTGAAAGTTAGAATCTAAAGTGAAATTCTAGCTGCTGAAACAAGCTGCATTGGTTAACATGACAGTTAATCCTAACACCAAATTATGTGCTTCTTTAAGGCAAACAGCTGACTTGCAGCTAACTTGTGGAAGAGTTCTACGTCCCCTGCAGCTCTTTGAAGAAAAACTCTGATCACCAACAAAACTACTTTTAACTGCCCCACAGATATTAACAAAACTGAGATTATCACTGTAGAAAGTATCCTGTCTCCTATTTTTACACCACTGTGGCTCTGAACTTTCACTCAAAATGCAATCAAGTATGACTTGAATATTAAATACTGATTTAAAGAAACTTAAACCACACATCCTGGGCACAGGCAGATCCTCTCATGACAGGGCAACATCTGACACTGTCACGATAAACACCTGGGCCAGAGCACTGCCAAATGTGTTTGACCTGCCAGTGTCCTGCTTCCGAATTGCAACTGCCTCTTTTGTGACTGCTGATCACACCCCCTGAACAGGGCTTAATGAAGTTATTTCAGGATGTGCCATCAGTACTTTGATATTCTTTGTCTTAATGCTTTACGCCCAAATCAGTGCTGTCAGGTCAAAGCCTTACCAGCAGCAATGCAGGGTGCATCTCACTGTGGGATGCAGAGAGGAATGTGAGGCACACTGCGGCCCTCACTTCGCTCTGGCTTGTGAGAAATGCCACCTCACAGAAGAAGAAATTACAGATTTGGAAATCATATAAAGTGTCTGAACTCCTCCAATGTACACTTTAGGGGAACTATAACACAAATACAGACTATTCCACAATATGAAGTAAAAGCACAACTGAAAGATTTATAACCTGCAATATTAATTCAATAATCAAGTCCTTATAAAATAACATCTAACACCATCTGACACTGGGAGCTGACAGCACCTCCCCAATCAGTGCTAAATAATGCATCCATAACAATTGCCTCTCACTTGATTATGTTAATGTAGTTGATACTAGACGCAATTCAAAGATTATTGAAGTCAATGAGTGTTCTTCATTAGTGCCAATGGAATTTGAATCAGACTCATCAAACGAAAATATAAGAGAGGAGCTAAAAGTGTAGTATGGGCATAAGAAGCAACAGTGGTTCTAGACATTGGATATTAAAAATTATTGTGTTCTCACTACGTACCACAGTAGAAGATTCTTGAAAATAATTATTTTTGAATCTTTGTGACAAAGGTAAGTGGTGAAACACAACCCTGCTATAGGTCCCTTCCTGTTATCTGTGCACATGATCTCCTTTGACACCCCAAAATACAACTTGGGTCACAAAATACCAAGTTTTGATCATAAAATTTACAGTTCTAAACTCTAAGTAAAGTCTCTAATACTGGATTCAATTTTACAGTTGAGAATTATTACATGAAATGGCAACAGTTCTAACTAAAAGGTCTGAGGGGTGAGAGGAATTATTTTTCCTATTTATTACAGAAGAGCATATGATAATACAATAGAAAGGACTCTGGTTATTGATAAAGACAAAATGGGATAAAAAGGTCTCCAACATCTCTGATGGTGACTCCAAATGCAAACTATACAGTAAATATGGACACAGCTGTGCTAAGGGAACCTTAAATTTTACCATTTGTTCTTGCTTGTTATGCTACAGAAACTTGTAAGAATCAGGAGAAAATCTGGCTAGGAAAAAATTTATCATCCCTTTACTCAATTTTCTTCAGTTCATGTTTTCATTAATTTACAACGCTATAAGAGCATGGAGGCTTCAGAGGGGTTGGGACACTAATGAGAATGGTAAAGTTCATGGCAGGTTTGGGAATTCAAAGCAGAGGTCAGCATGTTCACCCTGCAGGAACCCCACACAAGTCTTCAGCATTGACAAGTACTAAAACTTTGTCAAGTTCCCAGATACTTCTGCCAAAATGAAAGAGCAGGGAAGTGCTGTGTTTAGTTTTCTAGCTGTTTATGGGGTTTTTTTTCTCTCTTCCCTTGCAGGAACAATGATACTTTTTGAAATCAGGATGCTGACAGGAAGAGTTCACATTGCTCTTTTCTTCTTTATAGATTCTGTAGCAGAAAACTCTGGTATGAATAAGAATTTGGAGTAGCAGGTAACCTTTCCCTGCCGAAACAAAGCTGGGACCTCAAGGTCAACTCCTGTGTGAGGTGTAAGAAACACTTAGAAATACTGCAAGCAGAGGAGCACAAAGTAATTTCTTTGGATCAGATCTATGGTTTTGGGGCTGTGAGTTAAAGGTAGCAGATGACATTGCTCTCCATCTGCAGCCAGACTAACTCAAGAAATATACCTGTCCACATATGTCCCATGCACAGACCATGACACTCAGGCATCAATACAAGGAAAGCAGGGTTTTCTCTCAAACAAAGGGGTGAACAATGAAATACCTACTGCTTAAAAAAAAAAAAAAAAAAGGCATTTTTAGCTATTTTTCAAGGAAGTGGCTCCATATTTCTTCCTTAGCAGAGTTCACCATCTTGGACAGACTGACCACAGCAATTTTAAGCTTAGGTAAAGATCAAAACAAACCAAATCAGAACAAAAAAACTTCATTTGAAAACACTTGATGTCTGCTAGCTGCCTTATTTATATCTGACCTAAGTTTTGTGTACTTAGGTTGTTGACAATATACAGTGTGGTGTATGTTGCAGACAATGTACACAGGGCTCTGCCATTTCAGAGGGGGAAGAGAAAATAATTTTACAGCTCTGCTACTTCCACAGGAGCGATGCCAGCAATCTCTGGGAAAAGTGGGTCTGTGCTTACGTGAATTTCTTATACAGCACATTACTCTGTAATTTGCCTGTGCTAGAAGACAGAACAGAAGACCACTGACACTGCTCAGTCAGGTCTACCCACACATGAACATTTTGTGTCTTTTGGAAAAAATGCAGTAAAGGTTGATACCAGTTTTTTTAAAAAAGCTATCAGCTAATTTACCAAAAAAGACAGAAAGAGAGAGGAAAACGTAATTTTATTCTGAACTTTCCAGTGGCTCTGTAAATTATGTTGTTCATATTGCTGGCTTCCTACACAACTTTCTTACCCATTATTAGGAGGCTGCTGCCAACTACTGGGTTTACAACCCTAAATCCTTTAGCAGATTTCAGTCAACAGATCTTGACTGGAAGTAAAAAAGAAATTGATTTGTTCTTGTGTAAAGTCCCCAGTAAACAACAGTAAACAATATTCTTCCTCTTGCTCAGACTTGCAAACAGAGATTTTTAAACACCATTTTCTCATGCAACATCACTTTCTCTCCATCACAAGGGCTAGCAGACAATCCTTGTGTTCGACTTAACACAGCAGCCTGGCAGCATGAGAAAAACATTTATAGTCTAAGCTAGGTTGCAGCAAAGACTGATTACTTGTCAAAAATAAGCCAGAATTATATAAAGTATAGAAATAATCAGCAACATATTTATTAAACTCCTTGACGGTACTATTTCAAAGCTAAGTCAGGATTTGATAGTTGATTGGGGAAAAGGGGTCCAAGGCTGGATGTCAATATAGTTCCAACCTGGCTCTTGGCAAGAGCAATGGCTGTGCCCCACCCCTTCCCTAGCATCTGGCTTTAACAGAACAAGATTTAGCAGTATTTTTAGCAAGTCTCATTCCTGTTCATCTATATATAACATCCATAGAGGCTTTGATAACTAAAAATGACACACAAACCCCACAAACAATACTACTATAATTTAATTAATATAACTTCCATAACTTTGTACTTTCTCATCGGCATATAAGCAGAGCTTTATTTTTTAAGCTTCAGCTCCTGGAATCACACTATTTATGAGAAGTTCAGTTTTCACAAAGAAAATCATGTTGCTTTAAGTACTTAAGGATCACAGAGAAGGGACATTAACACCTAAAAGGTATAAAATGTAATAAGTTAAATAAAATTGGTTTGGTTGTTTTTTTTTCATATCTGGCATTAGCAATGGGGAAATCAAAATCTCTCAGCACCAATAGAACCCCTTAGCGTTTTGTTTATATCCACAATTCTCTATCATAAACCACAATGGACTTGGTTGCCTCATTTATTTTTTGTCCAGATCTGTGCAGAATATCATAAACAGCTCAAGATGTCCTCTGTCTTCCAGTGTGCTGAGTTCCACTGATTTCAGAAAGGTAGCGTGGCATAGCAGGAAGCACACAGCGAAACGACCCTCCTGTGCAACAAACAGCCCAGCGATCTTGCAGTGGTTAATACCAAAATACAGTGAAAATGCTAGCAACCTCACAGTAGGGATGTTTATATACAAAACAACTGCAAATGGCTAATAAATCTGTACTTTCAAATCTAGGCTTCGAGAAAAGCCAATGGCATAACTTCATTCCAGTTACTAGATGCCGGATAATTTGAAAGGACAGTTTGAATGGCTAAATTGTTTAAGCCGCATCATCATCCTGATCAGAAGTATTTCATTTTTTGAAAAAACAAATTGCAAGTAGAATTATGATTATTATGTCAGGACAAATATCGGCTCTTTATGTTGTGTTTGCGTTGTGATCTTGTACATTGCACATAAGCAAAACATGGTTTTTTTTCTTCTTCAGCCTGTTTTAAAGTTGTTCTACGATTTTCTTCCCTTTTCTTTCACTCTGTTGTAGTTTGGAGGGGAAGAGACTATTTGGCACGGACTTCTCCCAGCGGGCTTAGAGTATTCCTTCAGCAAACATCTACTTCATTTGCAAATACAAGAGCGAATAGCAAAGCCAATCCCTCACCTGATGATGCGGGAGCTCTCAGAAGATCTCACCGCAGGGAGGGCAGCCCGGAGAGCACCCCCCACCACCCAAGGAAACATGCACAGTGCCCGCGGGAAAGCCTGGGCGGGGGGTGGGCAGTGAGACTGGGGTTTCTGCCTTTTAAGACTCCTTTATTTCCATTCCTGTGCCACCGAGTGCCCGTGGCACAGCGCAGGCCGCGGCGCGGGCCGGGCGCGGCGGTGGCCGCTAGGTGGCAGCGCGCGCTCGCGGAGCCGCCGCGGGATCGGGCCCTGCCCCAAGGTGTGAGGGCAGCACAGGGAACAGGGCCAGGCACGGCCCCGGGGCTCGCACGTGTGCGCCTACAACTCGCCACAAAACCTAGCAGTGGTCAGTTATTTATACGGCTGCAGAAATACCGCGTGTGGGTTTTTTTGTTGTTGTTGTTTTTTTTTTTAGCAAAGCAAGTTGTGATCAAAACATTCCCACCATCGCTGTTTAAGCCAACGCAGAGACCAAGCAAGCAAGCTCCACTCATGAAATCCTAAGCCGACTATACTGTGGGCTTTCCCTTGAGTAGCTTCGATTGCAAAAGCAGCTCCAGTTTTATGCACTTGTCAGTTACAGAATCAATTAGGTTGGAAAAGACCTCTGAGATCATCGAGTCCAACCTATGACTGAACACCACCATGTCAACTACATCATGGCACTAAGTGCTATATCCAATCTGTACTTAAACACCTCCAGGGACAGTGACTCCACCACCTCCCTGGGCAGCCCATTCCAGTGTCTCATCACCCTTTCTATGTAGAAATTCTTCCCAATGTCCAACCTAAATGCCCCTTGGCACAGCTTAAGACTGTGTCCTCCCAGCCTGTTGCTGGTCGCCTGGGAGAAGAGACCAACCTGGCCACATCCTCCCTTCAGGGAGGTGTAGAGAGTGATAAGATCACCCTGGAGCCTCCTCTTCTCCAGACCAAATGCCCCCAGCTCCCTCAGCCTCTCCCTCATAGGACTTGTGCTCCAGACCCTTCACCAGCTTTGTTCCCCTTCTCTGGACAATAATGCCTACTGGATTGGGGTCAGAGTGTGCCCCCCTGGGCTGCCTCCTCACAAAAAGCAACAAAGATCTGTCACTGGCCTGGAAGCACAGAGTGCTGCCTTGTTTTGCATCTTGAAAGAAATAAGAGAAACAAGCTATTTCTGGAGAAAAAGATTCTCAGCAGAGTAAGAATAAAAGAAAAATATAAGGGACACTTAACCAGAGGCAGGTTTTAAGAGAAAACAGAGGTGGGTGCCCCCCACCCCTGCTGGACTACTCACTAACCTGTGGAGGGAGAGAAACCTGACTAAAGTCTAGATAAGGA
Source organism: Aleadryas rufinucha (assembly GCA_013397815.1). Taxonomy (NCBI): domain Eukaryota; kingdom Metazoa; phylum Chordata; class Aves; order Passeriformes; genus Aleadryas; species Aleadryas rufinucha. The sequence continues at coordinate 739,546 of VZTH01013939.1, read as the reverse complement.
AAAGGACTGGACCCAGCAGTTCCCCCTGCTAAGTGTTCTCCATCACCCCATCCATTACTCTGTCCAAGGATCAGACTGGTGAGCCAGCACAAGCTCTGTACTGTTAAAAAGCTATGGCCTGTCTGTCCCATCACCAGACATCTAACACTGAAAAAGTGGTATGGCTGCTGGAGGGAACACAGATGATTATAGATAAAGCATTAGCCTATCCCTTCCTTTTTGTGCTGGGGATATTGTATGCCTACAGTGACACAAGCAAACAAATTCTGAAACACAGAAGGTACATTTGACATCAGCATGTAGGCATGTTCATGAGGATCTCTTTCTTTCTAGGGTGCCCAAACCACAGCAGAGCACTTCCAAGCCTGTTGTAGGCCAGGGAAATGACTGCCAGATGACACTGTAGACATAAAATGCCATCTAACTTCCAGTGTTGTGTTTGGATGCCTTTTTAGCAGTTCTTTATGACACAAATTTGAGGCTATATAAAGACGTTTGATTACCCTCATTGTATATATCCTTGAGCTAAACTCACAATCTGAATTGTCCCATTTGAAATGAAGGAAAGACTGGATAGTAGGATTCAAACAGCTGCCTTTATCAGCTGTGTTATAAAGTTCCCACGTAAGATATGCTTTTTCTTTTTTTTTCTCCTCAGACAGAGATTGCTGTGAGATAAGTAAGAGGAAATTACGTGAGCTGATAAACACAATTATTCAGCAGTTCAGGAACACCCTGCAAAACCCCACTAACCAAAAAAGTAACTACAGTCCAGACAAGGCGAAGAAAGGATGCTACACATGGATGAGGAAGAAATGAAGAGCAACCTAATGTGTCCTAGCCACTTTTTCATTTTCTCTTTTTCAGTCTGTCTCTCTGAATGAGTTTTGCCTTTCTCCTGCCAAATCTCATTGCAAGACAAATGATGGGAGAAGTTTCATGACCCTTCCTTCTTTAAAATCAATTATTCCTTCAGGCTGTAATAATCAGAGGTCACAGGCAGGTCCAAGAGACATTATCCCTGTTCAGAAAAATACTTTGGAGTGCATTAGGGCAAACAGGAACATGCTTGGGCAGTTAAGGCTCTGGACTACTGCTCAGTAGGAGAAGGGGAGGGAGGACAAGCTGGATTCACTCCAGAAAAGCAGCCTGGCTGGGGAATGAACAACTTTTCAGTCCCTATCTCCTGTGAAATGCAACACAGCCGAGATACCGACACAATCTCTCATCTTGCACAACCTGTATAACTCACCTTCTCTGATGTGGTTACCACAACCTGCAACTCTCCACAGAGTTGTGGACATGCTGTTCCTCACCCTTGCAGGACGGAAGTCAAACTGCAGAGAGATTGTCTCGCCCAAGACCAAACAGAAATTCTGCAGCAAAACAAAGACTTGGAGCCAGGTTGCCCATACTTCCAGCTCAGTCACCTCATGTCTTTCCTAACCTTTTCTTCAGTCAGGAGTCATTCTGCGGCCAAGGGAAAGGTGGAGAAGAAAAAGGGTGGTAGCAAAGAGGGGTGGTGAGTAACTGAGTTAAGGATCAAACTTCAGAAGCCTGTTGAATATTAAGTAACATTCATCTTTTTCTCAATTTGAACTGCAAAAGAAAGCTCTGATTGGAGGTTTTCAATGGCAGCTGGAGCTTCTACACTCACTGACTTGTGATTTAAAATGTTTATTTTCAGGGCATTGATGGGAATGTGTGTCCTGCCTAAGGCCCTGGCACAACTCAGCAACTCTTTTCACCATGAGCAGTGCTGTCCTGAGCATCTCAGATGCCAGCCACCTGGCACACACCAGCTGGCAAATGGCCTCGCTGTACTCGTAGGGCAGTGCACTGCTGTGGTTACTCTGGTGTAAACTCCCTGCCTGGGCACTCCTGAGACAAGAATGACTGAGCAAGGAGTTATACCTGTGTAACCAGAGCAGTTTAATTACACTGGCAAATTCTCCCTGCAGATAAGCACTAAGACAGCTAATTCTGACTCTTTTCCAGGAGAAAAATCACTTTGGATGTCTCCGCACCTTTGTGAAGCCTGTGAGTATCTACAGTGTCTTCACCCATAGCAGGAATAACCTGCAACCCTGGACTTTACAGTCCCTATCACTTTGGATCACACCTGTTTTTCCCATGCTCCCACTTATGGAATAAGTATTGAAAAATATAAATATTAAAAAATTTAAAAAATATTCTCTCCCAAGTACTACATAACCCCCCCCAAACCACATAGTTGTAGGAATGAATGTAATTTTTTCACTACTGTTGTTTTAAAAGGCTTAATTTATTACCTATTAAAGCTTTTCCATTCTCTTCAGAGAATTACAGGAAGCCAATAGAGAAACTAAGGAAACTGATAAAAAAGTCCCAACCCCCCAAAAAACCAGCCTCAGAGTACCACTGAGGAGGATGCATGCAGCTTCTTAACAGCACGCCCAGCTTCTCTTCCAGCTTGGCAGTGGTCCAAAGCAGACTCAACTGCAACAGCATGCGCCAAGCTGTGTCACAAGCTCGTAACCAGTCTCAGGTGATCCCCTGACATTTCCACTTGTTCCTGCTGCTTTAAAGGCAAGTGGCCAAACACATACCCCCGATCTTGTGCCTGAGCCTGTTCAGCATCTTTTGTCATGATCTTAGAAGCAGATCAAGGTAGATTTGAAGAAACTTTATGCTGGATGTTGCACTGACACTAGCATTTAAGTTATGACAGAAGATGTGACACCTCCCCCAGTCAGCAGCTTTCAAGCAGTGCTGGGCCTACCCAAAATCTTGAAGTCTAAAATCAGGTACAGCAAATGTATCAAAGATAAAATTTGTTTATTTTAATCAGACTACATCCAATCTAATCTTGCAAAAACACATGAAAAAAAATCCCTTATTGTATAGTTGCACCTTGTTATTAACTAGCTTGAAATACCTAGTAGAGACTGAGTGAAGGAAAGGTATCAGGCTTTACATAAAATAACCCTTTCAACTGGATTTCAAAGTATGAACCCTTGATCACCAATATGTGCTATACAGGGACTACTTCTTTCAAGTAACAGAGGTATTTGTGGGGGAGAAGAGTGCCGATTCCCATATGGCCTGGGAGTTTGAGCAAGTAAACTGCTTATTCTGTAGTGCCAGAGTTTGCTGGCACTATTCCTGGTTTGCAATGATAGCTTCTGTGCTATGAAAACAAGATTTGAAGAGAATATTTGCTTTCTCTGGAAACTAGGTAGGGTTTGTCAACAATCCACTTTAAGGAAGCATTATGGGACTTTCCCTTTTCCCTGTTTTTGTGTTTCTTTACAGGTGAAGAAAAAGCCTGCCACCATTCAGCCCTGAAAGCACATTCAGAAAATAATGGAAACAAGCACAACTAGGGCTAGCCTGAAGGAAATGGCAACACTTGACTGCATGCACTGTATACTGGCAAAATTACAAGGGCCTTACACGCAATTACCAAAACCTGCAGAAATACTCAGACTTTGGGCCAAACCATGATTCATACTATAGTAATTCTACTCATTTCATTGGATCATTCCTGTTCCAAAAGAAGTTTATTTAAAGGTTTTTACATTTCTCCCCATCATTATGACACTCATGCATCTTCCATATAACAGCAACAAATTCAGACAAAAGTCTTCAAGTTCTCAACTATCTGACATTTTCTTTTCAGAATAAAAACTATTTTGGCAAGAGTAAAAGAAGCTGAGATTTATGAATATAAGGCAATGCCAAGTAAATATCTTCTTTTGACAGAAAATAATTTTTCATGGTGAACAGTGTTCAAACTAGATGTTCACCTAATACTTGCCTTTCCATGGCCAGATATTCTTGACTTTCTCACAGAAGCTCATTGAGGAATACAATTTTTATGATGACATTATAGAAAAATGCAAAGTAATTATTGCTTTTGAACATCCTTCCTCTCGTTTTGGCTTTTAACTGGAAGATTAAAAGATTCACCTTGTTCGAGCAAAGTGAACAGACACTGCACGTGCCTGCAGTGGAGAAGGGAAGCAGAAGGGCTGCAACTATGACGTCTCAGATGCCCCTTTGAACTGGGGAGGGAGTTGCCAAAAAGCAGTAAACAAGCTTAAAACTAACAAGCTGTTGCTGCTGTCACTACACCCTTCACACAAAAATGGGCACCAGATCCTTGTTAGCAGGTTTATCAAGGGGTGACTAAAGCCGCTGGAAGGAGTCCAGCCTGAGTGCAGGCCAAGGGGCTGTCCCAGAAGGCAGCTGGACAGCCTGCCAGCTGGGAGCTGCACTGCATTTTCACATGCAGCTACAAAGCCTATAAATTAGGATTGCTGAGCCCGGAGTTAGTATATGCATGACTCACAAATATTTATTAGGGAGGAAGGAGTAACATCTCCAAGAGAGCCTGAAGGAAAAAAATCCCCAAAACTAAGGCACTGAAGTTTTGCGGAGAATCAAAAAAGGAGCTTGTGCTTCTCACTGCTCAGCTGAGTAGAGACTGAAAACCCAAAGTAAACTATTGGTTTAGTTCTTCAGTGTTTTGCCTTTTCATCCAGTCATTTTTATGTTTACTCCTTTTCATTCAAAGCCTGACTTTGTGCATAGATTTTAACATGCTGGAAGTGGAGAAGATTCCTGTCATTTGGGAATGTGCCATTAAAGTCTGTGGGACTGTTTTAGTAATTTGTGATTCTTTTATGAGTAATCCACTGGCAGTTGAGAACCATTTTTTCCCAACAATTCTCCCAATATACATGTAGAGAAATTAAAAAGGGAATTATTTGAATTTACATACCTTGTCTTTATATCAGAGTTACCATTCACCCTCTTTAATCAGACCATGGACTTAGTTGTTTGAGCATGCCCTTGTTAGTCTGATGAATTTACTTTAGACAGCTTACATATATATATATAATCCTATTTATTTGAGGTGTTTCCATGAAAAGTTGAAGCAGAATATCTTTCTCTTTTCAATAATGTTAGAAGTCTCTCCATTAGCTAAACATGAGGAACAAGAACCCGGCTGCTCTCTTTCCCCAAGGTCAAGCTGGAGTTTTACTATCAGTCAGCTTCAGTAACACTGTGTTACTATCGGGTAACAATTTTATTCACAAGAACAATTGTACAGCAGAGCTACAGCCCAACTGTCTTGTGGACTCTTCATTAGCTGATCTCAGTTAATGAGTAGTAGAAATTATCCAGGCATTTAATTACAAAGCATTCGAAAGGGAAGAATTATTTGCAGTTCTTTAATTTTCCTTTTTCATTGTTCTTCTGCCATTCCATCTCATACTTCAATGCCCCTTCAATAATAGCAAAATGGTGTCTGTTCTAATGAGGGTTTAGTGTTTTTAAATAGCTGGTCCTGAGTATTGCTGTCACTATGCCCAGGTCTAGACTGTTCTAAAGTAATGCTTTCATTTTCCAAATACATTTAACCACTCCGCCAGCAGTTTAACAGTCCCACCAATTAAAGTCCCACTTTTTTCTTTTTTTTTTTCTTTTTTTTTTTTTTTTTTTAAATCAGGCCTGCAGCTACTCTACAAATACAGTAAGAATTACAGTAACAGCTTCAGTTCTAGATTAGGGAATCAACAAAAAAATTGCTTACAATATACACTTCTCACTGAAAGAGAACTTTTTTCTTGCTGCAGTGGAGCAGAGGGGCAATGGACAAGAAAGACTTAAAACATAAGAAATCAACAGCTCTAGGCTGTGCCCACCTGAACCATGCTATAGAGCTGTTCTCTTTCTTCTGCAGATATGCCAATTCATCTTTATACCTCTGATAGTCCTCATATACCTTAATGAGTGCATTAGCACTTGTCGTGCACCCGCTCTCCACACCCCGTTTAGTTTTTTTTCATCACAGGTACTAAGTGGTTAGCAGATTCACTGGCTGTAATAATAGAATATCCTGAGCTGGAAGAGATCCATAAGGCTCATCAAAGTCCAGCTCCCGGCCCTGCATGGGACAGCCTCAGGAATCACACCATGTGCCTGAGAGCATTGTCCAGGCACTTCCTGAACAAGAAGAAAGACAGCAAACAGCAAATGCCAACTTATGGCTTGTAACTACAATCTCCTTGCTAAAACAACCTCAACTATTCCAATAGATATTCTCTAGATAGACTGTAACTCTGCTCTCTCCATCAATGCTTTTAACCTTGTCTGTCCTACCAAAAACTGCCATTAGGTTAAGTCCTGTTCAGTTTGTTAAAAGAAGGTATACATGAACTTTGGAAACTCTGACCTAATTCACTGAAAAAAAAACCAAACCAAAAAAACCCCTTTCCTACTAAGAAAAAAAAAAATCCATTCTACTGAGATAAAACTGAAGACTCAGGAATAGAGATGCCACATTTCTTTGCCCAGATCACTCTAACTGCACAGCCTTTGCCAATGTTCTGTGACAATTTTCCTTTCAAGAGATTTCTTCCTACTCACCCTTACAGTATATTTTGTGTCCTCTAGCAGAAGTGCTTCAAGGCACTTTCACATGTGTGAAATAAAGCTGTAGATCTGTAGTATGTAAAATAAAGTTGTGGCTGTAATGCAATGACCCAAGGTGCCCATGTTTGCAGTAACCTCTGTGAGCACATGAAATGTGTGCAGCTCCAGTGCTGTCTGAACCTGGCATGAGTTCTGCCACTCTGCTGACAATGCATGCACAATGCATCTCCTTCTGCAAGCTCTCTGCTCTGGGCACACCATTCTCAAATACAGACTAACATAAGCAACTAATGGTCTGGGGATACTTAATTAGTTGTAAGAAAGATATAAAACATGTATCTTTTTTTCATCAGTTTAAATGTTTGCCAGTCTGGGAATTAAAGAGAACTGATATACTATATCTGATATCTGAGATATCACTGATAACAGTATTAAAAAAATGAAGAAAACCTTGACGAGAAACTTTAAGCCAAACCTTCTCAGCTTCACTGCTCTGAAAGTTCAAATAAAATCAAAATAAAAAAGCTTTGGTTCATTTGGAGTTTTTGCAAAATCAAACCCTGACTGACAAGGTTTTACAAACATGAAAACTCCCTTGAGGCATCCTTAAGTGCTCTGATTTATTACAACTTTGTAGCTAATAATTACTTCCAGAGGGGAAAAGAAAGGTAGTTCCAGTTTGTAAATTGTTGCTTTGTGATGTAGAAGAACAACAATAGCCAATATGCTTGACTTACATGTACTGTTAATTTAAAAATTACAAAGTTATTTATTTTAGTTAGTTAAAGCTGTTCCTTTAAGAGAACAGCTTTAATTCCAAGCAAACCCCCAGACTCGAGAGAGCTGCTGGACAAAGAGCAATACTGCCTACCTCACTGGAGATGAATGCTTGTGGGTAGGGTGACAGCAAGCCATAAAATGGATAACAAAAATTACAGGTGCTATAGGAATCTGTTTGGTTGATCTACTGCTAATAATTCCTGAAAACACAGTGCTCATCAAAGACATATAAAAGCTGCATCCATATTATTTTCTCAAATAAGGTCTTAAGAACATGATTTGTTAATCAGGATATATGCACTAAACATATCAAAGACACAGGTGAGGAATGTGCAGTGTTGTTAAATGAGTCTGACCTTCCTTCCTCACATCAAAACAAATCATGTTCCTGAGTAACAGCTATGGAGTTAGAAAGGTTTTGGACTTGATCATCAAATGCATCATGAAAGAAAATGGCATACAATGAGCTCTTTGAACACACTGTTTTGCTTTGGGCAATTCATTCCCCTGTGTTATGAGGGTGACTGTAACACAATCTGAACCATTAACAATATTGTATTTATGGGAGCTTGATTCCAACCCTATCATTGGTAGAGAGCCCCTGATAAACACACTGTTTGGGTTTTATCTCATATACATAAATTGCTGATTTTAGAATGACTGTAATGGTTTATAAAATCCAGTACAGAGGCTGTTGCAGAATGGTGCTTGACTAATGGATTTATGGAAAAGCAAATGCAAGACCACAGACACTACTGGAAGAAGAAGCAGCCTGTTGTTTGGTGCTTGTACATCTAAACTGTTTTAAACTGCATGAACTAATAAAAGTCCACTTTTGGTCTTGTTTGGGTTTTTTTTTTTTTTTTTTTTCCAGGTTGCAAGGACACATATTTTTGATTTACCGGTTTTGAAAACATGAGGTTTTATTTCTGTATGAAAATGCTTCAAAGGGTTCATAGCTTTATACTTTTTGTAATGGCTTTTGTCTGCTATCCATTGGAACACAATCACAGAAAATATTCCCAAATCATTGGGCAGCCTGTGTCAATACTGAACTGCCTTATAGGATTCATCACAGCACTTTCCAATAACTAGAATAAGAAAGTGAAATAAAACTTATTACCACTCAAGTAAATACTTCCCACCACAAAATGTCAAGCAACCATCTAATCACTCTAGGAAGGACAGTAACTGCTCTGAAAAAATGCTTATTCCCTTACTCCTTGCTAAGAAGTTGCTTATACTGTACCAGAAAAACTAACACTTTTTGGATAGAATCTGTAAGAATTGTCTTTCTCAAAATGCTTATGGTCATTATCAGTTTCTATAAATTAAATTATAAACATCAGATAAAAATCAACATTCTCTTCCACAGAAAAATGGCAAATCCAACCAGACCAAGTAGATGAAAATGTGGTAAGCAAAGCATATATACATGTCCCAGGGGAGGAATACCAACACTTCCTTTTGCTTCCTTCAAAGACTGCAGCTACATAAATGTTAAAATTTTCTCTTCCATGCAGAAAGAAACTGTTCCTAGGACATGCCATGAACCACTACAAATAAAGTTCTAACTCTTTGTTATGGGACAACTGTTTGCAGAGGGTATTTCTAAAGGAATTACACCACTACAAGCAGTAGATAGAAATGAGGTATGTTTATATGATAGATAGTACTACCTAATAAAGCCTGCAGTCTGGATAGCAAATATTTTATAATCACAAATTGAATGCAATCCAAAGAGTTAAAAATAAAACAAACAAAAAACCCCAAACAAAACAGTGCAGCAATTCTAAAGAATAACCAAATTTCCAGAAATTACAATATGTTTGAGGCTATTTGGTGAACAGACACAGAGGCTAAATTCATCAAGAAAATTATTCACTCAGCATTAGCATTACAGCTGTGTTTTGCCTCCCAAGACTTTTGCCTTTATTTGCAATTGTGTTGATTATGCATATGCAAAATATTTTATCTATTCTATCTATTCCCTTTCCCTCTAAATGGTGCACTAATCTGTAATGACAAGCATGGTGCTGCACATGGAAAACTCATTTTCAGGGCAGGCAAAGACACTTGATTCATATCTAATAACTTTAAAGATCTGAATGTAGGATGAAATGGGTATAAATTTTCTCTAACAATATAAATGTGGCATTTTATAGAAGAATAATGCTCTGGTTTTAGGAAACAGTTGTGGTATATGTAGCTGAATTCATTACTGATTATTCCAAAAGCATGACTGCAGCAGCAAACCAGCACTTCAATTTTAATTTGTGAGCCTTGTGTGGGGTGACAGACATTTGCATAAGAGTGACAGTAACTTTAATCCCCCTCTACCCTTGACTTGCGCCTTGGTTTCTTTGAACTCATTTCTAAATCGGCAAAGCTTCAGCCAATTAGGAATTATAATACTTCTTGGGAAAGAAAAAACGTTTTCAATCCCAATACAATTTCCACGAAATAAATTATTTGCATAGAGCACAGCCAGTGCAAGTAACTGTATTAAAATGCCATTGCTAATTAAATTGTATCTTTTAAAGCTTGGCAGTTTGGAGCAGAAAAGGAGGGGAAAGCGTTAAATATATGTGTAATTTTAAGCAATATTCTAAATACACTTTACTTGACAAATATTTGCTGAATATTTCCTGACTAAGACACATAGTGATAGTTATTTTCCTATTCCCTCATACAAAAGGACAAGACAACAAAAGCAGCTGTCTGATTAGGGGCACTGTTGTCCTGAATCAATTACATCCCCGCAGCAGAGAGCTCCACTTATGCACCTGTTTTTAAATAAAAAGCCTCTGTAGCTCCCAAGCCTTGTACAAGGGAGATGGGGGTGGGGTTGGGGGAGAAACTATGAGTGAAAGAAACAATAATTCTTCTGAAGGTCAGCCAGGGCATCCTTCATCCCTCGCTCTCCACATTCACTGATTGCCTCCGAATAGGAAATCCGCCCAAATCTTCTGTTACAATCAAGAAGGGGGGAGGAGATTCGTGTTGAACATGTGCCACTTTCACTCGCTTTTGAAGGAATATAATTATTGTGTTTAACTGACTGACTTATCTCTTTCCCAGAGCTTTTCAAGTTGAAGGGTGACAGAGCTGAGGAGCCTGAGAACTGGCTGCTCATCCTGATTGCAGTGTGCCTCCGCGTACCCATTAGTGCCTCCCCACCTCGCTCCCCTCCTCTCCTACGCCCCTGGCCGGGGCTGCTGCTTCAAGCTCTGCTCACAGCAGCGGTACCTGGGTCCTCACGGCCTCTCTGCAGGGCCTGCTGACACAGGTGGAACCTATTTACCTGCCAGCCTTAGGTGCTGTTACCTGAAAAATGGCTGCAGACTCAGAGCCCAGAGTCTGGTTATTTTGATGAGCTGAAATCCCCAAAAGGAATCTTTCTGCCATTTATCCTGTCCCATAGCTTCTGCTAGACACCTTTCTATAAGAAATTCATTACCACTTACCACACAGAATAAAAAGGAGCCTGTTTATGCAGTCTTTTACTGTATGCATAAAGACTTCCTTATAATGTGAAATATTTCTCTGGAGTATTTGCATTTAGTACCTCTGACCTGTCTAAGCACACTTTTTTCCTTTAATATTAATAAAATCTTTGTCTTTGATTCATACATATTTCTTTTTTAACAGGATGAAGAAATTAGAATACATTGTTTTCTTATTATCTGAATGTATGAAGAAAAATGCAATTGAATTGATAAACCAGAATAGGTTTTGGCTAAGGCAGCTGTTCTGCAGTATGTACATGTTCTGTTTTCAATTCCAGCTCTGAAGTGTCCAAGCTCTGTTTCCTTGCATACATAGCAGAGGACAACTAGATAGCTACCCTCATGAAAATTGCCACACAAACACTACAAAAGGAAGATCCCCTCCAATAGACATAGAAGTATGTTTTAACATAATTTATGAATGCTTTTTAATTTTTTTGCTTTTACATGCAAAAAGGAGTCTGAAAGGTCTTTTAGAATTAGAGGTCAGGCTTTTGAAATAAATATGGACAATAAAAATCAGGGCTGAAAAAATTCTTAAACATGATTTTATAAACACTTACAAGCATTGGATTTTTCAGGCCTTAAATATCAAATTATTAAGTAGATACAATAATTTTATTCGGACAAAAATATAATTTAATATTTGATTGCAGCACCACTATATAATCTAAAACTGTACGGCACACAAGCTGTCTAGGAGTATCTGGATTGCATTGAAGAAGTTACTGTGTGGTGGATCTGTCTCTCTCTCTGGATGGCTGGGGAAAACTAGGATACTCTATTTGACTGCATGCTTAAGATGACTGAAGTTGAGACAGGTAAAGTATAATGGGGATAGATAAACAGATGATTTTAATTATCTCAGTGCTTGCATAAATCCTTAGGTACCCAGGTGGCTTTAGAAGCCTGACCTGCAGTGTTTACCATTTTGGGAAATGAAATTCAGGTTCTTCACTAGTTTGGTCTCAAAGACCCAAGTTTTTGTGCATGTGCACACAGACATAGCAGAGTTTCTTACTTCCAAAGATTACGGTCAAACCCCTAAACTATGTAATTTAGAGACTGCAATTACTTAGAAATTTTGTAATCTAATAGGACTTAGCTGGACAGGATATCTGTAAGAACAGATGTAAAAATCAGCCTAAACAGAGTCTGCCTGAAGGTGAAGAATGACCTTTTTGAAAAATACTGCTACAAAAGTAAAACTTTCTGTTAGTTTGTGTTACAATTTTTCTTTATAATTAATAGAAATAACTTCCATTACAGATAGGCATTTTTAGAAAGCCTGAGAGTCTGACACAACAAGTCATTATTTATTGAACAAACTATGAAATTTTAGTACTCCTTTTCATAACAATCTCCATTTACTTCTTTTATTAAATGATAACTATCACTCATTCTGATTTTCAATCAATAAAACTAAAGTGAAAAGTCACTCATTAGAAGAAGACATTCTGATCCAGTCAGTCAAAAGAGCTGCTTCAAAAATTTCTGAAGAACAGGGACACAGAGTGTCAGTGAACAGCACTTAAAATACAGAAGCAATACAGATACTTCTGAAGAAAAAAGCCAAACAAGGAAACAAGTGTGCCCATTTGGCTTCAGTAAGGCTTGCAACACATCTCCCACAAAACTCCTGAATCTATGTTAGGAATTTACAGCCTATGCAGCCTACACAAAATTTACTGGCTGGTTGGGCTCAGAGACTTGTGTCAATGGGTTGTGCTCTGCCAGGAGGTTGGTTAGATGCAGGTATCTGTCCTGGGACCTGTTAACATTTTTATTAGTGGCCCAGAGGAGGTAGCAGAGCTCACTGCCATGAGGTTTGGAGCTCCTTCCAGAATAGTGGGAGCCATCAGTATGCTTGGGAGAAGAGCTGCCATTCCAAGAAACCTGGGAAGGCTGAAGGAGAGAGCTGACAGAAGCCTTATGAAACTCAACAAGGACAAATGAAAACCCCTTCTACCTGGAGGGGAATAACTCCTGCAACAGTAATGGCTGAGGACCAGCTCTGAGGGCACTGGCCTTGGGTGTGTGCAGGCGTGAGCTGACCAGAAGCCAGCAGTGTCCTGGCAGCAAAGACAGGCACCCAGGGCTGTATGAACAGAAATCCCATAACCACAGCCCCTCCCTACTCAGCACTTCCTCCAATACACAAGAGACACTGATAAACAACCAGTTTCAGAACATAACTACCAACATGGTCAGGCCATGGTGAGGCCCACTTGCCTCATGAAGACAAACTGAGGGAGCTAGGCTTGTTCGATCTGGAGAAGAGACAGCTTTGGTGAGACCTGACAGCACCTCGTGGTACCTACAAGGAAGTTATTGAGAAGATGAAGCCAGCTCTTCACAGTGGTGCATAGTAGGAGAATGGGAGACAAAAGGCATAAACTGAAATGAGAAGTCCAGATTGTTTATCACACAAAGGTTTTTTTTCACTGCTTGGACAATGAAGCAGTGGAACAGATTTTCAAGAGAGGCTGAACAGTCTCCATCCTTGGAGGATTTCAAGACCAACTGGAAAAAAATCCTGAGCAACTTCATCTGAACTCAAAGTTCACCCTACTTTGAGCAGGAGACTAGAGTAGAGGCCTCCTGATCTCTCTTCAGACTTGAATTATGCTGTGATATGTTCACACTTCAAAAAAGGAAAATGAGACAAATCTATTATTGAATATTAAACCAATTCAAATTTTCTAAACTAATGATAGTAACTGTATAATTTTATATTCAAATCTCGTCAATAATACTCGCCAAGAAATAAGGCACCTTGTTAACTTTGCACCAACTGCCATGCAAAATCTCATGTTTTATTGAGAACTTAGGCCAGAGGCAAGACAAATGCACTACTTGGAAGGAAGAATACATTTTGACTTTTCCAAAGACTCATTATGAGATTATTTTGTCCATCCTTCTTTGCCTAGCAAAACTTAGTAAGACTGAGACCTTTCATGTGTTTTAAGTGCCACATATTCTAAATTTGTGCAGCATCTACAAACTACATGTCAAATTAAATTACAAATGGTTCCTCAAAGCTCCGATTGTAGTAAATTCAAATTGAAAGAGGGGAAAATCTGCTTGACTAGACAACAAGAAATGAAGTATAAACACCTATGCTTTTATGCAGATTGACAATTAAAAAGAAATCTGTAGGCATTTTGCCGTAGAAGAAAAAATTAAATATTCTTTGCATTGTGTTTCTATGCAAGATTTTTTTTTTTTCCTGGGGTGGGTGTTGAGTTTATTCTGTCATTTGGTAAGTCAGTCTCAAATGTTGAAAGTTTTGGGCTTGGGAATACCAGGCAGCATACAGCCAAAACCAATATGCACAGACCAGAGATAGTTCAAACAGTGGATGGCTCACCCTCTCACAGACATGTCTGAGAGGCAATTGGTACTGCACCTATTTTAACACGCACGATATCACAGCGTTGCCGTATGCAGACAATAATTTAGACACAATGTCCTATTGCAAGATAAGTCCCCAAATTACTTAAAATACAGAACCATACTTCAAGAATAATATGTATTTGTATCATTCATTCACTGGAAAATGAGCAGTTTTGTAGCTCTCTTTGTAAAGGGAGACTTCTGGTTGCCTATTTAGACAATTTGAGCATCAATCTTCCTAGCAGATGATAACCAACATTCAGCACTAACTGCAGCAGTCTAAATTAGGAAAAGAGACATTATATTTCCTGGATTATTTTATCTGCTCATCCATATACACCAGTTATAATCCATGCATGTTTTCAAGAGCAGATCAAGTGATTGACAAATTTGTAAAAAGAGTTCTAGTTCTAAAATATTTTGCAAAATCTATTCACACCTGTCCTTGGAGGAAAAGAATCCCCATGATGCAATAACCTAGGTGTTATTACAGTTCCCTAACTGGGACACGTAGCTCATATTTCTTTATACTCTCTGCCAAGTGAACAGCTGACACAATCACAAAGTGCATCTTAAACAGTAAGTGGCATTTGAGACTTTCAATGACTCTTCATTAACTTAGTGAAAGGAAATGAGTAGAATAATATTTTCTACGTTAATCATCTGTACATAGCAACTATTATAGCAACCATGCTACTATTTACTTTCGTTGTAACAATGATGAAATATGTCACAATGAAATGAAAATAAATTTAACTAAAATAAGACAGAGAAGAAGAAGAGGAAATAACCCTTGAAATTACAGCTCGAAAGCAATACCTAAAAAGTCATTCTCTCAGTCAGGGGCTCTGAAGCTGGGCACACACCACTGACTGTATGTGCATCACACGTGCTGCTCTCTGCGTTCTTAAGGCTTGTTTGACCTGATGAGGTTGCAGCAATATCTGTATTTGACCTGGAAGAAAACTGTGCAGGTACATCCAGCACTTCTTTGCTCCTGCAGAGTTTGATAGCCCTATATTTTTTTTTAATTTCAAGTGTCCCTTTGTTGGAAGTTATGCCTGAATCACAAAATAAACTGGACAGAACGGCAGCAGGTATTTCCCAAGGGGCAAATTAATGTGAATAGAGAGTTAATAAGACTCAATATTGCCCTTCTATTAAGCCTGTACCACAAGCCTTGAGACTTTCACTTAAATATCAGGTATGCCCTCATAGTTGCAGTACAAGTAGTTGCAGTCAAGTGAGCATTAATGAATCAGGAAATGAGTACTGTTAGCTAGCCAGCACTATTTGGCCACAGCAGGAAATGCTGACCATGGTCTAAATAGGATGTGTTTAGACAGTGCCTGGCCCTGTGTGGGCACCTGCCCCCAGGGCGTGCAGCCCAGCAGGTCTGTGATCCACCCGGGACACTACAGTGAAGCGGTGCAGCTGCAGTGCAGACACTGGAGAGGTCAGGCCAGGCCCGCCATCAGAGCAGGAGTTATGGCTTGGAAGAGGTGTGCCCAGCCAGGGTTTGTAACCCGAAATACAGCTACAGAAACACACCCCAGAAACTGACAGGTTGGGATTAATCGCTGAAGACAAGATACTCTGCAGACTGAAGACTCATTCCCTGGCTGAATGATTTTTCTTTGCTCTGACTGCTCTGGTGGATAAATATCACCATGCTCAGGGATCATCTACACCCATTTTTCACAACTTTTACTTCTTCCAGACAGCAAATCTCTTCTTTCAGTGATATATGAGGATGGAAAACATCAACAATAAAAGATGATAACTACAATGTCTCAGTCCTGACAAGATTTTGTATTTTCAGCAATTCACACCATTCCTGAGGGAGCCCAAAACATGTCATACCATCATATCTCCTTTCCTTCTAGAATCATAGAATAGTTTGGATTGGAAGGGACCTTTAAAGATCATGTGACATCTTCAGCAAGATCAGGTTATTTGAAGTCCTGTCGAACCTGCCCTTGAGTGTTTCCAGAATGGGGCATCTACCACCGCTGTGGGCAACCTGTTTCAGTGTTTTACACCCCCCTTACTGTAGGAAATTTCATTCTTTGAACTAGTCTAAATCTATTCCCTTTTAGTTTAAAACAATTACCACTTGTCCTATCCCAACAAGCCCTGCTAAAAAGTTTGTCCCCATCTTTTTTATAAGCACCCTTTGAGTACTGAAAGGCCACAATAAACCCCAACTCTCTCAGCCTGTCTTCATAAGAGAGGTGCTCCAGCCCTCTAAGCATCTTCATGGCTCTCCTCTGGTCCTGCTCCAACAGGTCCATGTCTTTCCTGTGCTGAAGACCCCTGAGCTAGACACAGTACTCCAAGTGGAGCCTAATGAGAGTGGAGTAGAAGAGCAGAATCACCTCCCTCACCCTGCTGGCCATGCTGCACTTCATGCAGTCCAAGATCCAATTGGCCTTCTAGGCTGCAAATGCACATTGCCAGCTCACATCCCACCTCTCATTCACCAGCACCCCCAACTCCTTCTTGGCAGAGCTGCTCTTGATCTGTTCATCCCCCAGCCTGTGTTGATACGGGGGGTTGACCTGACTCAGGTGCAGCACCTTGCATTTTGTCTTGTTAAACTGCATGAGATTCCCATGGACCCACTTCTCAAGCTTGTCCAGGTCCTCTGGATGGCATCCCATCCTTCAGGTGTGCAAAGTGCACCACACAGCTTGGTGTCATCTGTAGACTTGCTGAGGGTGCACTTAATCCTACTGTTTATGTCATTGATAAAGACCTTAAGTAGCACTGGTCCAAATATGGATCCCTGAGGGACACCTCTTGTCACTGATGTCCATCTGGACTCTGAGTTGTTGACCACTACTCTCTGGATGTGACCATCCAACCAATTCCTCATCCACCAAACAGTCCACTCCTCAAATCCATATCACTCCAATGTAGAGAGATGGATGTTGTGGGGAACTGTGTCAAAGGCCTTACAGATTCCAGACAGATGACATCCATGGCTTTTGCCTTGTCCACTGCAATAGTCACTCCACCACACAAGGCCACCAAGTTGTTTAGGCAGGACTTGTCCTTGGTGAAGCTGTGCTGGCTGTCTTGAATCATGTCCCTGTTCTCCATTTGCCTTAGCATATCCTCTTGGAGGACTTGTTCCATAATCTTCCCAGGCACGGAAGTGAGTCTGACTTAGTTCCTGGTAGTTCCCAGGGTCTTCCTTTCTACATTTTTAAAAAATGCATGCAATGCTTCCTTTTTTCCAGTCACCAGTGACTTTACCTAGAAGCAGCAAACAAGTCAGATGGCTGTCTTTGAAGTCCAAGTTTAGTTTCAAAGCTCCTCTTCTCCTTTCCTCCATGTAAATGTGTTATGCTTTCTAATTCTCTGTACTCTTTTCAACTCTGCTGGCTACAGCTCCATAATCTCTGGAAGTTGCTTAAACACCTGCCTCCTACACCAGCCAAAACAACACTATCTGTTGCACAGCCTGAAAGGTCTATGAACCACAGTGTGTTCTGATTTGCCTAAATTATAATGAATCCTTTCTCCCCAAACACACCAGGCCAAGCAGCCTTCCAGGGGCTCTGACAGGTACTTGTTTTGCTCCCCTGGTTCCCTTTGTTCCCACTTGGGCATGGGGGCCAGCCCCACACCAACTCACAGCGCTCGTTGCTTGAGAGGTCAGAACAAAAGCTCCCCAAAAATGTCTCGCAAGGACTTGCCAAATCCACAGCCAAGGCTGTATGAGGTTTCTGACTGTGGTCCATGGGTCATTACTCTCCAGTTGGGTTTTTCAGTAGATGTCAGGGGTAGGTTAGTGACAGGCCAGCTCTTGCTGTTAGCAGAAAGCACGTACAGGATGCATGACCAGGGCTCACCTGCACTGCGCCTCATTCTCATTCAGCCCACGCTCTGCCCCTCTGGTCCTTTCTTTCCTTTCCAGTACTGCCCTTCTCACCTGCAGTATCTCAGGCCTCTGTCCTTTTCTCACTTTAAGACTAATTGGCACTTGAATAATCAATTCATCTATCAAGATGATAAAAAAGGAAATGGATGGGATGAGGGATATGGTACTTTCAAGTACTGTACTACAGACCATCAGGAAGATTATCCTGATCCTGTGTCTCAGGATTGTCCTTGTATTACCTTAAGATTTCTCCTTTGTCTTTATGATTTGTACTTAACTCACTTTGAGATTTGGGAAGTTTAAGTTCAGATTACCAAGCAGTCTGAGAAATAATAGCATTCTACAGAAAACAAAGGTTCATACAAACCACCTGGATATTAAACAGGAGTGAGATGTCCAATCCATTCTCATTAGTGTGTCTCTGTGGATATTTTTATTTGCTGTCTTTTCTTCCTATTTACCTCAAATTAGGAAGAACAACTGGAAGCCAACCAGACAAACAGCCAGCCCAATTACCT
This sequence comes from Aleadryas rufinucha, assembly GCA_013397815.1. Lineage (NCBI taxonomy): Eukaryota > Metazoa > Chordata > Aves > Passeriformes > Aleadryas > Aleadryas rufinucha. Next base: position 721,031 of record VZTH01013939.1, on the reverse strand, counting down.
ATACTTTGTTTCCTTAGTGGAACAGGGGTAAAGAAGTGGTCTAAGCAAAACTGGAAAAAACTCAAACAATTCTCAGAGGAATCTATAATTTTGAACATCCTAATCCTCATTTGAATTTAGTGACTTATCAAATATATCAAATATTACATTTAATAGGGACAAATATTAGCATTCTGGGATTCAGTTTGTCTGAACAGGCAACATTCAGGTTGGGATAAAACAACGTAAGAATGAGACTTATCAGAAATTAGCAGTACTTTCAAGGGAACTGGAAGTCAGAGTCATGAGATGAAAATCGTCACAAACATTTCTTTCAATAAACAGACTTTTCTGCTTCACCCCTGGCTACCATGTATTTCTTGCCTGAAAATGCAGGATTGTGAAACTTACCATCTTTGCTATGATGAAGGAAGCTCCTAGCTGCATGTAAGAGACAGTAATCCTTGAACACCCACAGTTATTGGGTAGGTAATGCTGCTGTCATGTACCATCACTTCTTTCCTACCTGCACTCTTCAGACTTTATACATTAAACACAAAAGGAGACCACTGAAAGCTGCAGGACTCCTCACAAAGATCGTGCAATTTCGTGTGCATCAGTACTCGGGAAGTCTGTGTGGAGACATTTGCCATTTATGGAGGCTGTTGACATGTTTGGCTGGCACAGTTTGGAGGTAATGGGGAAGTCTGTGCTTCAGCCTCAAACAAATTATTCTTCTATAACTCTAAGGTCCCAGTTTTCTGTACATCTGGCCCAGATTCTCTACTGCTACCCACATAGGTGAAATTTAAACGAGTTTCTTGCTGCAGCTTCGTGTCTACATCATCTGTGATTAGTAAACAGCAATCATTTTTAATGTTCTTTGGAAAATGTTTTGGCTGTATTTCAAGCGTTTTTATGTATTCTCATCATGATCTTTTTCTGTAATTAAATTTAAGATAATTAGCATTTTCCTTACAGTCTGTATCTGCACATCTTTTTGCCCATGTCCTAGACCATTAAATTACATTTAGTAAGCCTTCATTGTGTGCTAGAAAACAACTGAATCACTGAAGGTCAAAGTCTTATTTTTATTCAGTGCAAATAATAAACGATAGTGCATAAAATAATGCAATATTTACTCCAAAGTCTCAAATGCCATTTGACTGGAAATTGGTTTTATATACCTATTTACTTCCTTTAATATCTAAGATATACCAAATGTTCTTTGTAAATACTGAAGGTGAGGTGAGTCACTAGTTCAACAGAACAACCCACTGAGAATTTGATGACTATGCAACTAACCCTGGTACTGCTATTTTTCTTTTTTTAAGTGTTAAAAGATCAGAAGAGAAAAATTTGGTGTTATCAAAAAAATCAATAGACACATCAGGAGAAACAAAAAAATGCAATTACAGGCTCAAACATTTGCATATTTCAGTCTTAATATTTATCTAATACATATTTAATATGTGTATTTTAATGTCATTTCAGCTTTAACAGATTGCAGCATTTCCAAAAGAACTATCATGAATTGTCTTTGTTGAAGCAAAGCTAATTCCTATATCAGTATTTAAATTCATAGGCTTCACCCCCATATTTACAAGTCTTGTAAACTAATTGTCAACATAATGGTCCATCTGCATTCTACAAAGCACTAAAGTGAACACAGAGAAATTTCAACTAGTAATTTTAAGAATAAATAGTTAATAAATGTGCTATATTTTAAAAAGAACAATTTCAGAGTGCTGCTGGTAAGATTATGGAAGGAAATAATTTGTATAAACATCACTGATAATTCACTGCTGGAGGTCATCTAGTCAAACCTCCCTGCTGATATCACATGACAAACTCAGCCATCATGACTCTCATAAAGAGGTAAAACTAAAGAGGTTGCCCTAAAGAATCCACATGGCATTCTGTTCTTAGTTAGTTGACCAAAGGTATTTTTTCCTACATGCTTTTTGCTATGGAAACAAATAAATCAGCAGTACTAGTAGCAGCAGCAGCTTGCCATCTGCTGACACATTTTCATCTGACACCGTCCTTTGCACTACGTTTTATCTTTGCATTTGCATAGGAACACCTAACCTCCCTCCTCCTAGACCCAGTGTGATAGAGCTTCACAAATTTGCCTGTACAGAATGTATCAAGCAAGGCAGTAAGTACTCCTTTGGCAACACCTTGGTGCACAGGCAGGCAATCACATACATTTGGGATTCTACCACTTACTTTCCTGGCTGGAGAAAGCGAAAGATCGTTGAAGCTGGAGAGCCATCACTTGAGGTGAAGTGCCTTACTGTAAGATCAGAATGCTCTCGAGCTACAGCCAAAGTGAAGTGTTTAGAAGAAGAGAAGGGAGGAGCAAGACTGATGTTTGGAGCAGTGGAATGTATTCAGAATAATACAAAGCTGTAATTCTTAGTAGCAGATTTTAAGAAATGAGGTCCTAGAGTTGCTGGGACAACCCACATACACTTGCCTTTTGATGAAGGAAAACCAGAGTGACATTTTCATAGCAGAAAAAAGAAGAAAATTGGGTGTACACAGGAAAGAGCAAGAAATTAAAGACACACACTATGGCTTGGATGAAAAGATAGTTGCAGAAGTCTGATCTAAATGGTTTATACCTGGCTCTTTTTGGGCTGATGAGCTCTGCGCAGCTCTGCTGATGTCTCATGAGAAAAGAGTTCAGTCTTCCCTTGCCAGACAAACTGGAGAAATACTGATTTGTTTCTACTGTGGCATGGATACAACCTCTGAGACTGAAAAAATCCCCTTAGGAACATGTTATAGTGGGATCTTAACACGATAACTGAATAACTGTTCAGCTGGGGGAATTTTAACAAGGCTGTAATAAAGCTCTTACTATTGTTCAGTCTGATCTATTAGAGAATCTTTTCTCCATCTAGCTTCATTTAAGCTTTTTTCTTCCCCGCTCCTCCACCCCCCTGTCCTCAAGTAAATCCAATCAACTAAGCAGCCATTTAGTTAAAATCCTCTGAGGGTCAGAGTCCTCAATTCCTTCAGGACTCTTACGGTCCTATCATCATTTCTTCAAATGTGTTTTTCTAGATCACTGATTTTTTTTTTTTCCTTAGGGCTTTTTGAAACTGCTCCTCTGGTACCATTTGTGCAACAGCCCGTAGTGCAGCAAGCACCGCCCAGGTCTGACACACACAGTTCCACACCAGACTGTGCATCTGACAGGCCATTAGAGCCAGCCTCCACTGTGGAGAGAAGTGCATCAATTTTGATTGTTTTATTAAATTTTTTTTCCACCTTTGACACTGAGATTAATGCTGTAATTCTCTGAAGTCTGTTGGATAGCCTGGAGAATGTGTAAGGGTCTAGCTGCTATCTTACAGCTGACAGTTGACTCTCACAGTAATCCAGTGTGAAACTGGAGGGCCCACTTAGCAGGAATTCACACAGCTCTTTCTGGCACTTCAGTATATCCTGGATCTGCACAAATATCTGATGTAAAACATGGGCTGAGGAGAAATTCTCTCAATAGCTCTCGCATTTTTCTCAACCAAAAACTCCAAAGAAAAGGCATGCACTGTTGGAAACCAACATCCTGCAAGATCCAGCCAGGACTTGCAGTAGCTAAGGGGAAAAAAGGAAAAAGCAAAACCATGTGGCTCCTGGAGGCTGTCATGAAAACAAATGCCTACAACAGGAAATGATGACTGCAGATAACAGGATGTCAGAAGAAGTTGGTGGCATTGCAGGAATTTGTCAGCCAAGATAGGCCCTTTTTATACAGAATTAGATGGTGGTATCTTTCCCACATCCCGGGAGAGCAGAATGCTGTTTTGTTCAAGGAAGCCTCAGGTGAGAACCTCACAAGGTGAAACTGCTAAGTTTGAGGCACAAGCAGAATTGCCACAGTAGGACTGCTCACACTCTGCTTTTACTTCAGGGTAGCCCCATCAGTCACCACAAACAGTGCAGGACTCCTCAGTGACTGATTATGTGTTGCCATTTATTTAGAACTGATGGATTGATTGTAATTGTTCTCTTGTGTTTTCCAGTGGCATTACTGTTGTGTTTGGCTGGGAGATAAAAATGGGAGAAAGTGCTGTTAATAGGTCCTGGCACGAGCTAATTGGAACAACGTGTTGCACGAAACTGCTTAGTACACTGCACTGCTCTGCCTGTTTTTCTGGTATGGCACAAAGTACATCTGCCAAGAACCTCGGTTCCAAGTAATTACCCCCTAGCATGAACAAGAGTAGCCACAGCAGAATTTGATAGGCTTTAGCACATTTGTAACTCCAAATAACACTCTCCCCTTCAGCTACACTTCTGAGCAGCATGAATGATGAGCTACAGGTTGAACTTTTGTCCTCTCTCAGAAAGAGCACAGTAGATTAAACCCCAGGTATGTTAATAGAAATAGTGATTTGCCACTGTAGTTTAATTTCCCAGTCTTGCTGGCATTGCGATGGTAAGCAGTTGGTAAAGTCTGAAAGGCCACTGTTAAAAAACAAAGTGCTTTAATTCCATACTTAAGTTGGAATGATAATAAAGTTGATTAATTATCACAAACTCACATGAGAAAAAGAGTAGATTGAAATGCTGTTTTGAAAGAGAGGATACTATCATTCTGGCTGTGTGGCCGTGTACTCAGAAGCATTAGGTTGCTGGAATTTACTGCCCATTACTTCTTTCCTGTCTTGAGTATACTGCATTTAAATGCAACAATGAGCTAACATCTGTATATTCCACAAAGAAGAAGGCTGATAAATATTAATGAAATTTGCTCCTCATGTATCTTATGAATTTTTATGTATTTTTTCATCTAGGGGCATCATCGTACAACTTTCACATAAATGACTGCAGAGATCCCATTTCAACCTTGAATTTCCACTTTGCACACAGGCCCCTGCAGAGGGAAAGCAAACAGAGCACTCACTTGGCTGACAACTCTGACTACTGAAGAGCCTCTAACCCTTCACAGAAGTAGCCTTTTCTCATCTGTTTAAAGAACAGTAGTAAGACAAATTCTCTCCTTAAACAGATTAATTTGAACTCAGCAGCACCGGAATGAGTCCTTACTAGATTGCCTTCAGCTAAGCACACTGCCCCCTGCACCTCCCCATGCAGCCAGGCACCATAAACACCATGCCATAGATCAGCAGTATTAAGCCACATTTCACGGAGTGTAAGAGGAAAGGAAGTAGAAAATCACTACTGGTAAATAAGGCCATCCTTGAATACACCAATATTTCTCAAGTGCAAAATGCTTACTCTTTGCTGTATTTTTCCCCATTCCAAATTCATGAGTTCTGCGCTCATGAGCCTTCTTACAAGAAAATAGCTAAAACCTCTTTAGATAAATGCAGCCCACTTCAAAACACTGTGGCCATCTGATCCCTGCAGAGAGAAACTTAAACAAAAATCTGAAGTTAACTCTGACCAAATGCAATGTGTAGCTTGTGGGTTTTGCTCTAGGACACAAGGTTCACTCCCCACAGAACAACAACTTAATTACCAAAGAAAGTATGTGGGTTTTTAAGTTTCTAAGTTCTTAAAATAAACAAACAGAAAAGAGGAAAATATGTACTCTATAAAATACAGTAACTATCTTATGATAATTTCTGCAGTGTCTTCTGAAGTTACAAACCAATCTTAGCATTTCATGTACTAAAATATGCAATTTTAAAATTGCTGTATACAAACTTATATGCAACCATCAAGATTTATTCCACTGAGTATTGATTGCTGTTTCCAATCTTTCCTTGACATTGGTTAATCATGGCAGTTGAATTCTTTAACCCTAGAGATGAGAACTGGGTTTGAAGTGACACTAAGTATAAAATGTCCTCATCACACACCATCATACCCTTCATCTTCAGTGAGTCCTTGGTGTTTGGTCCTTTCATTACAAGGTGAACCATATGATGCACATGAGGGAATTATATTTCTCTATTCTTTGCTAATTTAGTTAAATCATTACATGATTGTTTTGCAATTAACAAAATCATTGTTTATCCAAATTCAAGCTAAGACCCTGAGCAAAATCTCAGGCATGCTGGACTGCACCAAAGTAGCTCAAGCACTCAGTTGAGGAAAGAGCACACCCCCCTGAAAAATCAACTAATGCCTACAGGAAAAGGCCACTATGAAAGTAATAACTCAACTTCAGACATCAGGAGCAGACCTGCTGGTCATGAAAGAGTCAGTGCAGACACTTAGGAATCTCTATAAAGGCATCTGCACACATATGAGTAAGATTACAAGGGGGATCTTCCTCGCGCATCTTTAAAATATATGCACTCATACAGAACTTTCCAGCTCAAAATTATGTTATTGTACCATGGTGTTTTCAAAGGCACCACAAGCCTGAAGAAAGTGTAGTGAAAGTCAGGTTTGTTACACAGCCATGGCCTTACAGTTGGTTAAATAACTTCTAGCCAGGTTCAATACTTAAGCTGTTGGATGATTTTTATTTTGATAGAGAAATCTTCTGTCTCTTCTAAAAATGAAATTTTATGCAATTTTAAGAAATTTCACTGATCTCCACCCCTGAAATATATTCCTTCTGCCCACCACTGCAAAAAATTTACTCAAAATTATAAGTTCATAGGCAAAACCTATTGAAGACCTTTCAGCAAATTCTAAGATACTTTGATCTTTAATTCTTCTAAACTGAAGATGCTATCACAGTCTTTGTGCAGATATCACAGTAATAAAAAAAAAATACATGAATTTTCATTATCATAAAGGCTGAAGTCCCCCATATTAAGGACATGACCTTTTTTAACAAAATATTGTCTCTACAGCTGTCATTGTCACCTATTCCAAGAAAAAAAAGGGCAAAAAAGTAATGCATTGATATGTGTCTGCATGACTTCTCGTAATGTCTGGATGGTATACTGGGAAAGCAAAAATGCCTAAGAAGTCTCCAATACTTCCATACACGAGATGCCAGCAAACCCAGGACCACTCTCATCTGTAGCAGAAACAGGTTATTTCTTCTTCCATTAGCTTGCTGTCTGGGGTAACTGAGAACAGAGATGTTACTGTCAGACAGCCATTGTTTTCTTCCTACTATCACTGATGTGTACCACTGAACTGAACCTCTAAATATTCCTCAGTTGCCATGGAAGCTGTGGGAAGAGCGGTATTACCCCAATACACTTAAGGGAACTGATAAGCAAAGGTCCTAATAGTGGGCTTCCTATCTGCTTGGAATAATTGAGCAAGTCAGATTGAGAGAAAATACCAAACTGCTCAAACATTCTCATCTGCTGACATTTCCCAATACAGATTTTCTAGTAAAACTGCATCCAAATTTTCACTTAAAAAAAAAAAAATTTGCTTGAAGGGCACTAAAACGTTTCAATTTTTTTTGACAGTTGGGATTTTTTTGGTGGTTTGTTCGTTTTTTGGTTTGGGTTTTTTTGTGTGTGTGTGGTTTTTTGTTTGTTTGTTTTTTGTGAGTTTTTTCGTGTTGTTTGTTGTTGTTGTTTGTTTTGCTTTGGTTTTGGTTGGTTGATTTTTTATTTTTTTAAACTTCAGATGCACAATTACTTTGCTAACCTAGAAGACTTTTAGTAAGCTGATTTTTGAGCTGGAAAAGGCATTTTAGAGATGAGTCTGACTTTGAAACTCAAACTCATTTCAGAGTTGAAAGGCCACATCTTTATACACCTTCACAAGGGCTGAGAAATCATCACCACAGACCCAATCCTAACAGGAATGGATCTGTCAGATAGCACGTAGACTGCACAATAGACAGCGTGCTCAGAAACTGAATAGAAAAGAACTGTATTTTTGCATAAAACCAGTGTATAACAGCTGATTTAAACATACTTACAGTATGGATAGTTCTGTTAGGAACATATTTGTGTTTTATAATGATGAGAAAATAGATTTCTTAATATAGAACACATACTGTCCAGCTCTTTCCTTATGCTGTTACATATTCATGAGAAAGCAGTATCAGCACTACACTATCAGAGAAAAATTTGCGTTAGAAAAATCAAATCTACAGCATCTAAACTATGCAGTGTAACCTTAAAATATGCCATCTTAGATAAAAATAGATGATGATATTTTTCACCACCTTATGGTACAACATAGGTCTTGCTGGTAAGATCATTAGAAGGTTAAACACCACCTCCCCCTCCAGTCCTGGAAAACTGAAGCCAAGGTAATTTTCTTTTAAAAGATTGCTTGTGTTTGACACCATTATACATGTTAAAGAGTCTTTCAGGCATGCATTTATATTGAAATTCGACATAGTAGGCTTGGAAACTGTGCCCAGTTCCTGCCAGCTCAGGATCTGTGGGAAGTCAGAAAAAAAATTAATATTCCCACAGTGTGGCCCTACATTGTCTAATCCAAGATGACTACTAACCTGAAGTCCTAGTAAATTAAATAATGTCAGCATTATAAAACTTATAATTTATATCCATTTGAACTTACAATACCCTTTTGATTAATCATTCCTGATCTATTGCACATCAATAATTAAATGTCTTGCGAAATGTCAATGCTTATCAGAAAATTACTTAGTTGGGAACACATTAGCCTCATAATTTACCTAATATTTATCTTTAATGCCTGAATTTATTATCCTATTTCTTATAAAGATTAGTAGTGAATTACATGTTTAAAACTTAGATCATGAACCTGCAGAAAAAAAAAAAAGGGTGCATAATGCTCTGAAGAGAGCATCTGAGGTATTTTTCAAAGGATTAGGGAATGGGTCTTGTACAAAGAATTATAGGAATAACTGGAACAGGTAAATAAAAAATAGCAACATTAAAAAAAAGTCTTGAGAATATTCTCTCTAGCAGCAACATAATTTATTCAGTTTCCTACAGCCAGCATGAATTATCATGCTTGTCTTTCAACTGGAACGTACCAGGCTAGTCGTGAAGAGAAATACATTTTAAAATTATCAGTTAGATCTTGTCCTGCTTTGAAAACAGAAAGAGGGGTTTTTTTTAAAGTTGAATTTCTAGTTTTTTGAACAGCCACTGTGCAGAACTGACTTTTAAAAGAACTAATCTTGCAGAAGGATTAATAAAGGGATTTGGCATTTATAGAACTAATATGAAGATCTCCAATTACATTAAACAGAACAGAAATACTTCAAGGCATCCTGTGGTTAGGAAAGCACTTTTCCTTAGAGAAGCTTATTCCATAATTGTCCACTGTGGGAGCTGCAGAACTTTTCTCCAAGATCTAATACTCTCCACTGCTGGAGACAGAAACACTGGGACAGATATATAACTGTATGGATCAAATTTGGAAATACTTGGGGAAAAAAAAAAAAAAAAGGCAAAGGCTTGTCTAGCCACTAAATTTTTTTGCAGGAATTGCTCATACTTATTTTGAGGGCTCAGACCAAACAGCAACTCAGCACTGTGGAGAAAGTTGTAGGCGCCGCTGCCCTCCTGGCCGCTGCCATTAGTTAAAGCCACTTGTCAGCCAACTCTCCACAAAATGAGGGTGTTTGAAACAAGTGGCACCAGTTGTAGCTGGTTTATACCATTTACACACAGAGCAGATGAAACTTTAAAATTACAGTGGTTCTCATACTGGGGAGTTCCATATTTTTGAAAACTGGGAGAGAGGATATACAAACTGTATGTCTGAGAACATAAATAATTTCCTACTAATTTCTCAAGTGTATTTTTGGTTACATTAATCAGAAGCAGACCCAAATTCTGCCACAGTCGATACACTTTTAGAATATACCTTTTTTTCTCCTGCCCTGTTTCTCAACCTGCTAAGAAACCTCAAGTTGGTAGTTTCTGCTGTTGCTGCTGCAGAAATTTTAGGGGGTATTAATCAGAAAATGTTAGGACAGGCAGAGATGTAGCTAATGAAAATGGAAGTTATTATGTCTTGTTTGTATTCTCCTCATCATAAAAAATATATACCTAGTGCAAACATCCCTGTTTTGTAAAAGGAACCCAAGACAATAAAACCTCCTGAGAAATAAATAGAGATATAGACACCACACCTCCTAGCCCTGGGGATTAAATATTCTGATGCTTCCTGGGAGCACACTGCCATTTTCTCAGTTCTGAGCATGAAGTACTGCAGGCACTCAACCACCCTTATTAAAAAAAAATAAATTTAGAAAAAAATCAGAGAGCATAGCTGCCATCCATAGCCCTGGAGAAGGCTCAGGAGACTGCAGAAGAAAGGATTGTTTCCAAGAGAGACATGCAATGAATAAGTGAATTGTAGAGTGAAGGAATGGGCTTCAGGAATGATTATTAAAAACCTCCATGTTTAATTATGGTAGGAAGCTTAACAGAAGACTTTATGTATCTTTATGTACCTTTATGTTGCTAGTAGGGCAGTCTAATGATAACACTTCAAACCTAACACTAGCACAGACTTGTTTGCCAAATAGGATCTGTGACAGGTCTGAAAAAAGGATAAAAAGTGCCCTCATGTGCCTCTATTCTCATTTGTTCTCTAAAACAGCAGTTTCAAAGCCCAGAAAAAATCGAATAATTACTCTCACATTTTATATTGCTATTTCTGCACTCAGATCAAACCCAGTCAGGATCTGACTGCCCCACATATCCAATACAGACTCTGTGCCTAGCAGAAAGAGAAGCTGCTGGGGAGTCTGGAAGTACACCGTTATCCCATAGTAAAAAGAATGGAGAATTAAAGAGAAAGATGGAAGGCGTATTATGGATGAGTTTTTTAAAAACTGTCATATGAGAGGTTAGAAGGAACCTCTGATATTCCTGGAACTAATGTATGTTTGAACTTGAAAATACTGAGTCGAGTTCTACCACTGACGTCATTTAGAAAATCTGTCCTTGATTGTGGCACATTTTACCAGTGTTAATCACTGTATTTCTCTCAATTTTTTTCTAGCTTCCAGTTGTTCGATAAATTTGTCAGCTGGACTGCAAAGTACTCTAGCATCACATTTCTGTTCTCTGTACAAGAGTAATCTAAAATAATCTGGTTCTTTCTTAACCATTTCCTTGACCAACTGAACCAATTGAGATCCTTTAGAAAGTCACAGCAAGGCTCTTGCCTGAGACCTTCTCAAATTGCTGATTTCCTTCTTGTACCAGGGACTTCAGGACTAGACACAGTACTCCAGAAGCAGTCACACCAAATTCAATATCTAAAGGTGGCAATTATCTACATATTAACCTCTCTGCTGCCTTGGGAGATTATGTTCAGCTGATAGCTGCTGTGATTAAGAGATGTAGCATTGCTGTTCGCCTGATAACATCCCCAGCCAGAGGAACGCTGCGTACATTCCTTCTTTTCACCATTTGAACTCCCCTCTGCAAGGCAAGGGAAGATTTTGTCCTACTTACTGCAGTCACATATTCATCTGTTTGTTCACCTGTCACAAGTTTCTTTTGGCACAGAAAAGACTGACCAGCCTGAGACTCAAAAAGTATGAGGCTCGTTGAAACTACTTGTCTAACCTGATCGTAACAGAGAAATCTCAGGGCTTTATATTAAACAGCAAGACACTTGCTCAGCACTGATAAGGAAAAAACACCCATATGAAATAGGGTATTTCTCATGACAAGGGCTGACAAGATAGAGGAATGAACAGATAAGTGAGATCAAAAGGAGTTTGTCATTCATACAGAGCTTTTCAACAAATTGCTGAACTAATGTTATAAAGGTTAAAAGAAAAGTTTTTCTAGAGGCAAGGAAAAACTTCAGCAAATTAAATTGCTTTCAGAATTAAATGTTGTGTAAATTGAAAAATTGCAGGCAATTGACTGAATATTTACAAATGGAGCAAATATGAAGGCATATGGTATGGAGAAAAAAAACATTGTTATGTGACCAAGACAACTCTGTAAAATACAACATTCTCTTCTTCCATAAGTCAGGTAGCAGGCTTACAACCTAAAAAGTCACTTACTGATGGGCTGCTGACACATTTACAGCCACTGGTTTGGTACAGCCAGGCAAGAGACCAAGTGCAATCCAAAAATCTGCACGAGGGTGATAATGAAGTGTGCACTCACAAGAGAGGGAAGCTGAATCCTAACCCCAGTGCCATGATAGGGACCATCCACCACCAGGAGATGTCCATGCAAATGTTTGCAACCTTTAAAAAGCTGAATTTTGAATTCTGAATTTTGTAAAGCTGGAGGATTATTGCAGGTGCAACTAATATTACTTTGTACTCAGACTCTAAAATAAATGCCAGTCTGAGGCTGGTCAGAATCTTTATCAACCCATCAAGATCATGTGGATCAGCATGAGCAGTGCCGAAAGTAGCAAACCTCGTTGCTGGTTTGGAGTGCTCAAAACTGATGAGAAGCACTTCAAAACTAAGAAAGGAAATACTAAGCAAGTACTTCACACTGAATTGCAACGCTTTAACAGTTCAGGAAGGCTGCAAATGTTACAGGGCTCTGCAGCCACCTGCCCAGGAAGGGATGTTTCAAGTGTGTACAGTCCTAACTTTATGTACCCAGCAAAGTACAGTCCCAGTGCAGCCCAGTTCTACTCTTCTCTTCCCAAAAAAGGAAGTCACTGACAGTTTGGGTACAATCCAACATTTACAAGCTTGGCATTTCTCCTTGAAGTTTCAAAGGTAAAGAAAAAGCTAGCAGTTTTATTTTAAATTATGCTATTTGCCTCTCTTCTTCTACATTATAAAGGAACTAAGCTGTAGGGGCTACACTGTAACTTGTTGGTGTAATTTTTTATTTGGCTGAAGCATAACCTTTTTCAAATCAGCAGTTATTTGATATTTATCAGCAAAAGGATTTTAGCATGCCTACCCCTGCAGAGCAAAAACCCATATATTCAATACTGCCCCTTCCCTCTTCTATTCCTTTTTAGCCAACTGTCATTCACTGTCCTCAGGGTGCTCATTAATTCTGAAGTTTAAAAGATATCCATCAGCAGTATCATAAATTCATAGATAGCTACAACAGGAATGTCTCTCTCTCTCTCTCTAAGCATGACTTCTTCTTTTATAGTTTAACCTCTGTGATTAACTCCCATTTTTGTGTCTTGTGGCATCTTTTATGCAAATGGCAGAAATTCTCATAGAAAGACCTTTCCTTAATATTTAACACATCCTTCCTTGTCACTCGTCTCCAGAGCACATAGAAGTCACATTGTCTAACTGGCAGCACAGTAGCTGTGCATGTGAATAACTAGTAAAATATGTAGCAGTGCTTATGTATTGGTGAATTTTTACTGCCATGTCTGGATTAAATATGCCAGAAGAAAGTTAAAGCTTTTCAAAAACAGTCTGCAAATTTTTAATTAACCCATGTTTTCAAGCCATCAGATTGTGACTTACAAGATGATTACTATTTGGACTATTAATACAATTTTTCCCAAGTTGAAGAAAAAACGGTTTGTATAGGTGAGTATAAAGACTATTAGAATAGCTTAGAGAGAAATGTAATGAAAAAAAAAAAAGATTTAGTATCCACTCTTTTTTACACATCTGTTAAGTTTCATGAAGTGAAAAATTTTCTGCTCCTCTACCCCAAATCGCAGCTCAGTCCTGTTGCTTTCTGAGTACTTGGTGCTTATCATCAATCTCTGTAGGTGAACCCAAGCTGCAACCCAAAACTGTGCATCTCTACCTCCCAAAATCTGCCAAATTCTAGTATGATGTGTCAAACAGTGGCATTCAATATAAGCAATATTCAAATTGCATGATCACCCATCCACTTACAGACTGATACTGTAAAATAAGCTTGCTTTTTCTGCCAGTTCAACCACAACTTCAAATACTTATTTCCAGACATGGTGGAACAGTAATGGCAGAGTATCATTGTCAACTAAAGGTGTAGCAACATAATTATAAAAGCTACAAACAGCATCTATATTTTAGCAGCACTAATGGTATCAACATAAAAGTTCAATTTCAAGCAGGGTACCTATTNAATAGCTTAGAGAGAAATGTAATGAAAAAAAAAAAAAGATTTAGTATCCACTCTTTTTTACACATCTGTTAAGTTTCATGAAGTGAAAAATTTTCTGCTCCTCTACCCCAAATCGCAGCTCAGTCCTGTTGCTTTCTGAGTACTTGGTGCTTATCATCAATCTCTGTAGGTGAACCCAAGCTGCAACCCAAAACTGTGCATCTCTACCTCCCAAAATCTGCCAAATTCTAGTATGATGTGTCAAACAGTGGCATTCAATATAAGCAATATTCAAATTGCATGATCACCCATCCACTTACAGACTGATACTGTAAAATAAGCTTGCTTTTTCTGCCAGTTCAACCACAACTTCAAATACTTATTTCCAGACATGGTGGAACAGTAATGGCAGAGTATCATTGTCAACTAAAGGTGTAGCAACATAATTATAAAAGCTACAAACAGCATCTATATTTTAGCAGCACTAATGGTATCAACATAAAAGTTCAATTTCAAGCAGGGTACCTATTAAATTCCCATTCAACAGAAGCTAAGCATCTGAGGGGGCGGGAGAAACAATTCCACAAGGCTCATCCATGTTTCAAAATTACCAGTTTGTAATTTTCCACCTCTCAGTGCTGTTATGCTTTACTACATACCATTGATGAAAATTGTTAAACAACATGAAGGCCTAGCTCACGTTCAGTGAGGAACTACTGAAGGCAGTGGTGCAGCTGTACAGCCACAGAGGCACAAATTTTCCCCTACCTTTGTGTTTGCTTGCAACTTAATTCTGGAATGTTAAATTCTTTTCAAATACCCACACATGACATACACAGCTTTCCCAGCTTGAGACCTTAGGCTGAACAGCTTGCTTCTGTTCAATTATTATTCAAGCACTGATAGCCAGCATTATCTTAGATGAAATGCAAACCAAGTGAGAAACAGATTCCACATAAAAAGCCTTGAGAGCTAAAAGAAAATGAAATCAATCCCCAGCCTTTCAACTCCTTAAAGTGATAGGCAATAACAGGGATGTCAAACCAGGGTAAACCTGAAAAGAAACATTTTGCAGCCCATGATTGAAAGAGAACATAAAAGGATGTCAGGTAGATGGATGCTTTATTGCTATTTTATATTTGAAGCCAGAAAACAAGGCCAGGTTGTAGCTGAAGACGTGAAACTGCAACTCTTCCATCTATTTTAGGAGACCTGATTGATACTGTTAACCTTGTTGTCTGATCATGATCACACTCCTTCATCTTCCCTATACATTGATCAGCTGTTTCCTCTGAGAGCAACTTGTCATTAACACCTCTACAGATTTATATTTATATGCATGTCCTTTTCTCACCATTATATTTTTATTGCAATAAGCCTATGAATACAGCAAGTATGTTAGTAGTAAAGATAGCTGCATAGCAGAGAGGAGCTGACACCAAGTTCTTATCTCCAGCAGGAGAGACTCAACCTTTTACATGGTTTCCAAAGTTAGGTAGTTACAGACTGTGGTGGGCTGAGGCTGCTTGGCAGCTAAGCCCCCACCCAGTCCACTCTATCACTCCCCCACAGTGGGACAAGGCAGGGAATCAAAGAGCAAAAAGCAAGAAAAACTTCCTCTCACTCTTGGTGGTCAGAATAAAGACAGTCTGTTACATGAAGAAAAAAACCAAACAACAACAACAAAAAACCAAACCAATGCCAAGGTATCAGAAGCAAAAATTTCCATTTTGTTTAAGATTTGCTTTTTCCTCTCTCTAGATGACTCTCAGCTCAGTATCCTGTAGAGCAGCTTCACTTTCAAAGCTTAGCATTTCTGACTGTCAGGTGAAAAGTGTTATCCATTTTCTTTACTGGAAAAAAAAAATCTTCACCTTCTCTTTGACATATTGCCCAGGTAGTAATGCGAGAAACAAACAAAAAAACAACAACTCCACAGATAAAAGAAATGGGAAGGGGTAAAAAACTAAGAAAGGAGAAAAGATTTGGGAAAAATGGAAACTGACATTTTAGTTTGGAAATTTTGCAAGACTTTTTAATGAAAATTCCTTTTCACAAAGAGATAAAAATTTTTCAAATAAGAGCTATGAACAACTACAAACTACGTTTTCTAAGGAATCATCAAAAAGAGTATTTCCTGATAATTTAGGAGGTCCTAGATCAAGTTTTCAGATAACAGACTAGGGAGGAAAAAGCAAAGCATGGCTGGATATCACATCTTTTATTCTACTCATCTAAAGCAAGTAGGGAACAGCCAGTGAGTCTCCACAATTGGACTGAGACTTGGACTGGATTTCTAATGCTAAATTGATAGGTGTTCAGATACCAGTTCAGATAAGTAGGCTATAAATACAGAGAGGCTGACAGCTTAAATAGTTTGCTAAAATAGACGGCTCTAAGAGCTAACATGGATAACTGTTTATCTATCTATCCATCCATCCAAGCTCACTCTTCTCAGCTGTTGGGCTGAATTTTCAGACAGGATATTCTAGTGGGACAGCTTGTTGAAATGGAGCTGTAACAAAGAGATGGCTAAAACAGATATGAAAGCCGAATTAGATACTTGGCAATACAGAGAGAGCTCCAAGAATTGTGGAGGGAAACAAAAATAAAGAAGATAAAAGGGGTAAGTATGGAAAACTGAAGAATAAGTTGGCACCTTACAAAAGAAATAGAAATAAAAATCCAGCTGATGGCAACTACATTTTTTCACAGCTTTCTTCTTTGGACAAAACGTGCTTTGAAAATCAATCTTCAAAATCACCCCAATCCAATTCTCTCAGTATTGACTCTGGTGCAGATTCACCATTTCCACACACAGTGCAGAGTGAGCACAACATAGACTTTACACCTGCAGTACTGCTCCAACTGAGTGACAGAAAAAATCATGATTTCAGTTATTCCCCCACTTTAAATGCCCAATATGTCCTTCAACCCCCAATTTTGGTTTTTTTTTCAGGTATATTTTTCTGAAGTTTGCTGTATTTTATCCTTCTGTAATATTTACCATGCGGCTCCCTGCTCACTAATGACAGTGCAAATATGTCCACTGAAACGTTCTTGTCACAATTTGGAAACATAATTTCCAGAACACAATCCATCCCCTCCTCCCACTCCCTTTCAGCTCTTCACAGACTCATATCCCCAACAGAAACCTTAAAATAATTAAAGCCATAGCAGGATTTTACCAGCTAAATGGAGTTCTGGGTCTTGAGTAAGTTTTTGCATTCAATAGCTGCACTTAAAGTTAAGTCACACTATATCACAGCTAGATAGAAGAAGACATTTAAAAGCCTTTTTTATAACAAGCTGATAGTTGCCAGCTGTTTTTCTGATCATTATGGTAAATCCTGCACTGAAGAATAGCTGCCTAGAAGGCAGGAGCTGATAACAATTTGAGTTTACTGGCCATCTCTCTAGATCAGATGCCATCACCACCAGTGGAATCAATATTCCATTCACACGCTTTTATTTTTCCCTCTTGGAAAACACTTTGCAAGAAATAATATGGAAATATATATATTGATAGGCTGTAGTTACATATGATGTGTTAATCCATTTGCACATTTCAGCACAGCTTTCTACTGGACTGCATATAGTATGCATACACACTCTGCACCTTACCATAACATAAGATTTTTAATATACCTATCTTTCATATAAATGATACAATAAAGGTGTTCATTTAGTGGATAAATACCAGTATAGTCACTGGAATTTTGCTCCTCCTTTAGCAGTTCTTTATAATTTTAAATATAAAAGAGCATTACAAATACAAGATACATATAAAGCAAGAGCTATTCAGGTACAATGTTGATACTTAAGTTTTATTATTATTCTATACAAATCAATTCTGACACAGAATATTGATGGATTTGCTCTGCAAAAAACCAAACTAGTGAGAAACAAATACATCTGCTTAATATAGACAGTAGAAAAGACATAAAATTGTCTTGAGATGCTATTGTTAATTTGAGATAAAACACCAAGCAAAACAGAGGTTTTGAATTAGAAAAAGACCAATAACATTTTTATCTTTTCTTTTGGCACACCAAGTTGCATTGCAGTGCATTGTCTTCAAAATCTTGACCACTTACATCAGTGAAATGCACGTGCTGATCAAATGAATATCTTAGAGGTGAAAATTTTAGAGTTAACCATCATAGCTAATAAAATTAAATAAATAAATAAACCCCTAATAAATAAATAACTAAATAAAAATTTTTATTTATCAAAATAAATATTTACATATTTATTTTATAAATAAACTTTATTTATATAAATAAAAACTATCATTTATGTATAAATAAAACACAGTACAAGATTAAAAGATTTAATGTGATATGTACATAGGTCAGAGATGGTTAATGCGTTTGTTTCAGTTCTCAAATCAGGCTTTTAGCTAGAGAATCTTGAGATAGCAATGCATATGTGCTTAGATATAAATGGCAAATATGAAATATGTAAGTGTTAAAAAATAAACCATGGAAAGAAGGTAAAAAAATATGGAGTAAACAAGGCAATATTCAGATCTGGTTTGTTAAAAATTAATTTTGCAACATTAAAAAAATACAACTCACAGTTAAAAAGAAACCAACCTTTTGAAGACAGCAAATCATTACAGGGTGCTAAAGATTTCTGAGTATATTAGCCCACCCTTAGGACTTATTGAACATAATCCATTTCAATTTTCTTCCCCATTTTCTAGCACAAAACAACACTGCAGATTAGATCAAGCCATTTCTTATGCTAGTAGTATTTTCTGTCAATACCCACTAAGGGGTAGAAGCCTGAGAGGAGGAAAGAGTCATAAATACATTGCACAACCTGCTTGTGAATTCTGCAGTCTGAGGTTTAATGTAAGCTTATGCCATGAATGCAACAGTGCAAGAAGGACAAGGCTACAGGTTAGATGCAGTTTTTAATTCAGTGCATCATAAGATCAAAATTGCCCGATGGAGGCAGTGAAATTTCAAAAATGAGAAGTATTTCACAAGTTTCTCTGCCCTCCTCAGTGACTCCTGTTCAGCACATTTCATTTTACCTCCAAGTTATAAAAAACTTGGCATCTCGGGTCTATTGCTCTAGGGCACTGCATTGCTCACATCACTATCCCTCGGCATCGCGTGTTCATGCACAAGCACACTCACAAACTCCTTTGCTCCTTCCCTGGATGCTCTCCTTTGGCACCACATTATCCCCCATCTCTTGCTCTTTTAATAATTTTGGACTTTGCTGTGCTTCTCACAGGTACTTTCTTTTTGCTTCCCACTGTTACTGTCCCTCACGCATGAAGTGCTTTCCCTCCCCTGACTTTCACTGTAGGACCATGAACTTCTCTTCCTGCAAGGCCAACTCCATCATGCCAAGATATGGTTGTAAGGTGAAGGAGATGGTTAGCACAGAGATGAAACCTTATTTCTATGGTTTAGGTTAATTATAGAAATGGTTGAACAAGGTACAAGAAGAGCCTGAAACTAATATTAACTAATGTTAACAGTGCTAAACATATTTGGGTATGATGAACCACAAGGGTACAAGGAAGAAAAACGTCATTTCTGAAAAGGAAGCTGTCTCCTGAGCTGAAGTTCACTCAACTGCAAAAGCCTGAAACTTGCCACCTCAAGAGGAAACATCTACAGAAAGGGATGTGGAACATTACAAAACAAGCAGTAGCTCCTTTAAGAGACACCTGCAGCTATTACTCTTTCTCTAAAAATGGGTCTTTCCAAAATATGTTTAGGAGGAAACTAAGCTGGAAAGCTGCTGTCAGTCTGTATGTATTCTAGAAAACTAGAGATGGAAGGACATACTACATCAATTTTTTATTCTGTGGCCACTGGTAGATTACTCCCTATTGCATACTCCTGAGCTCTTTGTCTACTATAGTTTTAAATGACTCAAGTGCTTGGACTTCTATCACTTTCCTTGGGAGACTTATCTATTCCAGAGTCTAATATATGTCACTGTCAGGAAGTGGCCTCCATTTGCCTTTGCTCAACCTTATCCCATTACTCCTAGTTATGGTAGTTTTTTCCTGTTGTGCTCTCAAACACCCTTAAAATGGCTCTTACCCCAGAATCATAGTGAAATAACAGCCATTAATGGAAACCTCTCTCCTTCCATTAAGACCTCCCTCGTTCCCTTGCTCCCACAGCCTGGCACAACAGACCAGGAGAGACAGGAGCAGTTGCAGTGAGTGGGACCTGGACTAATGCCACCTGGGACACACGATTGCACAAGGCTCAGCCATAATTACGGCACCGTGGGACAGAGGGAACAGCGTGACATAAAAGCGGTGTCAGCAGGCAGGGACACTTCCTTTTAACCCAGGCAGTCTTTAAGTTGCATGCTTAATTTTGTAAATAGCCCAATTTTGTAAATGGGCATTAATCATCTTAGTGAAACGTCTCATCAGCACCAGAACTCCTGCATGGTGTGCCTGTCTCTCTGCCTCACTCCTCCCTTCTCAGCTTCTTGCTGAACTGTAGCCAAACACTGCGCTAGGAACTGTATGGCCAAACTTTCAGCGCTATTCCTGCAAGACTGAATCCAAAATCCAGAACCACTCACTTTCCACTGTGGCAAAGGCGGGTGTTAATACAGCTTCCCAGTTTCATACTGCAGAGAGGTGTTTGTGTTAGTTAAGGAGCATACTTTGACTTTAAGATATTTGCTTTCATCTTTCCTTGGTCTTGAACAGCACTGACAGCAATAGCAATGCAAAGACAGTGGATGGCATAGAAAGACCCCAAATAAGCAGAGAAAAGCTCAGAAGCATTGTCAGATGAAGAAAAGGATGCTGTGCTCTAACAGGTGTAAGCCTTTCATCTTCATGTGAGATGAAGACACAATGTCACTCATGTAACAAAGACGGCCAGTCCAAAATTTAACTACCAGTTCATGTTTTCTGCTGGACTGATTTTAGGCAACAAACTAGATACAAAGCATTGTATTTACACCATCAAAACCCCAAACCAAAACAACAAACAAACAAACAAACAAATCAGAGAAAAAAGAAACTTTACACAGATTTCTCAAGAAATTCAACCCCAAAAAAATCCATTTCATTTGTGTTTTTCTAATTTAAGACAGCTTCAGGCACTTCTGCTGCTCATTTCTTTCATTCATTAAGTTCCTTTCAAGTATTTTGTTGAGGTTTTTTTTTTATTCTGAAGCTTGGTTATTTACAAGGCTATTTTTTGGACAGTTCTTCTTTATGTCCTACCAAAGTCCATTTTGATTTCTCTGCACGTTTCCCTGTGGTGTCCTTGGAAATACTCAATCTGTATATTATAATCTCGGGACTGTCAGAGTAAAAGAAAACATAAATATCGTTGCTGAGTTGTCTGCAACACATTATGCCATTTTTACAGACCTGTATTTTTATTAACTCCTGCACTGCTTTGCCTTTTCATGTATGGAAAACGAAGTAACCAATGGAGAGCTACTGGAAAATACATCCTCGAACTTTATTTTAGGCCCTGACTAAAACCTATCAAAGCAAACAGTATATGCAAGGCCTCTCTTTCATACAGAAAAAAAATGCAGATATTTACCAACTAACTTATTTCTCACCCACTGGAAGGCATACAAAGTCTTTGTGTAGCAGTACAGTTGCCAAAAAATCTTTTAATCGCAGAAGTCAAAATACTTAAAGAAAAAGATGACCATAAAAAGCACCTAAAATTGGAATGGTCCAGGCCAAGATGTCTTGCACTTGAAATGCTGTGCAGGCAAAGGAAAACAATTCCCCCAACACTCCGAATTCCTGATATATATTTTCTTAGGTACACTGAAAAACAACCAAAACAAAAATAAAAATGTTTTCTGCTCTTCCTCGGTCTCTTTCATCAAAAATTAAGCATGACTGCAGATAAAAGTATGCAACAAAAATTTAAAAGGCATCATTAACACAGTAAGAGAAACCCCATCATAACCTCTCCTAATATGCAGCACAACTGGAAATACAAGTAATTCAGTTCCATATTAAGAAAAGCTTTTTTATGGCTACATATTTCACATCATGGTAATGTTCATTGATGGTCTGAAGGCCTTAAATATCCACATTCTTTTCTCATCCATCTGTCAGAAACCACCTCATTTTCCTGCAGAGAAAGGTGACTCCTGTTCCCATCAAATCCAACCACTAAACTTTCATTACTTTCACTTGGCATAAGGTCAGGTCTATAAGATTCAACAAGCAAATTCTGATGTTGTATTAGAAAAAAGATGCAGCATGACTGCTTTATGTTTTGGCTCCTTAGCTTAGCATGTCTGGAGGGCACAGTTTCACAACTGCTCTCCCCTCATTTTCATTCATTTACAGCCTTGCAGGTCAGAAAAGCGACAATGTTGTTGTTTTAGCACCCTGTTCTGCTTCTCGGAGCACATAATAAGGAATAAATACAATCCTGGTTATCCACATGTTTCTAACTGCTGTAAGCACTTGACACGTATAAACTGTACTTCAGGTGCCATTGCCCTGCTTCTCTTTGCTCATCACTACACAGAAATTTGGGGTTACCTGAGCTCCAGGCCGGCTTCCCCACAGTGGATTTATCGTGTAGGGTGGGATCTGCACTTAAACTGAGGCTGTTCCACTGCGGAGAGTGAAGCCATTAAATCAGCAGATAACTACCCCTTTGAGGATTTGATGACTTGATGCGTGAATTGTCTGTCATATCAGTTCACCTAGGATATGCAAACTGACTCTCTGTTTTTGATAAGAAAAACCGGGAGTGTAGTCCAAACTAACAGGAGAAGTGTATTTTTCTTCTTTTTTTAAACATAATTTTTTTACATTTAGCTGATATGTATAAATAAACATGAAAACATTGTGGCAGACTTCCTTATTAGTCTAGTGGAAAATACTGTACTGCAAATATAAGCTTCTTTGCAGAGATTGCTCCTGACTGGCCAGCAAATCCAATAAAAATATGACTTTTGCTTCAGCTTAACCATATAATACACTTTATCACCCAGTGTCTTCTGTAAAAAATGTTACTGAAAAGACTAATTTAGGATCTGAATTTATTTTAATTAGTCTTTGTAATACTGCAGCAGATGTTAGCCTGTATAAAAGCAAACCTGCACTTGTGAGGAATCTCAATGAGAAGACCCCAACATTTGATATTCTCAAACATACTGCCCGGGATTGCAACAGCAGATGCGAGGGGAGAAAGCAAACTAAAGAACGAACAAGATTCAGGAGGATGAGGAAAAAAGGCAGCAGAGATTCATTTTGTTATAAACACGTCCTGCTATCAGTCGCAGCACTGTAAAGGTGAGGCTGCAGAGCACCATTAATAACTGACAGCTGTTGTTAACTACCAGGGAACACCAGATAACCTTCCCGAGAATATCTATACCCCCATCTTGGGCAACAAAGTAATGAGTCCCAGTGGAAAGAAAGCACTGGCTGTCTTTGTTGTAGCTATTGATCTCCTGATGTGATTTAGATAAGGGAGGAAGAGATAATGGCATTGATTATTCTATTTAGGAGCCAGACTGAGACTAAACTAAAGTATAATACATAAAGAGGAAAAATCCACGCTCGATCACTTCTTGTCTGTTCTTTGCAATTCAAGCCAACACCAGGTGGTCACAGCAACAGGGAGACACATCTTAATATACATGTGGGGTTTGGTTTCTGGGACAATTTGATATAAACTAATACATGACAGAGGGTTTTTGTTTTCTTTCATCTTCCTTACTTTAATGGACAAGCATTGTTTTCATAAAGGAAAGCATAGGAAGAATAGATTGTTTTCCTGCCAAGGAGGTTTACAGAAGTCAGTGATGGAGATCTCAGGCTGACAGCAGGACATGCATAGCTAATTTTGCTTTATGCTCCTCACCCCCATTGTGAAGAGTAGTCAGCTTAAGGCAGGTAGTTTACAGAGAAGAATCTTAAAAAAAGAGAAGGAATGCTTATCCCTATCACCAGCAAGATGTAATTATTCTGACAAGCCTTTACTGCAGGTCACCTGCAGACATTGATTAGAGCCTCAGGCCTTGCCTCAGAGTAAAAAAGAATTCCTGTTGCATATAAGAGCAGACACCAGTGAGACTTAGAAATACCCTAAAAATGGAAAAACTAAAAAAGAAAACCATTTCCAATCTTTTTAAAGCTGCTGAGCTTAAACTGCCTTTAAATCTGTTGACAGGTTACAGAAGTCACTGTTCTACCAAGGGAACACAGGGAGGGGTATGACGGATTGACAACCATATTCTGTTTTATATTCTCTATTATACTCTCCCTTATTTGGAATACCATCCTAGACCTGAAAACCAACATAAATTTTTATTTCTGTCCTCAGTGGAGGTTTTCAGACATCAAACTGAGGTTCTTTTAAAAACATGTGCATTTAGATTAAATATTATTCATCTTTTATTGGTGTGATTAATAGATATGCTTTGCAAATTATAAAAGGAAAATGAGATAAATAAAACATAAGATGTAGGAGCTAAAAAAAAATAGGTGTGACCAGTTCTTGGATGTCACCATATAGTTTCTACATGTGATGAAGACAGTATGTTCACCTGTTTGTGACCCTGCCCTTGCCAGTGTCAGAGAGCTGCAATTCACATCAGGCAGAACTGGCCTAAAGACTTTTCAGGGAAGCATAACTGATCTTTTAAAAATCAATCTTTATAAACCTTTTTTTTTTGGGTGGGATTCTGGTTTAGCTTTTTGTTTTTTTAAAATGTTTTGTGTTTCTTGAACATAAGGCTGTTTAAAGAAAACAAGCCTGGCTTCCTTACAGGATTCCCTGGGCTGGGTGGGGGGAGAGATACTCGAACTCCCTGCACCTGCTACAGTAAATTAATGCTTTACAGTGAAGCTTAAGAGTGGATTTGAAGCATCCAAGCCCAATTTGACCTAATGCAAATTTTAGGCCCAAACTGGTTTCTGACAAACTGGAAACTTTGTCTTTCTGTCAGTTTTAGAGCAAATCTCTAAGGTTTCATGTCTTAATCAGACTGGAATAGATTATTGTATGAAATCACAAAGCACTCCCAACACCTCTGTGCACTGTACTACTGCTCTTTCAGTGGACCTCAGCAAGCTCTGTGTGAATGACACGCAGCTCAGACACAGAGGCAGCACTATGGAGAGCACTCAAAACCTGCTCCTCACTGTGGGCACAGAGTCACTGGAACACAACACGCTGAGTATCACTGGTTGCACAGAGCCCTGCGCCACCAGTGCAAATCTATATTGCAGAATCAGCCTGAGAGAGGAGAGCAGAAGCAGTGAGAACAACCAACCTTATGCAGGCAGAAGCACAAACTGCAGTGCTAAAACCAGTTCTTGAAGGGTTAATTGTAGCATACTTCAAACATGAACTTCAGAGCAAGCAGACAATGTGGGTCTAGTTGGTTTATGGGGGAACAAAAAGAAACCTCCTAAATCTATTGTCTATATAACACAGTAGAAATACTGACATGCTGTCTGAAGGTAAAAGAAGCATAGGTTTTCCCTTTCAAAAGGAAATCGATTGAGCCATGAAGAAAGGGTGGATTTATCCATTTCTGTAGAACAAAGTTGGATCACTAGCGTCAGTGTTTGAAACAGAAAGCATTTCTGTGCATTTCCCCCAACTCTGGCGCTTGTGCTGAAGAACAACGAAAGACGTAAGGGTGGGAAAGAAAACGCCTGGTGTGAGAAAATACAATGTGGGATTTCATCACTGCAAATGAAAATAAGAAAATACACAAAATCATTGGCACAAATACTTTCCCCCCCCCAATGTATAGCTGTAAAATTCTGACTGAAAAATGACTTATGAATAGTACATCCAGGATTTAGATACAGGTTGAGGTGCCCCCACAATCAGAAGTTACATTCTATATTTCCTGTGAAAGACCACTAGGATAAGCCAAAATCCTAGCCAGAGAACACACCAACAATTGTCAGGACCTTAAATATCTGAAACTAAGTAGTTTTAGTTCTGTGTAAGATAGAATCCTAATTTCAGAGCATTTTTAGCGTAACATTACACCACCTGTATTGGTCCAAGCAACTCAAACCTGATCTGATAAGGCATTTAATTCTAACCTTTTCTTCTGATACAGAAATTTATTTTCAAGTGAAGATTGCCTTTACATGTTTTTTTGTGCTTCTAGCAATTGGAAAGATGATTTTGTAAAGTGTTAAAATGAAGCTGTGGCAGTTGACCTGTCAGTCAGCAGACATAAACCAAACCAACTCATTAGATTAAACCCAAATCCCCCCCAGCGGCATCTTTGATTCCATTCAATATTTTCTTGCTCTAAGGCTGGGAGTGCTTTGACTGTATTGACACTTCTTTTTATTTTACTGTTTGACAGATCTTCCAGAGCTAAGTGAAGTACTAAAGAGACAATAAAAATATTTTAGAATCATTAAAGAAAAAGTGGAATTTCTCTACTATTGTTTTAGAAATACATTCATACATTGCAGCTATACATACCAGAAATTCTAATACAGGTATACCCATTTACACTATATTACTCAGACACTCCTAAGTCAAGATGACATTTTCAATATGAGCTGTCAAAATAAGACAGACAAATTAGTAGAAGTGATTACATTTCTAGCAATATCTTTTGGGAATTATCTCATAATATTTCTTTCATTCCACAAGGAAAATATTTTTTCCTTCTTCTCAGTATTGCAAATCTTTAGCAAGAACTCCCAGGTAAATGGTTAAACACAAACTGGATATCAGCTAAGCTTCATTTAGCAAAATTAACTCCTGCTCTATCTTCTGCTTGACTGCCAGTAAGGTGCAGTGTCAGTTCCTCCATCTTTTGCTTCGTGCTACTGTCCTGTCTGATAACTGACCAGTCTGCGTAAGCCTTTCAATTATTTAGGGAGATAATTAATATCTAGAAAATACTTTTGTTGCCAGGTAAATGACAAATGATTACAAGGAAGCTTCCTAGTCCAGTTTGGTTGTAGTTTTTGAGCAAACAGTGGAAATGCTGTTACCAGGCAACTTTACCAGCTGTTGGGTTTAACTGGCAAATGTTCTTCAGGTGATTCCTGTTGTTTGATGTTCCAGCCCTTTCTGGTTTCTAGGTAAGCTGAACAAACGCTGAATCCAGCACTAGAAATGTGCTTTCATGCAACTCCCCTGGGCCTGCCCTCAAGCCAGCTACAGTCGGTTGAAACCACTGTTGAATGTTCACTGGAGAAGAGGTTCTGATAAAGATGGTACTAGACAATGGCATTCCTTTTAAATTCATGTTGTTTTGTTGGTTTTTTTTCAGGAAACACATCAGTTGTCCTGGAACCATTTCAGTAGGACATATGGGAAGTCATATATATGTAAAATAAACCAAAACCTTGAGACACAAGTGTTAAGGTTGAAGAGAAACAAAAGTACATCTTTTTCACTTTAAGGATTTTTGGGAGGGAGTGAAACTGTGCTAGAAACATGTTTATTCTTTCTAATTCTTAATAATTTGTGGTAGATACTTGCCTGTGTAGAGAGAGGATGAAAATAACCAGAAAACAAACATTTAATTTCCAAAGGAACCATATTTTTAGTTTATCATTAAATAACAAGTGAATAATTGCAATGCTAACATTTCTTGAAACTCAAAGGCCATACAAAAGACTAACCCTATTGAGAACACATTATATATGCATGTGGTAAGGGCAATTGCAAGAGAAGATCAAAAGACACCATGTCTTAAGTTTAATAACCCATTTAATATTGCCTTTCAATTCCATTTCATGCTCAGTAAAGCAAGAATAACTGAACCTTTCACTGATGCTGGCCTCAGATGAACAGCTTTTGTTTTGAGGGCTCTGGTTGCAATGCCTTATTATGGTTGACAATTATGGCCTTGTAGCAAATGCCAGGGACAGTGTCAGAGGAACTGCTTCTGCACCTAAACAAGGATATGTCTTTAATGGGCTGTTTTTCTTAACTAGGGTCATACTGTCTGCTAGCGTGTGTAGGGAAAAGGCCTGGCATGCACTGCCTTTGTCCTTTCCCCACCACATTCCCCCATCTCTCTTGTAATGAAATACAGTGCCTGCAAATGGGCAAGGGGTGAAAATGTGCATGACATGCTGAAGTAAGCAAAACACAGCGTACTGTCCCATCAGAAAGGTTAATGGCAAAAAGAAGCAAGACATCTAAACTCATGACATGCTAAAAAGCCACTTTAAAAAGGTTAATGGCTATTGCTCCCAGTGCCTGCTTAAAGAACAAACTGTGTTGGGACTCAGCCAACCGAGAGCAGAGAATATAAAAAGAATGAGCAATAGCTTGAATCAAAGATTACAAATTGAACCCCTACCAGAGCAGACAGCAAAGGTTTATCGTCTAGTTATGTGCACAGTACAACATACCATTATCTTATATTGTTTATAAACAAAATTATTTGATCAGATCAGGGGTACTGTACAGGATTCTGTATTTTGAGTCTATCCATAAAGCATAAGCAAAAAGACAAATCACTAATTCATCAGGAAATTCATAGCAGTGGTTTGGTATTTGCAGTGTAAACTGGCTCTAGCCATGCTACTCTAAAGTCTTTAAAGAACAGCAGGTGCCATCTTTGCTTTCACCTTTTCACAACCTACTGAGAAATCTTATGTTTCATCTTGAAAAACACAATATATATCAGTAAAATTAAGATAATGTAATATTGTAATCGCATCTCAGCCATCCAATGCTATCTTTATTATAACCAACTGGAAATGGAAATTAAAAGGACTTGGTGAAGTTTGCTGTGAAGAACTACTAGAAGTATGAAAAATTATTTTATTATAGACATGCAGCTGAATTAAAGATTTCAGCAGTTTACAGCCTTTGCATTAGAATTGTACTAGGACCCACTACAGAGTAGACACACATGCTTTGTAAAAGAATGAAATTCTTATGTGTCATGTGTACCTCAGCAGATCGCAGTTCTGCCTTGGTTACATCAGAGATACACACAGATTCCAGAACATATCCCTCAGCTGGATAAAGATTTGTCTTTAATTTTCATGGAACTCCCTTGTTGTACAGTTTTGGGGGTTATTTTTTAATCCCCACTACCTTCACAAAAAGGGGTTAACTGTTTGACTGTATCTGTATATAGTATAATGATTTTCCCTTTTCTGGTACAGCTTTTCCATAAATTTTGCTTCATCCTCATCTCCTACACATTCCTTTGCACTCCCAGGACCTTCCGAGAAGACATTAGTTAATCTGACCATGCATTCACATTTTCCAGAATGTGATGGTCCACTAAACCACAACAGGATAGTGCAATACTGCTACAGATTCCCCCCAAATTCACGTGCAGACTTGCATGTGTGATCTCTACCAAAGGACTGTAGAGGCCAGAGAGAATCACCAGCCAAAAAAAGACGAGTATGCATCAAGTCAGAAGGGAAAGGGAGAAGAATTATCACAACAGAAAGTTACCAAGTTAGACTTTACTGCACACTCAATTACCTCTTCTCTGATACAATTGCCTGTGCTATGCTCTGTGCTCTGACAAATATAACACATCAAGGGAGAAACTATATTTCTCAAACTGTCTTTAAAATATGAAGTACAATATTTGGGCTGCTTAAAAAAGGGTAATCCAACGAAATTTAGTTTGGAGAACATGTACTAATTCATATGAAAAAACCCATGCTGTTTGAGTCTACAGACAAAGTGGCAACTGTCTTCTTCTTGCAGTGTTAATACTGTCTCTATTAGCAGAAAAACCCAGTTCTGCGAGGGGG
Source organism: Aleadryas rufinucha (assembly GCA_013397815.1). Lineage (NCBI taxonomy): Eukaryota > Metazoa > Chordata > Aves > Passeriformes > Aleadryas > Aleadryas rufinucha. The sequence continues at coordinate 691,460 of VZTH01013939.1, read as the reverse complement.
TGCCACCTTGAAACCCTCGGAGTAGCACAGGACAGACAGGGTTAAATAAGCTGTTGTAATTCTGTGAACATTTGTATGCAGATTTTTAAATTTGTCTTCATGCTCTTATGCTGAAACCTCAATCTCTGTAAATTGCTTCAAATTATGTAAGACCAACTGTCTCAACTTTTGAATAACATATAAGCACATCATGCGGTTAAATATTAAAATGCTGACTGATATGATCCTGTACCGTGCTAAATCTCCGTGATCTAATCTGTGCTTTTGAGAAGTACTTGACAGTTCCTACTTGCTCTGAAGCAAAGCAATCCTCCAGCTAATTACTGGGAGAAACAGGAAGATTATGGGAAGGGATTTTGCTGCCTGATTTTATGGAGCCATTAATACTTTACAACCCCTCATATTATATGGAAACTGTTTTGCGACCCCAACTACATCAGATCTGACAGAGCACCTATTCTTAACACTGTCCTCCTTCTTTAATAAATGTCTTAAACTTATCTTCTTCCTCAACCCCAACAGTATCTTCAATTCTGTTAAAAAGCATTTTCAATAACTGGTTGTTTTTTTTTTTTTTACAAAACTGAATTCAACTCCTGTGCAGAGCTGTTACCATCACTGCTGTGTGACTGTAGGTCTTCACATCAGGGTTTTTTTTTAATATCCGCTTTTTAAAAATACAAACGTAATTTAATGTATGGTTACATTTTGTGAACTGTACTATTTTTCTTCAGAAATTTACATGTTTGCTGTGATACAGCTTCCACATTTGATGTAATATATTTTTGCAAGTCAACAGATTAAATCAAAGCTTCCACAATAAGAGGATTGTCACTTACTTTGTAAATCAGAAACAAAAGCTGCTAATGCTGATTATGTCAACAGGTTATGAAAACACCATGCTTCAAAAAAGAAAATAAAGAAGAGCTGAGCAAGAGGATAATTTAAAAGATATAACTGAAATATGTAATAGTTTGAGAAGTAGAGAAGTGTTTATATCTTTTCAGACAGAAGCTTCTTCAGACTTTTAAAAATCAGTTACAAATCGAGAAAGAAGTCAGAACTAATCCAGCCAAAGAAATTTTCATGACAGTTCCCAGAGAATCAGAAATTAATGTACAACCACAAACGCAGTCCCAGAGTGATGCTGCTCCCATGGTGAAATATTAGCTGCAAAAATTTTGAATCTTGAGCAGCTATGTTATCCATGCCTCCCCACAAGGAGCATCCATGTTTCAGATCCCAGCTGGGTACCATGCCATCCCCAGGAGGGGTGGTGAGGGGGGCTCCCTCCCACCACAGGACAGTTGAGCAGCCTTCCTGGGCCTCCCCTGCCTTCCTTCTGCTGTAAAGAACACAATCCAAGACAAAAGCCCAATGAAAATAAACCTTTGGTATAATCAACAGCAGAGGGCTTTTTAAAATAAAAACTACTTTCATTTTCATAAAACAATAAATTGGCTCAAAATAAATCAGGTTACTGAGGAGCATGTTTTTGATTTTTTACCCAAATCGTACACTGGAGCACTGTTTTCCTTTGTGAATTATAAAACACGGTCTCTTCAACAGACCACAGTCCTGTGTAGCCCAATATGCCTACGTATTTTACAATATAATTTGGAAACAAGACTACCTGTGAATTTAGAAATTCCTGTGGACACATGTACGTGTCATCCGGTTATTTTTAAATAATAAAAATTAAATCCTATTGCTGAAAAGGAGTCCAACTTTTGAAGAGAAAACAACCTGTTTCAAAAAGCATATGAAATGGCACAGAAACAGGCAATTCATGAACACCCAGAGACTACGAGACATACGTTCATGTGAATGTGGCTATTTATACTGACTTCTCCTTTTTTTTTTTCCCTTGATCTTTTGATATTTCTTGGAAGTATAACATGACAGTGAGATCTTTAGGGAAAACATGCATCATCAAGCATAATTATATTGACTTATGTTTTTGGCTGCTAACAAGATTTATTAGTCTTCGAGATATAATAATGTCATGGATTTGCTGAAGTCAATATGTCTCTTGCCAATAAATCTTGATATTGGCAAGAGAAGTCAATGCCTACTTAGGATTTTTCCAACTGACAAAGCATCTGTTAATATCAGATCTGCTCTCATGCAATAAGCAGTTCCTCTGATATATTATTCTGGCAATGCAGTCTGTTTGACTCAAAAAACAAATTTCTTTCCAAGTCCCATCACTTGCTTAGCTGATGATTGGCTTTCAAGCATAGAGTCAGGCAGAGAGGGGCACCAAAAAAGCTTTGCTTCTCCACTTGGAAAGCAAATGAACAGTACGTTCTCACACTTATTTCAGTGTGATGTTTTAACATGAAATCCTCTTTAAAGACTTGGAAAATAAAATTTCTCTGTGTGTAATGGCCAAAACCTGGAAAAACAAATAAAAGCTCTTTTTATTTGATGATAGCCAAATCTGAAACTCCTGGAGATATTTATGTTGAAGTTGTATGATTTTGTTACAATAACATTTGCTTCAACAATGCTGTACTGCCTTTCCCCAATGCCAAGAGTGCTATCTTTGATGTGAAATCAAATAATGACAACAACAATAATAATCTGAATTTTTTTTTTCTAAAGCAACTTCTCTAGCTAATTTTTTCACACACTCCAATTCACTTCTAGGTTATTCCTTCATATAACTGGCCATATCTTAAACCTAAAATTTTCTCCCATCATCCAATCTGATGTACATTTTCCTGACAAAATAACTTCTTCATAAGAGGTTATAATATTATATATATTATACTTTTGAAAAATATAACCCTAACTTTGTTAGGGAAAAAAAAAATCAAACTTGTCAAAACACTTCAAATATTCTAACACTGGTTTGTAATTTAATTCTACACTTGCTAATCTGTGCAACAAAATACAGTGAAATTCAATGTCTTGATGGATCACTCATGGAAAACTGAAGTAATTACCCTCATTCTAATATTCCTATTTAAATGCATGGAAAAATGATTAGCTGAAAGTTCTTTATGTAGCAGAAATGGCATCTGCTTAATATTTATGCTAATGTGAAATACCTTTTACCCTAAAGGTTAAGGGTGATGAAAAATGAATGAATGAAAAATTAAAGCAAATAAAAACAATACAAATAGAAAATCCTGCTACATAATGTCACTTTAATTAATTTATTTTTTTTTTCCTGTAGCATGAGTGTGACATTCTTTCTTGGGCATAACTTTTGCTGATACAGGCATAATCGTATGAAGGTCTCTTTTATTTTTCCTTCCTTCTCCTCCCCGCCCTGTTGCTAGTAATGCATGTGAGGTCTAAGTTGGGTTTAATCCAATACACTGAAGATATCTGATAGTCTCTTTAGGGTATATTCAAAACCATTCCTCATATGAGCCTGAGGGAAGAAAAGGCTAACATAACCTGAGTACTGGATAACTCTCTATCTGTTCCCCATCATACAAGCCCGGCAAAAGAACTAAGAATAATGCCAGCATTTTGTCTCTCCCAGCTCATCCAAAAACTTGAACTTCAGTGAACAATCTTGGGCATACTGGGGCACCTTTTTATACCAGTATGTCCAACCAAATATTTGCTGCTACTTGTTCGCTCTGTGTACACACCTCCAAGAGGAATCCAATTTCTTTTTCTTAAACGCTCCTCCCCCATGTTTAACTGAAAATTGCAATTATATCCCTGATTATCTTTCTCTTCTTCAGGCTTCACCTTCTGATGATTTAGCCTGTAAGTTATATTGAGTAGAGAGAATATTGCATGAAATTTGGGTGAGGAGAACAAGAGCTTTATGAAGCTGGAAAACTAAACCATGACAATTTTTTCTGACTAATGAGTTAAGACATAATGATGAGACTTCAGTTTTCATCACAAGATCAGATAATGACTAGAAAAAAGGACATTCAAAGAAGCTACCGAAAGGAAAATAAAGAACTGGAAAAAAGATATGGAGATGTGTGCAGTCATTCAAAAAGAAACATAAAGGCATGAAGTCTCTGTGGAGACTGTGCCTGTATATCTGAAAACTAAATATTGAATTTTCACCATCTAGCCACACCTAATATTTACCTAACTATCAACAGCAAATTCATGAACCAAAAAACCTAGAGAAAAGTTCAGTAAACAGGGGGTGACTATTGGGGAACTAAAAACTGCTGAATTTCTGCATGACCAGGAGCTGAAAATTAAAAGGAACCAGCAGAATATTTCTTACTTAATGCTCAGCACCATATGGAGTTTTTAAAATACCAACACAAACATATAATTTAAGAAATTCATTGAGTGTCTTACAGAACTTAGAGAGGAAACAACGCTGGCACATTAGATAATGTCAAAGATATCATCTGAACCAGGTATTAATATTTACACACATTTAATATTAAATTATTACTTACATTTCCAGAGATTGCACTAAAGGGAAATCTCACATAAAAATATATCATGGCATGCATTAGATCTGAATATGAGCAGTGTGCTACAAACAGCACTACCTGATAATGGCCTTCAGCTCAATGATCAAGACTCACAACCGTTTGTAATTTTAACCATCACCATCAAGCCTCAGAGAGCTTAATTCAAAAGGTTTTAGGTATAACGAGGCTTAAACTATTTTTGAAATTGCTAATAAATAAATAAAAGGATTTGAAATCCAATGACAGAACCAAATTTGGCTGTATTTGACACATGGTAGCATCTTTTAAACAGTCTGCCGACAGCAAAAATTTCCCCTTAGTCTTCTTTAAAAATCCAAATTCCCATTCTCATCTGAGGTCTAACAGAAACTTGACATTAACTGAGTAAGAAAGGAGAATTGAAGCTATTGAAGCTTATTAGAGAAAATGAGAAAGCTCTTGAACATTCCTGAGGTATCTAATACTGAAAAAGAAAAGCAAACAAACCATAACACCCCCCCAACACCAAAAAGCACAAAACAAAACACCGTCCTCCCTGCCCCACCCCCCAACTATTGACTAGTTATTATACACACTTCTAAGTTCTGCTTCTGCATTAAGTCCTTTATCAGAGCTAGTACAGTGGTTTTAAAAAACACAATTAAAAAAAAGGAAAATCCTTCCAATATTTTACTTGTATTTCTTCTTTAAAAATTCTCTTTGATTTTCATAAATTAAGTCCAAAACACTAACAGCATGTGCCAAGTTTAACCATTTACAGCTATCACTAAATTTTGTAATGTGATCAATTTTTTTTCAATTTCTTTGTTCAAATGAGGATTTTAGGTGGATCTTACTATTAGGTACACCGCTGAATTTTATTACTGGAAATCAAACCCTGTCAGTTTTAGAAATAATGTTTAACACATTAGAATATAAATTACTGCAACCACAATCCCTCTAAAATGAAACACTGACAGTTGCTAGCTGGCAGCTGTAATAGAATTGAAAATTATAGCTCTGTAGAATATAAGCAAAATGGATTAATATTTTATTTGCTCAAGAAGGAAAGAATTCACATGGTAATGTGCAACCCTAGAATGGATTCCAGTCAGTGGGAAACACCTTCGCAGTTCACATGGGAGGTTCAGTATTCTTGAGTTTTGAGAGTTTATCTCACTTCCAAATCCTGGGTCTGCCCTTTAGGTCACCTCTTTCTAATCCTTCCCATTTGATGTTAGCAGGTGATAATCTCATAGATTTAATACCAACACTACAGTGGTAGGTCATGTCAATCATTATACCTGTTACACCAAAGAAGTCTAAAAATCCACATCTTTAAATTCAAGTCTGCAATCTGCTAAAATTATTATATTTATTAAAGAGAGTTTCTGTCAGCTGCTGAATTATGACTGCCCTTTATCACACACATTCTACCACAGGCAGGGTTTAGAAGGGTTAAAAAGGCTTCATATAGGTGAGGATGTTGCTCTATGAACTGTAAAATCAGTACTGAAAGCAACTTGGCAAAGGATCTTAGGCCCTGGCTTAATTAAAGTTGAGCTTGTTGTGCAAGTAAACGACACACAGTCGGGATTTGCTCTCTGCATAATTTACACATCCCTTTCTGGCTTGCTCTCAAAGCACCAGAGACTAATTCTAAGGCAAGCCTTGCATGATTTCATTCAGAGGTCATGTCATTGGAATAAAAAGAAAGAAAAATCATTCACTGATATGTTTAGAAAAGCTTAGCTCAGAGTTTCAAAGGCCTGCACATTGTTAATCGTAGTATGCAGAAGAAGGACATTTAGCTTGATGGTCTGCAGTAGAAGAGTTCAAGATTCTGCACACAAGTGAAAGATTTATAAGTCTTACTCAGTTCAATAATAGAGTACTCTATCTCAGAGATTTTTAGAGTGAAGTGTTATAACTACTTTTTTTTTTAAATTATGCTGGGTATGGATCCCTGAATGCATTGATTTGAATGTAAACGGGTTACAGCAAATGCATTCTTTATTGAAAACTGTATATGTCCAAGTGTACCTTTCACATTTTGTGGGTCAAATGAGATCTTAAATTAAAATTTCTCTAGTTAAGAAAACGATATCATTCTATGTGCTCTTGAGCACGTGTGTCAAACAGTTTGATGCTTTTTGGCTTTCTACCAAGATAGTAAAGTTATTATGCTCTCCATCTGTTGTTCCTTACACTGTTGAAGTTTGGTAACTGGCAACACTCTTAAATACACGAGGTATTTAAATACAGAGGGTCTGTAAGCTATCTGCACTTGCTGGCAGAGAAAAATATTTTCAAGTACTTCAAGCACAGAAGAATGAAAAAAATTGGGGTGTAAATTGATCTCATGTCATGTAAAGGAAAGTTACAAATCTGTGTTGTCATCACGTTTTAGACCAGAACTATACTTCTAAATAATTTGAGAGTCAGTGAAAATGAAGTTTTCGTGAAGACTGAAAACACCTGATACTCTGCTTATAAAAAGAGACTAAATTCTACCTTTGATACAAAACCCAAAGGAGAAACACAGAGTTGCAATTGTATCAGGCAGTAACTCAAAGGAAAGGGGCATAGTGACAGTTTTATGATGTTCCAAATCATTCCCACCTCTGTGACAGCTCAGGCACAGTGCAGCAAAAAAGGAGCAGTGAGGAAGGATTTCTACTTCAGCTCTCATTCACGTTTAGCAGCACTGGTTTGCCACCCTCTGGGTTACAACTTACAGCCCAGGCCAGTGGTGCAGATGATGTAGGCAATCTTCTTCGACCAATAGGCACTGTCCACAGTTTGGGTCAAAAATGAGCAAGGTGATACTTCAGTAAAATATACCTAGTCTCGTGTGTGAAACATTAATGCATGAGTGCAAATGAAAGGCTCTATAAAGCACAAAAGAAAGAAAAAAACCCCTTCCTTTTTCTTTTAAAGGGTTCAGTGCTATAAAATAGATCCTGTGAAAATATGCAAGCAAAGATGTAAGAACTATTTAAACTCAGATAAAGAACAAAGTAGCAAAGCAATTTAACTGTATAAAAAGAAGGCCATAAAAGAATACACCACTGCAAAAGGTTATTTTTTTCTACTACATACTGATCACAATCACACAATGAATCATGATTTATAAAACAATTTTTGCAAATAGGCTTTGTGCACTGGATTGTTCTAACAGGTCATGTTTTTTATACGATTTCCGAAACCTTTCATAATGACAAAACGTAATGTACAGACCTTGAGATTACTGCATAGTCATAAAAGAAGGTGATTCCTCTTGCTTAAAATGAATTAATCTTAGAAAGTCATTCTCCTCAAGATATAAGACATACTACTGGCACAGATCCTACTGCTCATTCTTTTGCCCTCTCTCCGTAGCTCATTGCTCAGATGGAATTTCTGTTTTCATACAAAGTGACTGATGTGAACATATTCACAGGAAATTTTTACAATATATTTTTCACACAACAAGGGACTCACTGGCAACTGCACATAGACCAAGTAGCATCTTAAAGGAAAGCGTCACAGAAAATGCCTTGTAATAGTAACTCTCATCTTGGAAAATCTGCCTCAATATCCAATAACAACATCATATATATTGCCATCAAATAGTGGAGTATTTTTCATAAGCAATATGCTACACCTTAATGACCAGTCTATTCTGGGTTTTTGTAAGTACCTCACAGGCAAGTCCTGTACTTTGATGGAGTGACTGCATTGGTGGACAAGGGAAGGGCTGCAAACGTCATTTATCTGGACGTAAGGCCTTTGACATGACCCCCCACAACATCTCTAAATTGGAGATATATGGATTGATAGGTGGACTATCTTGTGGATGAGGAGTATGTTGCACACTTGCATGCAGAGGGTGGTGGTCAGTGGCTCAGAATCCCAACGGGCATGAAAAGCAGCACGGACAGCAGGGCAAGGGGGGTGATTCTGCCCCTCTGCTCTGCCCTTGTGAGATCCCACCTGGAGTGTGGCATCCAGCTCTGGGGCCCCCAACACAAGAAAGACATGGACTTGTTGGAGCAAATCCAGAGAAGGGCCATGAAGATGATCAGAGGGCTGGAGCACCTCTCCTATGAGGAAAGGCTGAGAGAGTTGGGATTGTTCAGCCTGGAGAAGAGAAGGGTCTGAGGAGACCTTATTGCAGTCTTTCAGTACATGAAGGAGGCCTTGAAAGATGGGGATGAATGTTTAGCAGGGCCTCTTGCAATAGGTCAAGGGTTAATGTTTTAAACTGAAGGAGGGTAGACTAAGATAAGATATCAGGAAGGTTTGTACAATGAGAGTGGTGAAATAGTGGGACAGGTTGCCCAGACTGATGGTAAATGCCTCATCCCTGGGAACATTCAAGGCTGCTCTGAGCAACCTGATGTAGTTGGAAATGTCCTTGTGCATTGCAAGGGGGTTGAACAAGATGACCTTTAAGTGTCCCTTCCAACTCAAACTATTCTATGATTCTATGACTACACTAGTATTTTTCAAATAGCAATTTTGACCAAAGAGCTTCACAGACTTTTTTGTCCAAAGAATTTATTGTTTATCCCACAACAGCTTCTAATTTCAGGAAAACCTCTGCTCCTAAAAAAAGAATGGGGAGTACAGTGGAGATGAAAAAAACCAAAAACAACAACAAAAAACCCCCAAAACAAACAGATAAGGAAAAAATATAAACAAACAAAAAACTTCATTGGTTTTGTAAAAACATTTGTACGTTTGACTTTGCTAAATTTTGACAACATGCACTGATACTCCTTGGGATCTTCTATCTAGATTTATATCTGTATTTTAGATCCCAAACCCTAGATGTTTAAAATTAATAGAACTAGAGGTGAAACCTCATTAGTTCCTTGATTCTGTCAATTACTGTATTTCTAATGGAAACCTTTTTATTAATACTCAGTGTTAGACATTAATGCTTTCTGCCATTTTAAGTTACAATTTCATTGTTACAGATGGCACACATCATTGATCCCATACCTAATAATTCTCAGGTTAACAATCATCAACTACAATAGCTGAGAAGAACAATAATCATCAGAGTGATGGACTTTCTTACTAACATAGTCACTCATGGCTTTTTCAAGGCATATAGCATACACTGTTGATCTCAATGGTGTGGAAGACACTGGAGATATGTATATAAAAGACCAATGATCCTTTAGGTAATAAATTTTTTGGAACTAGTCCAACACAAGCTATCATTGTTTCCTATCCTAATTTAGCATACTTATTAATAATTCTTTGTAGCCCATTACTTATGTATCGTTATAGAGAATGATCAGACCAAAGTCATTCCAGCCCACACAAACAACCGTGACCATGCACATATGTCACCAAACAACACAGACTTCTAATGGGTGATGTCCCACTGAATATCTGTGCCTCTTTATTTGAACAAAGTATTCACTCAGACACTACTGAGGTGATGTGGGGACTTATTTCTGCTTTTCTTTCCAAGGGGCCGTATGAATGAGGCACACTTAATGTCACCTTCTGCCAGGACCAGCTCCCCTATCAGAGAAGCTGCTCTCTGTCATGCCCTTGCCATTATGCCATAAACCATCACTCTGGTGGGCTGTGACTTAATCTTGTCTCTGTTTAAGGTTATAAACTGAACTTCTCCCCTTCTGTCCACACCCAACGCTCTCATGTCTAGGAGTGGCAGGCCCTATGAAGTCCAGGGGAGACCAATGTGTACACAGCAGGAACACCATCAAGGGGTTTAATGTGAGTGATGTGAACTTGAGGCCCTCTAGGCCTCTTTATTCTACATGTCAGAGACCAATCTCTAACCAATGATTCATTATTGTAGGTTCAACTTGTGATTTTCTACTTCAGCACATAACTTTCAGCACACACCAAGCTGTGCAGCTTTGATGCTGTCGCACTAGAACCTGCTAGCACCAAACTATATCCTTACTACAAAAAGAGATACCCCCACCAGGACAGGATTTTAAAACTGAATCTGCAACTGTTTTTCTTACCTATGTTGTTTAACAAATTTAAATCTGTTGTTGCCTTTCTGTATTAATAGTTGCTTTGTGTTCCATTATTTATTTTCTCTCCCAGTCTAGTGTAACTGACATGTTTTATAAACATGTGGCATTTTTTCACAAGAAATAACTTCTGAAACCATTCACTCAGCATAGGCAGGGGTACCAACAACTGGAGCTGCCCTCAATAGATCCTGCTCCCTATAATCAGTGCACTGTCATTGATCATTCAGTAGTTTTGGATTACTGCCTTTCAGTTTTTCATCCATCAGCGGGTATTTAAGTCAATTGGAACTATATTTTCAAGTGATAATTCATATGATCTCGTAGCAAAAGAAAAATTTTTAAATCTAGATAATTTTCTTTCCTAACCACAATAATGTGATCCAATGAAAGAACATAATGAAATAGAGACCATTGCTCTTCCTCTGGGTGGCTCCCCTAGCTTGTTGGTGACTGAACAAATGAATTAATTTTGAGCTTATGAATTCACCACACTAAGGACTGACCTTAAATTTCTGGAAAGAACATTATACATAATATAGTATTTGGTAACCTTTGCCTTCTCAGCTTTCAGTTACTTCTTACATTATCCAAACACAAGACTGCCACATTAATTTTACTGAAATGTTTAACTTCATTTAAACCATGCAAGAGTCCACAAAATTTTAACAATAAGTCCACCAATTCAACCCAAATTCATTTCCAATGATCTGGTCTTATAATTATAGGTGTGTGTAACACCTGTAAACCTTGTTCCATGCAAAGAGTTTACACCTGTCCTAAAACAGAGAGCAAGCATGGAAAACCCCAAACCAGAAATTTAAGTCTGGTAAAACTATAAGCTACAGGAAGCAGACTTTAATGATGGAAAGCATTAGCCAACCTTATTTCCCTGCTAGCTTGCCTAAAATTATTCTGTCAGAAACAATTTGCCTATTCTCCTTCAAAACATATGCTTTAGGGAAGAAGGAAAAATTATTTTATAAAATATGCAATAACACCAGACCATATTTTGTGAGAGGATGTGATTACACTGCTTTAGAAGCATTGCAAAACAGACACAAATACCTAACATCAAATTTGGTCTGAACATCAGTAGTTGTTACTTCTGAAAGAACCTTATGAAAGGTGAAATAGAATGTCAAAACTCCAAGTGATCAAACCTGAGATTTGTAACTTTTCCAAGAGAAAAAACCTTATGCAGTGTTCTCTTAATGCAATCATTTACCCCCGCTTAGCCTTCATCAACCAGTTCTATGAATCGTCTCAATCTCCTGATAGATCTACCAACCGAGCACTGACCAGCCTTCCCTGTGCCTTGTCCTTTATCATGGTGAAAGAAGACAACAAAACACTATGGTTGTACGATATTTTTCTGTTAACACTGACCAGAATATTCAAAGATCAGTCATCTGACCAATAACTGAAAAATAGAATAATACATCTGCCTCATGTGCTAGGCAGCCACTCAAATATCTCACAAAAGGAAGTGATCTGTAATACCATGTTCTACTATCAGTATTTAAGGAAAAAAAAAGCGTCCTAGCAAATGTGTAACAATGCCCATCTAACCTTGAGTTGCCCCGCTCCTCCCTCATTTTGGATTCCTGTAAGCCATAGTTCTGGATACTAAGAAAAGCATTTGCTCTTATTTTGTAACCCCTCTTGCCCTGCCCTGGCGCGGTGCCACTTGAGCATACGTCTTCAAAACTTTTCCCATTGTCCTAGTCCATTCTTTTTCTGAAAGTGCTCCTTGAGTAGAATATTTTGGCTTGGAGACAGGTATGTATCTGCTCTTCCCCTATTTATAACCCAGGTGTTAGCAGCTGTGTTCTTGGAGTCATCAGCCACAGCTACCTTAAATAATCTGTAGGCCTAAAAAAATATTGCTTCAGTGAATTCGCTGAAAAGAGGTGACTGGTGGGAGGGTGGGCAGTCAGCACAAGTGCTGTATTTCAGACTTGCTCTGTTTTACCTACTAATTCTTCTTTCTTGTAAACTGTCTCCAGGGAGGAATAAAATGCAAATCTTTTTTTTTCTATAGACTGCAGATGACACTGCTGCAGGAAAGACAACTTCATGAAAATCACTACTATAATTGGAATGATGTCTGGAAGTTTATTCGTTTATATGACACAAACTAATAATTTCATTTAACTTGTAAAAGATCCACCTAACTGAAAGAAAAAAAAAAGATACGATAACTTGTTTCAGGTGCGCTAAATCTACAACATCCTCTTATATAAGCAAGTTCTATGTATACTAGAATTTTAATTAAAACCTAATATGTTTTTAATATAAGTTAGTGATATACAAGTGTTTACAACACTTAGAAAATCTGACAGATTTATAACTTGCTGTTAAATAATCACTTGGTGAACAATCTCCAGGTATATCAGGTCTCTTAAAATTCTGGGTGTTAGATATAAGGTCTATAAGGAAAATGCTTAAATACTAGTATAAAAGTGTCTGTAATAAAATCAGAAGCTCTGAATTTCATGGTCCTTTAATGCTGCCTCCGAAGTAATGGAAAAGCCATTTTCTAGCACTTGCTTCAAGGACTCCACTAATAACATTTTCCACAAAGGACCTATCTTTTTTTAAATAATATATTGTGAAGTTATTCCAAAGTATTTAAAATCACGCAACTAAATTTGGTTGGAACTTCTCAGCCTTTTAATTCTCCTTAATGAAAGATTTTTTCAAATAATTTTTAATCATAATTTTTATTGCAACTTGACATGCAGTTCAATAACAAGAATAGAATTACCAAGTTATTACTTTAATATCACATATGACTCTTCTGTACTACTTACTCTGCCAGTCTATCACCATGATATAACTTAAAAATCCATTTCTGGCCAAAGCTGAAGACTTACTTGGTGGCTTCAAACAAATCACTGCCATCTAACCTTCACTGCAAAAAAAACATTGTGCCATTTGATGCTTGGATATTGCAAAGAAATAAAGGGGGGGTTGCATAGTGACAAAATATGCTGACAGAGCTGTGTGTGAAAACATACACAAATACTCAGAGCTTGTCTGGAATACAGACAGAAGGAAAGCAAGTATTAAACCCAAGTGCAGCAGCTCATACCAGCAGCAACATGCATGTCCTGAGAGCTCTGCACAGAGGATACAGCCCACTCCCCATCTTATCACTGAAAGAGTCATGTGGCAGCTATATAAGAGCCTGTTCACTTTCAGCAGCCAATTAACTAAACTAAGTTTTATTTTGGAGCCAGCAATGAAGATTATGCTGAATGAATTTAAAAGAAAAAATGTAGACTAGAAATATAATTAAAGGGATTCTTCAGCAAAGGCTGACTCTCATTTTTCAAGAGACAGCAATGTCTTTTAACTTCTTGCACTGAATACATAAATTTATTTCAAGACCAAACCACAAGGCCTGAATCTAATCAAGATTTAAAGTCTTTGGGCCTGAGGACTGTGCTTTCTCAAAAACGCAAAATTATTCACAAGCTACCCTAACTGCTTTCAGAGACCCAGACTGTGTTCTGTCTTCCAGGAATTTTAATTGAAGTTTAAGGGCCTTTGGATCTTCCTTGTTCAATCCAGCCAACTCATTGTAAAGGCACCTTCAAATGTACTCTTCCAAATCTTTCCAAATCAAAGCCTTATATCATCAGACCTAAAGGATAAAACTGCAGAAGCCTAGAAATGCCTGCCTTCTGCCAAAGGAGCTCTCTCCACTTGAGCTTCCTTTCCTCCAACCCACAGAAGTGTATTCCCATGACAAAAGAAAGAGGTGCAGCCTTTCTAATTCTCTGGGGTACCAGCACATCCACTCCCTGCACATTTTTAGCTCCTTTAGTCTAAGAAGGTTAAAGAGAAGAATTATCCTGATGTTTCTTGACATACTAAAAGGGAAGTTTTCTTTAAACTTTTCTGCTTGTCTATCTGGCAGGTTGAACTCCAAATAATTGCCATATAAACTGGCTAAAAAGAACCCAAAACATTAAAATCTATCTTGAGAAGAAAATAAACATTGATAAAGCAATACACAGTTACCTTGTGATTATTTCTTAATTCTGAGTAATTGCTTCAGATGCATTTAGTTTTTTTTTCCCTTCAAATAATTCAGTAGCAAAAGATTAAATTATATGAGCAAATATTAAATTATATGTTCTGATTTCCAGCATGCACATTTCTCCTAGTTTTTCCAAAAGTTCAGAAGCACTCAAGCATGGTATCATTTCTACAGATGTAGTCAGTCATATTTATAGTATTTTCAAAAGTTACCTCTGTATTTAAATGAATTGAAAATGTAACAATATATATTTGTAATGTATATCTATAGATATATAGATCTATCTATCTACAAATATATTTTGTTAGCCATATTTTCAATAAAGAGGTGAACCAGAGGTCATGTTGTCAGTACTAGAATTATATGGAGAATATGAGAAAAGAACCTCCCAAAATTTTTTATGGAATATAAATACACATGAATTGATTTTTAAAAGTCATAGAATTTACTAGTTTTGCTCACAAACAGAAAAGTATTGCCATTTTATTTCTTCATGACAAAACATACTGACGTAATACAAAGCACACTGATGTAAATTGTTATTTACCTGCACAGCCATAGGCAATATTACCTTCAAGTATACATGAGTTTTTAGCTTTGAGGGTAACACACATATTCCACTCAGGATACTGGTCTGAATTATGTAGGCACAACATAGAAACCTTTAAACTTAGGGCCTTTGAGGGCTGTGTTTAGGATATAGATTTATCTCCACATGCAATTAACTAAATTCAGATGGCATTCTGCAAAATTCCTTACTCTCCTGATTAATCAAAGACTAAAAGCCCTGAGCCTATGTTTCCAACACTATCAAAGAGAAAAGTAATCTGTTTCTTAAGTTTTTATGCTTGTAGGCAAATGAAATATTAACTATGGATACAAAACAGATTTACATATAGATGTCAGACAGGTACAGCAAGCCAATACACCCAGACCTTCAACATTAACTATACATTGCGAAAGATAAAACTGAGGAGAAGCATTTCTCTGCTTGCAGCTCCAGCACTGGTAGGATATCCCTCTTGCCTGGCCACATTTCCTAAATATTTAAACTGCTCTGGCAGATCCATTATTTTCTCACTAATTCAGAAATAGGCAGCACTTGGTGGCAACATGACAGAGGCAGGGAAAGGTCTGAGATGGACAGTCACTCGTATTTGTCATGCTACTAAGCTAAATTGATCTTGTAGTAATCAAAAAAGTTTCTTTATCAAAATCCTACCAAAGAGTGCCTGAACTTAAAGGGAAAGGTCTTTTGATATGTAATATAAGAAAAAACCCCAAACAACCCATACAGAAAGCCTTTTATTTTATTAAGGTTGACATTACTAACATTTTCTATT
Organism: Aleadryas rufinucha; assembly: GCA_013397815.1. Taxonomy (NCBI): domain Eukaryota; kingdom Metazoa; phylum Chordata; class Aves; order Passeriformes; genus Aleadryas; species Aleadryas rufinucha. The sequence goes on along the minus strand of VZTH01013939.1, from coordinate 675,664 downwards.
TAACGCATTACCCTGAGACAAGAGGAAATTTCCCTGCCATCAAAGCAGCCACACTAATGGTGATGTATTGGCTGACATTAATGACGTTTTTGAATTGGGCAAAGCAAGGGCTGAACAACTGTAGAATTTCCTGCAAACAGCGGGTGTTCACATGGCTCTGTAAGCAGGCAGAGCCAGTAGTAATTACAAGTACAATCAGTGGTGTTCTGAGCTGACTTACTTTGAGGAAACTCTAAAAGCAAGTGCTATATTAAAGAATCCATGAATATTGACTGTACAAATGTTTTGACATACCATGCTAACGCTACAATTAGTTCCTTTAGACCTGAACAGACAGCCTAGAGCTCCAGTCACAGAAAGCCACAGCCTTGTCAAAGCTTGCCCTTGACCTAAGTGGCAGACCCAGACTGAAACACGCAAATGTGTGACATGAGAGGAAACCAACCAGCAGGGGAGCACACTCTGCACCGCCCCCCACACCCACTGCCAAAGCACACTTTTCCAGGCAGAGGTTTGGAGATCACACAAATAATTTCTTCCAAACCACTGAAATAAGTGTGCAACATCTACCCAAACTGAAGGTGCTATTAATATCTCTAAATATGACACTTATTGCTAGAGCATGGGAAATAACTCATTTGACTAATAGTGCTCCACTGTGGATCAGCTAACCAACAGTATTAGCAGTACCTAAAAAGATTATTAAAATAGCCTGAATGCTTTAGCATTTTTACAGCACACAGCTAACAAACAGAAGAAATATTCCAGTACAACATAACCTAATCCAAGGAGAGAAAATACCTGGAAGTAGCAATACAGATTAGAAATTATTTTTAATGAGTATCATTGATTTTCAGACAGCTCTGTGAGATGGTTTCTCTACACTCACTGCTCTCTAGCACTATCATAGTACATTTAGAGCTGCCTTAGGATGTGAGGGAGGACTGAAAATTTCCAAATTGTCAAGTTAACAAATGACAAGGCTCATAAGGAAAAATACATAATATCATAGAGAAAGCAATAATTATGTGGTTTCTTAATAAAAGATATTCCACACGAAGTTCACATTATAATAATTGCTATTTTGAGAGAGAATTTCTGAGCAGAAAATCAGCATCATACAATACAAATTAATCCATGGAAAATACCAACAGATTTGATAGCATTTTCAAATATTTGCTGGAAGCTGTTTATTGATTGAAGATGCATAATTAATATAAACAAGCACTGCAACTGCAATTCATCATTAATAACAGAATGAATCAATCCATCTAGAAATTTAAGCTTCATGCAATTGATTATCATTTAAGAACACTAGAAATGAAACATCCTTTTAATACAAAACCAGCATTTGAAATAGTCTCTAGATGTACCATGCATTCTAGCTAATTCTGTGCTGTGTATAGAGAAGAAGAATCTATTTTAGTGTAGATTTCTATTTTTTTCAAATCTGGTAACCAAGTTTATCCTAATTTATGATTTCTTATACTACTCAAGAGTGATCAGAATGTCTTGAAAAAAACCTATGATAGTAAAAAAAAAGATACACCCAGAGTTAATATAACTGTTTCTTTTTTTTACTGGTTTTTTTAATATTTCATTTCAGAGAAAAAGCTTTAAACCTTTCAGTATGCACTACCAAATTTGATTTCTTTTTAAAATAGAAGACAATATACTCAAGTACAGGCTATTCTGGTTGTAAGACTAAGCAACTGCCTTCTGTACTGTGTCTCAAGAAGAAAAAAAACCCCAACCAACTACATCCAAAATATCACAAAAACCCCCCCAAAACCAAAAAATACAAAACACTTTCCAACCCAAACCCAAGACCCGCCCACCCCTACCAGCCCTTCAATATCTTCTGTTTGACTTAAAGAAAAATAACTTTCCATTACTGGTTGAGTGTTCTGTTAACTCAGTCATCATTTGTGAGTAGTCCTATGGTTTTCATTCCTGACAATGACATAAGGCGAGATAATAAAGAGATGTGTCACACTGACTGCTAGCTGCATAAAAATCTTTAAAATTGACCAGATACTGTTTTACTTGACTCCCTATGTGAAATATGGTTGGATATCATGTACCTCCCCTTGGGGATCTGTAAAGATTACTAACACTCACAAAATCGTTGTGACATTTGTTTCATGCTTGGAAGTCCCTATGAAAGCTGGAGAGATACTGCAGAAAAAAAAAAGTCATGTCTTAAGGATGTTGCCATGGTGAATTTAATTCTCTATTTACATATTCACTGTGTGAGAAGACAGAATACTGGACAAAATTGGAATGTTAACTTTCATAGATGGTTAAATGTTTGCATTTTACATTGTTGAGGTTCTTAGCTGAAGAGTCTGGTTCTTATTAGTAGAAGGGATATAAATCCAAACTTCTTAGCTGTGAATCCAAGCAGGAGCTGTATTTTGAACCAAACAGTACCCAGAGAAACATGATCGCAGATATCTCAGATCAGGCAAATAAATTGCTATTTTGACCTTAATCTATTTGCCTCAGTTCTAACTTCCTACTACTCAAATATTTTTCAACATTTTTGTGACAAACTCCAGAAAAGCCAATCTATAAATGAGGAAGATGATACCAATTTTTAATACCATATGTGTCATGGCAAAACAACCTAGAGTACTCACAAGGATATAAATTGTTCTATTTGAACTGAATAAGGTGAGATAAAGCAGGTATAGAGACTGTGCACAAGGAATGAACAGGAGAGGGGAAGAAAAGATTAAACAGAGACCAGGAAGAAAACCTTCACAACATCTCCAAGTTCCTAAAAGCTAAATATGCTGACCTTAATAAAGCTACTTTAACACTGCTTTTTTTGCATGACATGATATAATTTTGGTTTACATGACTTATACAATGTCTATATGCACTCATACATTCCCCAACGAACACACCCTCACATTATTCTTTCATAATGCATATCTTACCATTCCTGTTTCACTTGCACCTGGAATATTTTGGTTTGTGCATCTGCCAGGTGCAAGACAAACAGCAGATTACAATGCACTGCACAATCACAGCATTTAAAGCAAGCACATACGTGTTTATACTACACTGCATTGGAGTATGTCGTGCAGAAGCAGTGCAAATTGGTACAGTACCAATGTTCACGGAGGAAGCCTTTACTGTCACCATTTTCTCCTCCTTCAGCTCACCTTGAGCTGATGCTGCCATTGCTGCTTTCAATTCCACAAAGCAATACAGACAGGGGCACTTATCACATCAGTTTTACTTGTGGTCGTTGCCTGGCCTATTTGTGAATTTTTGGAGGACAGATGCTCACTGACATGTATAACATGGAATTTGATAAAACTGATTTTGAAAGGGGCCTCTAGGTGTAACTATAATACAAAATATAAATCATTTTTCTGCCATTCTTGATGAAGATAGGTCAGAGCCGTTGATAAATCCTTTGGGGCTTTGCATATAAAGTAACACGAATATCAAATCAATTCAATTTCCCTCTACTACTATTGCTGAAAAAAAGGCGCTTTTTTATGTCTTTCCCTTTAACAACAACATCAAAGAACTAAGGAAAACAAATTTTGCATTAGGAAGGCTGTGTCGAAAAACATTTCACTTCAAACAAGGCACCACACAGAGCTGACAAGATGAGAGATTTAAACACTAATTAGCATCAATTTCTTTATTGAATTATAATTTCAAGAAAATGTTGTGTGACCCTCTGATTTAAATACTGTTTTCCCTTCAAACACATTTGTCATTGCCAAAATAGGTTCTCAGATTTATAGGCATGGATCGTACATTTTGAAAGTTTGATTCTTACAGATGAGCCCATTTCCACATTTATAACCAAAGGCTGCAAGGACCGTATTAATCACAATATGCATATTAAACACCACAACTCTTACAGAGTATGCAAGGCACTATATTTATATCACACCTCTACCTGAGAAACAACTTCTTCATACATACTGAATGGGCAACAGAAAATACGTAGTCGTTACCCTCTTTTAACTACAAGTCCCACCTGACTGGCAGACAAACATTCTCGACTCCAAACTTCTCCAAGAAGGCTTTACAGTAATAACAGAACTGCACATAAGTGGCTTCTCTTTCATACAGACAGCACAACCACCCATTTGCCTGAATGATCACACTGATGTAGAGATTTGTAAAAGCATTACAGGTTAATTCACACCTACCTCATGTAAATCCTCTCCTTTAATATTCATGTGTGAAACACATGAAACACAGATTTCATAGATGAATGAACTTAAGAAGTCGGAACTATGAATGCTTCTTTCTGTACAGCTTTCCCATATACAACAAGAAAGGAGATTTACACAGGGCAGATGAAAACAGACCTAAAATAACTTCATGACAGGGGGCCACTGACTGAGTGAATGCTGAAGTCTCAATTAATAAGGATTATAAGGTGTGTTGTGACTGAGATGCCAGAACATCAGAAAGGCACCCAGAGGACTAGCTCACCTCTATCCTAATGAGGTTTCCCTGACAAAGAAGAAATATGATGATAAAGGCAGTCTATATATAATTTATGAATTTTTGGCACCATCATGATGTTGACATGTATTTGCTTTAAGGAGGAGTGTGTGTCTGTGGGAAAGGGGACTGTAACATGTCTCTGTGGGAAGTAAGCTCAGGTGAAGTGAGTATCTCCTAACATTGCTGTCTGACCCCAGGGCAGGAGGCTAAGCAAGCTACCTCAGTGGGCACAGTTTGTCTAAGACCTTGTGCAAAGGAGTGCTGAAGTGGTGGATGAAGTCACCATAATACTAAATAAACTGAGCCCCTAAAGAGCATTGGCACAACACAGAAAGTGAAGAGCTTGCTTTCCTGGCAGGTGGAGTCCTGTCTAAGAACAGAGTCAGACAAAGGGGGAAAAGGGGGGTTTAAAACAGAGGGGTTCTGAAGGACCTTGGAGCAACTGAGAAAACACACTAAAGGGATTCCTACTTTTGCATTCCTTATGCAAATCATGAAAACGTTACATCCTAATCCTATGCAACATAAACATATCTATAAGCTACACCTTATCATGCAACCGTAAACAGATAAATTGCAGATACACAGCATTCATGGGGGCAGAGCACAATAGCATGTAAGTGATTTCCACGTTAGCCAGAAAGCACAGTTCTCATGAAGGGAAGGCAAGACCATGTACTCAGCAAACATGCAACTACAAACCAAACAAATACAAAAAAGAGGTAAGGAAGGGAAGGATGTTCCTTCATATGCCAAGAGAAAATTCAGAGCACAACAGTGAAGGTGAAGACCTAAACCAACAAACTAATGGTGTGGAGTTACTACAGGATTGAGAGAACTTCTAAACTTTGAAGGCATAACACAGTGCCTCTGCCAGGAAACACTGGCAACTGGAATAAAAAATTAAAGACACAATCATAAGTGGTTTACAAAACATAAACAACCCGTCTTCCTGCAAGAACACTGGGCCAAATTTACATCTCAATGGCTTCAAGATAAAGAAAACTAACAAATACAGCATCAACCAGAAACCAGAATGTAAGATCCTTGTTGATCTCCCTGTGTGCTAAAGTGAATATTTAAAGTTTATAGAAAGAAGTAAATGAGGGATTTACTAGATATATATCCAGTGCAGAAAATTAACTTTCAACATAAAACACCTCATATACTTCATATATACTAAGCAGCAAATTCTGAGCTGACTTATACCAGCACACCCTAGTTTGTTTATTCAGAGGCACGAGAATATCTCCCTATATGAATATTCAGAGTAAGATGCATTGAGAGATATGGGTATTGCTGTCCCATCCCTAATCCTCTTGCCTTACCAGTTGGTATTATGTGTTTGATGCTCCGTGTCTTTTAATCACAGAATGCCTGTTTTCTACCCTGTGTAGGTGTGCATGGTTTTTTAAACTAGTGATCTGCAAAAACAATTAGAACACTGTTTACCAGATCACACAAAATGCTCAAATGATACAGCAAAGCACAGGCCTCAGAGATAAAAGGATTATTTCAAATTAAACAATCGTGATTCTTTCTCTGCAATTTATACTGCTGTATTATGTGTTAGAATACTGGAAGCCTAGCTAAGTACTTTGGTTATATTGAGCTTTAGGACATCTCAAGTGATGCCTCTGTGACTTGTTTCAGAATATACAAGTTCTCTTTTCCTGAATGATATCCTGGTTTTGTCCTCTCTTTCATTAGGAGACAACAACAAAAAAAGAAGACAAATAAAAATACTTTGAATAATTTCAAGTGCAAAAGAACAGATAAAGAACAAGTCATTTGGCATTGTGCCACAGTTGTTGCAGATGACCTATCCTTCTGAAATTGTCATGGATATTTAGACTTGCAAGAAGGCCTATTAAAAAACCCTCCTGATCTGGATGTGCTGGTTTAGGCTGGGGGAGAGTTAATTTTCTTCATAGCAGCTTGTATGGGGCTGTACTTTGTATTTGTACTGGGAAAAGTGTTGAAAATTCAGGTGTTTTCATGATTGCTGAGCTGTGCTTACACAGAGTCAAGGCCTTTTCTGCTTGACAGCCAACCCCAGCAGCAAGTAGGCTGGGGGGCCACAAAGTCTTTCTTCAGGGCTGAAGGGGAAGGCTGAAGAGGGAGGAAGGGGGAACATCTGGAGTTATGGCATTTGTCTTCCCAAGGAGAATTTCCTTCACTTCCTTCCTTCATTGTTATTGATGATTGAACACGTGCTTACTGATGGGAATTAATGAATGAATTCCTCCCTTTGCCTTGCTTGTATGTGAGTGTTATTTGCTTTACCCGTTAAACAGTCTTCACCTCAACCCACAAGTTCTCATTTTTACTCTTCTGATTCTCTACCCCCAACCCACTTGGGGAGGAGGTGAGTAAGTGTCCTGGAGTTTATTTGCCAGCTGGGATTGAACTACAACATGGGAGTGTGAATGGCCTCGATGCATTGAAACTATTTTTCAACTGCTATTGAAGTGTATGCTGAAAAGTCAAAGCTGTTGTAGTAAAATCAACCTGACTTTCAAAACACATTCAAAGCCCCAACCCTGCTCTTGTTTCTGACAGAAGGAAAAAAAAAAGAATCCCAAACATCCCTGTGTGTGACTTATGGAGGATGACTTTAGCGCTGGCAGTTGCTGAGACAAACAGATAAATGCAGGCATTTATCCCATATGAAGTTAAACCCAGACTATTTATGTTCAGCTTTGACTACACCTGTAATAAATTTGATGGCTAAACTTGCCTGATTTATCCCAGAAATCCCAATAACTGTACTATCATTTAGAGAGCAAGAACTCAGAAACCTAGTAAATGCTCCTACCATGCCTTCACGGAGTGGTATCACAGTTTGAGGAAATTAATGTGGAAAGCTTTACATTTGCTTTTACTTTCCAGAGCTAGTTTATACCCCTCAGACAGTAGAAAGCCCAATTTTCTAGCACTAAATGAATACCAAAACATCCATGGAAGGTGACTTTTCCCACCACTACTAAGTGGTGTAGTTGACTCTCCTATTACTTTCCCTGTGCCATGGAAAGGGATGGTGAGAGACTGCACATCATGGATGCAGAAGATGGGTCAAGCCGTCAGTGGGGCAAAATGCAGTCATGGTGCTAATTCTCAGCATCCAGGATGGTAGATGAATAACAAGGCGCAGCTTGCACACATAATGCCCTGATTCTTTTTATCTTCCTACAGGCATAAAAATCAGGTGGAAATTTCTTAAAATTACTGCAATTTTTCTGAATCTTGAGATTGCCTTTGTGGTACTATAAAGCCTATGTTGTCTGCTGACTAGAAACCCTTGCATTTATTTTTCAAGTTTGATGGGTGTCCTTTTTTGGTATTTGGTTGAGTTTCTGTTTTGGTTTTGGTTGGTTTTTTTCCTTTTTGGTGTGTTAGGTTTTTTTCAATTTAAAAAAATACAGTCAGCCATACAAAACTCACTTGACTTAACCCAAAGGATAGTAAGCATGAGGAATGTATCAAGATCTGCTTTCAGAACTAGCAACACAAATAACTGAACACTTCATGTGGTATTTTGCTTTCATATGTTAATTTCAGATTCACAGTTGATACCATATATTTGAAACTTAAATAAGACATAAAAAGGTTAAAAAATACAGACTCCACTGAATAAAAGCCAACATATCTTTCTGGCTAAGCTACACGAGATAATAAAAAAATTGACATCAAAGAAACCACCCCATTCAGGCCTTTCATAATACTTGTCATTAAAAGATGGTTTGTTGAAACTTCAGACAGGCTAAATGTATGCCACATTTTGAGTGAAAGAATTACCTTTCCAGGGTTGCAATTACAACTGTACTTAGTTGTCATGGCAACCTGGTAACATATAGATGTTGTCAAATGAAGACATCAAGGGACAGACAGTGATCTTCAAATCACTGCACACCAAGTGTCATTTTTCTCGGGTTTATCTGTGCTCAGGTAGGAAAAAAGATTAAAAATAGAAAATTAACATTAAAAAAATGTTTAAATTGCACTCAAATTGCAATACCAATATCCCATTTTGCAGAGCTATTTTATTATCCTTATATTAGTGTCTGCTTTCTCTTCCTTTTTTTTTCTTCAGTTAACATGTTCCCAAAAATATAAGTATGGCACGGAGAGTTGAAAGGAAAAGAGACAAAGAGGTCAGTATCAGCAACGAAGGTTACCATGCCTTGGTGACTGCTGCGTCCTGCTATTATCCTCCACCTTCTCTTCCTGTTTTAATTGTCCTGCTATTTTGACATGGGTATTTTCAGTCAGATGTTCTTTTTGACCTGTACTTCAATTACTTTCGAGCCAGAAAAGGAAAAATGAATCTATACTAAACATCATTGTTGAGCATGCCCCAAAGATGTGAGGGTCTGCAAATACTCCAGCTGTGATCTATTTGTACAGGTTGAGACAGAATCCAGAAAGCATCCACTACAAACACAGCTTTCAGTTCTCTTCAATAGACAGCTCATACTGTGGTGCTGTCATCTATACTGCTATTTTTACTTCTACTGACCACAGTGGCTTTACTTTGTTTTATATTAAGGTTTACAACAAAGGTTTTCTGAGTTGGTGTTCAGCTTCTTTAGATGGGCTGCTCACACCATGCTGCTGTGCTCATTAATGCCAAACCATGTAGTACCAGTTTGAAGTGGATCAAGCATGAAGAAGCTTGCGCGTCCTCCCATCTAACCCAAGTCCATGCAAGTATTTGTGCTGTAAAAAGACAGAGGCACTGCTCCAATTTAAAATGTGCCTGAATACCAAATAGCATAAGAAAGCAGAAAGGACACAATCCAATTGGAATCTTGTCAGGACAAAGTTATTCTTTCAGAGCTTTTAAACAAATTGGAACAGGGACAGATTGTTCACCGTGGTTGAGATGTTTTTGATCTAGCACTAAACTGTCTCAAACCCTAAATTTAACACCTTATCAGGCCCCACTTTACTATAAATCGGCCTTGTACGCACAATACAAAACTAGACACTAAAAATGCAAAGTGGAAGTGAAAATTTGTTTAATTCATTAGTAAAGCACAGTTTGAAGTTACTACACTTAATGCATACAGATTTGTCAAGACAAATGTCAACATGAATAAGTTGGCTTTGGTTTGTTTGCTATATTCATTTTAAATGAACTCAAAAGGATTTTATTCTGTGTTGTGGCTTAGGAATGGTATTAGTGTTCCCACCAAAATGAAAGACCACGAGCCTCTCTGCTCCACTTCCCACCCCTTATGGTCAGAGAGAAACAAAAGGCAGAGATCCCGAGTTGATATAGGAACAATTTTTGGAAACAGCAATGAGATAAGAAAAGGAACCGTAAGAGCAACAATATTAACAATGAAAGTATACAACAAAGAGGTTAATTTACATACAAAAAATGATCCCTGATCAACTGACCCAGCACTGTGCAGCCCCTGAGACAAAGAACAAAATGGGCCCCAGATCCTCTGTTTTCCCTCCAAGCCTAAGACAGTGAAAACCAATTGTGGACAAACATTCCAATCAGGACCAGCATTAATTACTCACCATTCCATTTGCCACTTGCTCCCCCAGAAAAAGAACACCTCTGTCATTCTAGGAAGTGAGTCCCTGTCCCTCACCCTGGCCATGACATAAGATGGTATCAAATAGTGAAGTATCTTGGCCATGCCCATGCAGCTCCAGGCTCCTCTGTGGCTCCTCCATGGCCACTGTGAAAAATCAACCCTGTCCTTGGCTGAAACTCTTATTTCTAAGCACTTTCAGTAACATGAACGACTTAACAGAAAGCATTCTCTCCTCTGCACAGGAAGAAACAGTGCCCACATCAAAGAGTTAAAAACCAAAAGGATTAAGTAAAATGCATACAAGTACTCATCAGAAAACAATCTATTTTAATGGGAAATAGTTTTAGTTAGTGTAAGCTTAGATTTTTTTGAGTATTTATAAATTTCTCCCTAAAATTGTATGTTGAATTACAGAGTGAGATGACTAGTGTTTGTGCTTTCAGATTTTCACTGTTAGAGTGCTGAAGAAAGATCATCAAAAAAGGTAAGCAGTGCTGCACCATGCATCTTTTCAAAATTATGACTCCATATTTTTCTTGTCTTCATTCCCTTGACAAATGCTTCAGAAAAAGACACTACTCTTGTTGTTAAATTTTATCACCTCTCAAGCTTGTAGAAATGACAACACTGATAAACTGAAATAGTGAACATTTTTTTTTCTTCTCTTGTGCAAAGAAAGATAATCCTCTTAGTTCAACTTCACACAAGAGAAGGAAAATAAAAAGTAATCTAAGGCAGCCTCCAAGTCCAGGTACATCTCCGAGTGGTAAGCATCATCAGAAAGTGCCCATCCCTTAGCAAAAACTGCATAAGAGCAAATAGAAAGCATATTGGAAATATATATGCACATGCGTATAATGAAAGAAGTAGAGGTCTTTTATTAGCACTAGTTCTTTATTTGGTCTGCAGTGACATTTGAAAATTCCCTTTAAAATTAAATTATATTAGGGATTTTACTTGACACTCAGAAAATTAAATACATGATCTTGTCAATAACTAGAAATTCCAATATGAAAGGCCTGTCTTTTAATAATGAATGCTGTTTAAGTCAGATGTCTATATCTATTTATTAAAATATTTTTCTGTAACTCATATCTGTATCAGTTCTTTTGTATTTCTGATTTGAAACAAAATAAAATCAAAAAAATTGAACTCAACATTTGGTTTGACCAACAAATGAAGTATGTCCTTATTTATGGTCTTAACACAAAGACAATTTACATAAATCCTGGCCAAGTTCTGCGTTTGCCAGTAAAAGAATCTATAGAGTCATGAGTATCTGCCTACTCTAGTCAAGCCTGAAAGAGCCACCTCATTTTCTACAAGCCTCCAAATATCCATCAGACTGTAACAGCCCTTCCTTACTACAAACTACAGGGGATTACAAGTTGTCTCTGTAATGAGTCAGTTATTAAGACTTTATGTGCTTCCATAGACAATCAAAGGTTATTGACAACCTGTAGGTTTCCCAGGACTGCATTTATCACTCAAGATCATCAGAAGCACTGCAACTTTCCCAGCAGGTAAAATAACATTGTTAAAAATTTAACAAGCTTTCTTAATTTCTTTCCATCAGGAATTTTAAGAGGTGATACCAACATTTTTCAAAGCAATAGCATTTCCATACTAGCACATTTTAGCCACAGACTAAGTTTTAAAGTACAAAACAAACAGGAGAAATAGTAGACCAAATAGAAAACTCTTTCCCAAGTTGGATGACACAAAGGAAAACACAGCTGATTAAAAAATTATCCTCCTGTACCAATAGGGAAGAGTAAGTGCAAGTAAAATATTGCTCAGGTCCTCCAATTTTTCTGAAATTACTAGGTGCTAAAAAGTTACAGATGCAAAAAGGAAATTATCAAGGTCCAGCCAGAGTACAGGCTAGGAGCTCTAGGAAGGAACCAGAAAACCCCTACTCCTGCCACTCCATCCATTTATGTAAATAAGAAAAAACCCCCATATCTAAATGTTCTTAATTATAAAATCAGTGATTTCAGCAAACCTTCTTCTGTGCTCCTTTAGAAATAATCTAACTTTTCATTTTGACTTCAGAAACATTTCAGAACATGTTTAATGAAATCAGAACACCAAGTACCTAAAAAATTTGCAAAAGATACCTAAAACTTGAAAATCCTTCTTTCTAAACCCTTTTTCTGCTAGGAACAAACAAACAAAAAAAATCAGTATATTTAGCTTTCTAATTGTATTACTTTTGAATATAATTAATTAGATCAATGTTAAAATGCAGAGCTCAGCTTTGACAGTAACCAATTCAGAAGAAATTATAAGGTAAGAATTTCTATAAAGAAATTCACATCATAAGTGATAGCAGTACTACTCCCACTCTTAAGACACATATATATACACAAATATACATATGCATGGAAACAATTTACATAGAGAAGGAAACATTTCCAGAATTTATTAAATCATAGAATTGTTTAGATTGGAAAAGACTTCTAAATCATTGAGTCCAACCATTAACCCAGCACTGCCAAGTCCACCACCAAATGATGTCAGCAAATGCCACATCTACACATCTTTTAAATGTCTCCTGCCCTAAATTTTGACCTGAAGGATCTCACAGAAAACCAAAAATGCGTTTTTAAACAAGGAAGGGATTGAAATGAGCGACTCTAGAATTTTCAGCTCCTGAAATTGAGCCTTGGAATTTCCAGCTCCTTGAATTGAGCATTTAAATTTACGCCGTGTTCCCCACTTCTTCCCTCTGTAAAAATATTACACTTGACTATCTTGGAGCTGTATACAAAATATCCCAAATGCTTTCAAAGTATTTCCAGGGTGAAATGAAACTGATTATTGTATAAGTAATGGTTTATTTAGTTTTTCTAAACATGATCTTCCCCACTTTGTTCATGCATCAGAAACACCCACAGCTGTCATCTCTTCTCAAACTATTGGGAGAGATCAAATACATTATCATGTCAACACGAGCTGTGAATAATTCAAGTACCTATGTCAAGTTAAACTTATCTTTCAAGGCAGAGGTGCTGCTGGGATGAGCCATACTCAAGTGTCTGATGTATCACTTCAGTGATCAGTAGTAGTTCAGGGAGAATCCACAACAGAAATGAGACTTATGAGGAGCAGATTCAAATTAGGACCTTGGCACTTGGCAGAAGAGATAATTGGTCTTATAACTCCACGAGCAAACAGCACATATTGGCATGAGTGCGAGAAACTAGCAAGTGTAAAAGACATCTCTTTCCTCAATACACGTTTAGAATTTCAACACCTTAATTTTCTATTAACACTTTTTTTTTTTTGTCAGTATTTTTCTTCGGCTTTTATTCATTTCCTCATCCAAGCCACACTGTGGCTTTTGGAAGGCACAGGGGTCTCTGGTGTGATTTACAAAGACACCTTGGCACAGGAAGTTACAAATCATCTACATAAGGCACAGAAGTATTTACAAGAAGCAGAGGAATTTACTAGGCAATCTCTCAATCCATTTGTCAAAGCACCTGAAGGACTCATTTGAAGGCAGGTGAACTAATAAACCTCAGAAAAGCAGCCACCAAGAGAGCATTCTGTTTTACTAAAAGTATTTGTAGCCTTTGCTCACATCCCCCACCAGAACATACACACTTTTTAACTTACTGGCTCTTATCTCACTCTCTACTATAATAAATCAGAGGCTGGAAAATCTAGTGGAGAGCAGAACAATAGAGTTGAAAATCATGACCTTTGTGTGTAGTAATTGAAAACCAGAGAGAGTTGAGAGTGCAGAATGGACTTTCGGACACATCGCTGCTGGGAGTTTTCAAGCCTGAAATTATCCTCCCTTACAGTTCTAGGCTTACATAGCAGTGTTGTCATATTGTAAACTGGAGGTGGGTTAAATAATTATAGTTCACAGCCTTAGTAAATAATTACAGAATAAAAGATACTATACAGATACACTATTATCTTATTTAACAGAGCATTTTTTTTTTCTCCTAGGACAGCCAATATTTGTACCACCTGTTAGGATGTATCAGTTTTAGAAGTGTACAGAGCAGCTACTGAGGCTGCAGTATTTCTAAACAGCCTCAGAGGGCAGCTGTGTCTTTCCACACCAATGCTCCCATCATTACACTGTGCAGACAGAAATAACATTGGAAAGATTAAAAAAAAAAAATTAAAAAATCCAAGTGTAGTTAAGGACCAGTGTAACAATCAGAGGATTTAAACCACAATTCTCTGTTACTACCCTGTCTAACTTTATTCACCAGTATCACACTATTGCCCAGGCAAAGTTACATCACTCAGCAGTGAAAAACTCCAGACACTGGAACTTCCATCTTTGCCACCACAAGTGAAACAACAGCATCAGTGGCTTCTGACTCTGTAATGTATTGTAATACTCTCTAATGTATATAATGTATAATCTATGTAATACTCTCTAATGTATTCCCTAAGATCACAGAATCCCAGAATCTAGTACTTTGGAAAAGACCTCTGAAATCGAGTCCAACCTATGACCTAACACAACTGTGTCAACCAGTCCATGGCACTGAGTGCCATGTCTAGCCTTTTCTTAAACACCTCCCAGGACAGTGACTCTATCACCTCCCTGGGCAGCCCATTCCAATGCCTAACCACCTTTTCTGTGAAGAACCTCTTCCTAATAGCCAACCTAAACCTCTCTTGGTGCAGTTTAGCACTGTGTCCTCTTGTCCTGTAATTGGTTGCCTCAGAAAAGAGACTGTCCCCCACCTGGCTGCACCCTCCTTTCAGGGAGTTGTAGAGAGTGATATGGTCACCCCTGAGACTCCTCTTTTCCAGACTAAACAACTCCAGCCCCCTCAGCTTCTTGTCACAGAATGTGCACTCCAGACCCTTCACCGGTTCAGTTTCCCTTCACTGAATTGTTCACCTTCAGATTACTCAAGTTAAAAAACCCCCCATAACTGTCTTGGCAACCACATAACTAGAAACTCACATTCCCTTTGCAAGTTACACCTTTCAGTTTAAATAGCTTATCAATGCCCTTGTCTTTTTAGGCAAATTAAATCCTCCCAAGGAGGCCTTTTCTTTTCCCTGCTGTTCACCAGAAGGGTGCTAATTTGTTACCTGGAAATTTCTATAGGAAGCACTGCTAACCTCCACCTTCTCAAAACATAAAAAAAAAATAAAATGAAAACCGATTAAATTGCAGCCAAACTTACTGCAAGGGAATGAAAGAGATAAATAAATAAATATAAACAAAAAAATACAAAACCATTTCAGAATTAGATTACAGGATGAAAATAATCTGAAGCTGTATCTCTTCACACTAAAACAAAATATGTTTGATTTAAAAAACTGTATTGTTACCATCTTAGTGGTAATGAACTTC